>UELW01000245.1:10643849-10962367 GCA_900490495.1 Danionella dracula
GACAGGTCTGTCTGCGCAAACTCTAGTTTTAAATGCAATTGTAATTCACTGTACGGTGGTGTGTTAGGTCACTAAACCTGAGCCTGCTGTCCTCGCCGTGTTTCGACTGCTGCCTTAAGTTCAACCTCTGCTAAAAGCCTACGTGAGAAAACACACAGACAATAATGAGCGCTCTCATCTCAGTGGATGACTTGGCACATCACACGCTCTCTCTCCTCAGAGCAATCTCCTCTTCAGCCAGCCGACAGTTTTGACAAATTATTATTGGATTAGCGCGTGAAGGAGAGTAATTAAAAGTGCAAGGTTGATCGTAAAATTAGCGGTACTCCGATCGATCGATCAATCAATGGCCGATCATGATTGGTCGATAATCGCAATGTGAAGAGGGATCGTTGATGGCTAAACCAATCAGAAGAACTGATTGGATGACCCAATGTTCGTTAGACATATTAGACATGTGTGAATGAAAATGGCTTCACTGCTCTACCTTTGCTTTATTGTGTCTGAAAATTACAAGTTTGATTATGCGCAAAGGAGATTCCTCGTGGCAGGACTCAAGCAAAACATTTCAACACTACAAACCTCATTAGACATTTAAAGGTTGCTCATCACGAAGAATACGAGGAATTTTTCCAAGTTCATAAGAGCGTGCATGGGCAGCACAAGTCTCTGTTACTCAGCAGTCAATAAAAGAGACTATCCGAACAACCCTACCGCGAGGAAACATCAGTGGGGAGATTGTAGCTCAGTGGCAGAGCGCGTGCTTTGCATGTAAGAGGTCCTGGGATCAATCCCCAGCATCTCCATGAGTGGCATCTGTGAATTCCCCTTCTGTAAGTCGCTTTGGACAAAACCGTCTGCCAAATGCATGAAATGGCAGACAAAATAATGGAATGTATTTGCTTGGATCATCAACTCTGTCCGTTGTTGTTCAGGCGTCTTGTAATGTTTGAATCCACGTCACACTGTGCCTGGGCACAAATATCTCACAGTGTGTGCCTACCTGTTACAGAAAGCAGTGTTTACGCTCAACCACGGCCTGATCAAGTAGAGCACAATAGTTTTACGAGTGACGTATGGAGTGTGAGTGTGTGTTCCATATCCATGCTGAGCCTCACAGCGCAGTTATTACTGAAAATGTCACACTTCAAAAGTCGTTCTTCATTCACAAGAGTTTTCAGGCTCAAGTTCAGCTGTTCTGAAATACTTTTTGTTTTTCACAAAGTAAAAATTGCATTAGCATTGATGGCACTTGCATTTACAATAAAACTTAAGATATAACAATGTTTTTTGTTAGGTGTTCCCTGAAGAGGGAGGTAAAGTTCTACATTTACAATTTAAGTTTATAATTTACAATATACAATATATTATAATTTATAAATTACAATTTACAATTATTAGTTAATTTATTTTTGTTCAGCACTTCATCACATGTGGTTCTTGATTTAGAAAAGATTACCTGTATTTTTTTTTAGGTTATTTCAATTTAAAGAAGGTAAATTTACTCTGTAGCCAGAGCAGAAAAACAAAGCAGGTGTTGTTGTTTTTTTGTAAAAATGATGCTTTACAATAATTATTCTGTTGTGAATTTGGACTTTGTTTTCTTTTTATTTTATGAATTAATATTGGTGATTGTTTCGGCCGATCACATTTTCAGTGATCATGATCAGCTAGAAACATCCTGATCGTGCACTTCTACTTTAAACCCTTATACTCTGCAGCAGTTTGTTGGCGTCTTAATGCTAGTTCATGTGCTTGTGGAAATTTTACTGCTATGCTCAAAAGTAGCTTTTTTTTTTACGGCAAACAGTTTGATCAGAGAGATTTGACAGTTTATAGAATGACATTTTCTAATGTGTAATTATTTTTAGACAATTAATAATACAACTATAATAAAAACAGTTAAGCAAAGTATAAACATAAGTTTATCTTTGAATCACTCACACCCCAAGATACGCGCTTCACTCCTCACAGTCTAAGCGTCTCTCTGTACCGCGCACGCGCACTAAAACTATGGAAACAGAGCTTTTTCTGTCCGTGCACCAACACTGTGGAACTATCTCCCAGGTGAACTCAGGGATGCACAAAGCTACATCACTTTTAATTCTCATTTGAAAACGCGTTTTTTTTACTGGCTTATGATTGTCGACAGTTTTTACTTTTATTGCTCTAACGTTAGCCCTTAATTTTAATGTCCTTGTCTGACTAATTGTATCTTGTTTTTATTTTAGCTCCGTTCATGTACTTTGTTGTATTGTTTTTCTTTTGTTCTCTGTTCAGCGCTTCAAGGAGCCAACTTAATGTCGCTTTATAAAATAAAGTTTACTATTATTATTATTGATATTATATACAGTTTGCTGTTCTGGTGACACACCCACAATTGTCTCCCTAAAAATAAGCCTGTCCTATAACTACATTTACTGTGTGATTAGTTGGCCCAGAATTTATTTCGCTAAGCGATAGTTTAGGGAATTGCAAAGTTTCCAAGTGGATATTGCCATGTAACATCTATACAATTTCCTTTGGTATTCTGCGCCAGGCGGTTTAACTTTGTTGATGATGTGCAGGTGACGTCACTTCTGCGGCGAGTACTTCCTGAAGTCACTCCCATGCGTTTGGCCAGTGTCACCGGCGTGAAGGCCCTGCCCCCCGCGGACATCAGTGACATCATTCACTCCACAGAGAAAGGAGACTGGACTAAGTTGGGCATTTTGGACATGTTTCTGGGATGTATCGCCAAGGCCCTCACTGTGCAGCTAAAGGCCAAGGGCACCGCTATAATGGGCACGGCTGGCATGACTGCAGGAAAAGGGGTCACCACGGTCACCTTACCCATGATCTTCAACTCTAGGTCAGCCTGCTTTCACACCTGTGATGAGCAAAGTTTGAGTTATTCTGAAGAGGTTTACTTTCTTAAAAGTTATTTCCAAACACTCCTACAAGAAATCAATTATTTTTCTTAGCTGAAAGGAAAATGTGTGTAGAAGTATATAGTTATTGCCTACATTTTGCAATCATTTGTCCGTTACAGAAATGATCAAGATCTTTAGACTTAGCAGTGGTTCTGATAGCATTAGAGAGGCTCTGAATATGAACCACGTTGAGCATAGTAAGAATTAATTCAAATACAGGCAAATAACACACAAGTTAAAATATATTCTTGACCATTTTTACTCCCATGAGCTTCCTGTCTCAATCAATGAAAATGTTTTTATATACTGCTTTTTAACAATTGCTTTAAAACAGCTTCACAAAGACTTACAGTCTTGTCTACAGAAATGTGTAGCTTTGTTTTATTGTTTGTAAATGTTTTAAAGCAATTGCTAAAAAGCACTATATAAAACATTTTCATTGATCATTCCCACTTGTCCACTCCAGAGCGTAGGGTACAGATTCACAGTAGACAGCCTCAACATCTCAGGTCTGGCAGAAGACAATAGCTAGATTGTGATGTTACCATTTAGTTTTGTTTTCAGAGGGTTTAAGAAAGACGTGTTTTTTGTCAAACTCATTCCTGTTTGTGTTTGCATGGAGAATTATTTTTTATAAACAGCAACCACGTCTGTTAGCATTGTTTTTTAATCCTTTCCATGAATGCTAACAAAGATTGAAATATTATAATTTAACTAATCCATTGTTGGTTCTCTTGAAACTTACCTGAACTTTCATCATGATTAGTTGGTCACAAATATTTGAAAAGACACATTATTCAGTTGTTTTATTAAAAATGACCAGATGAAATGAATGTTTAGTACATTTCTCATGTTCCCTTGTCCACTGTATCTGTGTTTGCGCAGCTATATTCGGCGTGGAGAGAGTCACTGGTGGATGAAAGGTTCAACACCTCCTCAGATTGCAGAGATCATCATTAAACTAGTTAAAGACATGGCAGGTGTAAGTTCTAATGCCACATTTCTTTCTTAACACCTTGGTGCTTAAAGGTAGCGCTTTCTACCTTGTAGGGGTACCGTCATCAGACATACCCAAAGCTCTATTTACAGTCATCCGTGCATGTTTTTCTGGGAGCTCAAAACGGCTAGAAAATATTAATCAGAATCAGCTTTATTGCTGTGTGTGCGTGCGTGCGTGCGCGTGTGTGTCTGTGCACACACAAGGAATTTCCTTTGCACTGACTGCTCCATTGTACCAAACAACATCAGTACAATACAAACCACAAAACAACATCAGCATTTAACATCAGCATTGATTCCTTCCCTGCCTACTAATAAACCAGATAAACTTTAAATGCTCTAAAATTAGCTATAAAAATAGCAGCACGTTCAGTAAAGATTGTGAGACATTACGCATGTTTGGTTTGTCTGAAGTATTTTTATTGACCAAAGAAAGATTTAATTCAGCAGATGTGGATCGGTTTTGTACTTCAATCACCTTAAACTTCTCAACCTTGAGAGTCTTTATTCAAAAGCTAGTTTTGGGAACTGCTGCTTTTTTGACTGTCCTCTGTGATGTTGCAAAGCACAAATCGTCTCAATGGATGAGCAGATTTTTTTTTTAATTATCCAATGTTTAAATCGTCTCCGTATGTTTGCTCTGTAATATATGAGTTTATTTCTTTATCTGATGTTGTTTTTAAACCTAGTTACAATGTGATTTTAAAGTTGAAAAGTGATAACGTCTTAATGACCAAATAAGAACTTCTTATGTATTTATATATAAATATGTATTCATGTGTGTATCAGGTTTTCTTAAAATCCTAAACAATAAACAAATGTATAAATGATGGTTTGGGTTGTCAAAATCTGAGAAAATGTGCGTATAGGCTCAAAAATGCATTAAAATCATGGTTAGCAGAGTTTGAGAAAACGTTTGTATGTCCTCAAAACATAAGTTTCATATTCACTTAAAATCATAAAAGTCATGGTTATGTTAGCCAGAGTTTGAGAAACGTGCATAAATGCTCAAAATCTTAAATGTTGGGGTTGGAGTGTTGGGATTGCCAGACATCAACATAACTCAAATGTTAAAATGTGTAAATGTGATTGTTAGGGTTGCCAAAGTTTTTTCTTTTTTCCAACATTTAGTTTTTTTGTTTATGTTTTTGATGTTGGGATAATTGAATGTCTTGAATTCGATTCTTAATAGTCTTAAAAAGTCATAAATATGACCTTATCAAACCTGCAGAAACTCCTGCTATGTTTACATTCTGCGTTGCTTTAAAAGAGACCCTCTAAGCAGAAGTTTTGGCGAGTTTTGATGGGGGCGTGGTGGAGTCATGTGTTTGGGGGGACGGGGAGATGATGCATTTTGGGGAGACTCAAGATGATTCACAGATAATGTTTAGAATAAATGTTGCATTTTGATAGTATGTTCTAGAGCAGCGGTGTCCAACGTCGGTCCTGGAGAGCCGGAGCCCTGGACATTTTAGTTGCAACCCTGCTGTAGTATGCATACTACTCTACCTCAGCCAATCAGAGGACCATAATTAGTGCCACAGGTGCGTTTCATGATGGTTGAACCAAAAATGTGCAGGGCTCCGGCCCTCCAGGACCGACGTTGGACACCCCTGATCTAGAGGGGTCAATTTTTTTGTAATTGCATTGAAAAGGTGATCACAGAGTACCTTTAATAATGATATAGGAGGCATTGTGATGAGCTCCATCACCATTTTATGTGACTACCAAATTATGCATTTCTTTTGATTCATTTTGTTTTTTGGTTCTATTCATGCACCTCAGGGTCACCTATCGGATGCATGGTCTCGGGTGACCAAGAACGCTATTGCTGAGACCATCATTGCTCTTACTAAGATGGAGGAGGAGCACCGCTCTCCGGTTCGCTGCATTGCTACCACACGGGTATGAGACCAGTCATACCGATCTTAGCTCAGGAGACGTTGATCTTACCAGTCGCTTGATCACTCAGAGAACTTTTTCCTCGTACAGACCTGGGGTCTCATTGATTACCAGCACGAATGCTCAAAAATTCAATGTGTTCTTGTTTTGGCAAAATGTTTTATAAGAGTTCTTTTTTCCAATAAAAACGGTAGGGCAGTTGTGGTCTGGTGGATAAGGAGATCGCTGGTTCGATTCCCAGATCCACCCTGTTGAAAGTGTTGTGAGTGGTGAAACACTTGCTCTCCCATCATCCCAAGAACAACAGCTGTGGTGCTCCCCAGGCACAACGTGTTGGTTCACGGTGTGTTTGTTCAATGCTGTGTGTTCACTGGGATGGGTTAAATGCAGAGCACAAATTACGGGTATGGGTCACTCCATATCTGGCCAACTGGTCACTTTCACTTCAGTTTAAGTATTATTATCTGTAAGAAACTTGATCCCTACATACATGCTGTTCACAGTAGCTAAATGGATTTTATGAGCTTTCAAACTTAAATAAATTCCAATCAGATATCCAATCTATATTCTGATCACAAAGTTCTAGCTCAAATATGTTTCTGACATGGAGTGTTAGCGATTATAGCTTGAGGCAATGACAACCAGGTGCTCCGCGCTCTCCATCGCTTATAGCAGCTGTATTTGTTTTTATGATTATTGTTATTGTTGAATATTTCAGATGAAAGTGGATTTTCTCAAGAAGCTATTAGATTTTGGTGTATTTTTGCATGTGAACTCCTCCCTTTCGGATTCAGAAAAACATGAGTGACATGTCTAAAATATTTCTTGTTGGAAATCCATCTCTGGTTCTTCCCCTCAGCTGTGGCTGGCCTTGGCCTCTCTCTGTGTTCTGGACCAGGATCATGTAGACCGGCTGTCTTCAGGCCGCTGGATGGGGAAAGATGGCCAGCAGAAGCAGATGGTACGACATGAATGGGCGGAGGCTCGTGTTTGAGAATGAAGATGATGACTTCTTCACCACCTCTTTTACTTGCAGCCCATGTGTGATAACCATGATGATGGGGAGACTGCTGCCATAATTCTGTGTAATTCCTGTGGAAATCTGTGCACTGACTGCGACCGTTTCCTGCATCTGCATCGACGAACGCGGAGTCACCAGAGACAGGTCAGCAGCACCACTGATCTCCTCGTGTCACTGGGGTTTGAGGCGAGCAGGGAAACCGTAATGGTGTATTCGGCAGAAGACTATCTAACCCTTTTAGTATAAAAGTATCTCCTGCGAAAAAAATTGTTAACAGATGTTTACTTACTTTTAGTTTAGTTTACAGTTATGAGCGAGCTGAAGGCATCATCACAGGCAGAAACAAGTTTTTGTGCTCAATGTGAAAAGTGTAAAATGATGGTGTGTACTGCCAAAGCAGTAAGAAGTGTAAAAAGAGTATATGTGTAGTTACATCACAATAACTGAGGCAGCACTCAGTTGATCCAGTTATTTCAACCTAAGATAACTTTAACAGCCTCCAGCAATCTTCAAATAATTTTAATCTGTGATGATCAATAGAGAGTCAGTGCTCTGCGACTAGCTTCTTTCTTAGTGAACTGATCCATTACCTGAGCCATTAGAGAGGATATCTCAGGTCTTCCTCTTCAATCCACCTCAGTTCCTCCTGCTCGCCTCAGCACCACGGGGAGCAGGGCCTTCAGCCCCTCGTCTCCCCATCTTTGGAACTCACTGCCCCCTGACATTCGAAACCTTGAAACTTTATCAATTTTTAAATCCAGTCTTAAGACCCATCCCTTCAAAATGGCATACTCCTCTTAATCTTGACATTGTTTTATTTGTATTATATTGTCTTTTATCCTTGTTTTGTTTATATATTGCCCGTTTTGACTCTGTACGGTGCCCTTGAGTGTCAAGAAAGACGCCTTGAAATTAAATGTATTATTATTATGATATCTTTGGATCAGATAGGGATCGTTCTGATTATTTTATTCTCATTCAGGTCTTTAAGGAGGAAGAGGAGGCCATCAAAGTGGACCTACACGAAGGGTGCGGTAGAACCAAGCTTTTCTGGCTGATGGCTTTGGCTGATTCTAAAACCATGAAGGCCATGGTGGAGTTCCGCGAACACACAGGTGAATTATTTTAATTGAAACAAAAAATAAACATTTAATTCAATCAAAGAATTGACCTGATATTAAATTGTTTGTTTAGGGAGAATACAATTCCAGCGCACAATTAATTTAGAGTCTTAGAGCTTCTATTGATACCATAGTCATATTTGCCCTTAATTCGAGAAAAGTTGGAGTATGAAGAATGATCTGTAATAATTGAGATGTTAAATAAGTCTAATTTGTGGGCAACAGAGTTACCAATTCAATTATTTATATGGTTTTATTTTGTTTGAGGAAACAAAAGAAAACAGTGGAAGAAAGTGTATATTTCACCTAGTCCTGAACATGACTTGTGACTTTATATAAGGCAATAGGTTGTTTCATTTACATAGCACATTTTCATACATAATGGCAATTCAAAGTGAAGTAAAACAGACATTAAAAACAGATCAGAGATCAAAGTTTAAGATATAAAAGACATTAACATTTATAGAATAAAACAAGAAAAGAAGTTTATAAGTGCAGTGCTGTTCAGACAGCAGTTTTCAGTCAGTAAACACAAGGGTCTGTAGTGGTTTGTAAAGTAAGTTTTGAAGTTTTTTTAAAACGTAAAAGTAACACTTTTATAAACTGCTCACTGCCTGCAGACCTATAGTGGTACAGAAATGGCATGAAAATTCATTTTTGTGACTTTAAATAAAATACAGGACAATGTACAGGAATGCTTTAGAGACGAAGCACCTGCTGTAGACAGCTTTTATTGATTTAACATTGAGTTGTTTGGGCATGAGAGGCAAGTGCCACAGGCTTAACAACTCGTGATCACTTTATCAGTAGGATGGAATTGTTTTCTATCTACACTTATATTATCATACCTTCTTGCATCTGTAATACCATCCTCTAACCCACTGTTTCTCAATTATTTTCTGTCATGCCCCCCCAAGGAAGAATCACCCCACTATTTGATAACCCAATTATGTAGTCATGGATGGCTAGAAAAATCCCTGGCATGCTTCTGCCCTCTACTGGAAAAACACCACACAATCAAAAGTACAAAGAGAAACACAGATCAACCCTGTCTCGCTGTAAATAGGTTGTGCAGATTTTAATCCGATACCTGTAAATTTGACCCCATTTAAATGTTATGAATCTTTGTGGCATTCAGTTATTTTATTTTCTCTTGTTACGAAACCTCTTAGAACAACTCTAATTATTGTTTTATTGTGTTCAATTAATCCTTTACACCGTCAACCTTTTTACTTATTATTCTCAGGTTAGGTTAAGTAAGTCGAATCTGCCCTAAATTTAAAGCTTTAAATGCTTAGACTCCTTTGTGCTCAGTTCTTTCTCTTATGCTTTTACATTTAAAAATCTTAAACATTTTAAAATCAAAAACTCGACAGTCGAGTATCCAATGTGGATAAAAGTTTGTTGATTCTCAAAGTCTTAGGTTTTCTCGTTGTGCTCGTCCATCATCAGCTGTCTCTCTCTGCTCCGGAGACGGCCGCTGCCTTCGTCCCGTCTGTCTGCTCAGTGCATGTCTTCATCTTTTACACCCGTTATGACACATTCCAAACTCAGCAGTTCATTGGTTCCTCATCCACAATCTCTTCAGCGTGTCCAGCGTGTGTTCCTGTACATGATAATACGCAATACCTCTTTTGTCCAGCAGGCAGGCTCACAGATGTCCAGGGGTGACATTTGCCCTACTTATTTCACCTTTCCCCTACATCTGCATTTCCCCTACATCTTTGGATGCAGAATAGAGCTCAAGAATACCTCTTTGCATATCCTCTCAACTCCACATCCTTATTTAGTACAATAATGCATGTAATGTCTTTAAAGTAGGCATGAGAATGAAGGTATAAAAGGATGGAGAAATGCAAATTCTTGAAGTTATACGACATTACAGGTGTGTAGCAGACATAAATCTGAATAATGTCTATACTTGTATTCTCAGGGAAACCAGCCTCCAGCAGTTCAGATGTCTGCCGCTTCTGTGGGGCTAGGAATGGCACCGAGCTGTCTGCTGTGGGAAGCGTGTGTTCGGACCAAGACTGTCAGGTAGTTGCTCGTGGCTTTCTTGACTCTTTTTTTCAAATTCAGTAGGAGTTCAATGTCATGCCCTCAAATGTTGTTTTCAGGAGTATGCCAAACTGGCCTGCAGCAAAACTCAGCCGTGCGGTCACCCGTGTGGTGGAGTGAAGAACGAAGAGCTGTGTCTCCCCTGCCTGCACGGCTGTGATAAGAGCGCAGTGTGTTTGAAGCAGGACGCTGATGACATGTGCATGATTTGCTTCACAGAGGCTTTGTCTGCAGCGCCAGCGATTCAGGTACCTTCAGTGTCACTCCTCCTAAAAGCACACGGATGAGGAGGAAGCACAGGCACAGGTGTAAATTTCACTTTTTCACATTTTTTGCAGCTGGACTGCAGTCATGTTTTCCACCTTCAGTGCACAAAAAGAGTGCTGGAGAACCGCTGGCTAGGGCCGAGGATAACCTTTGGCTTCATGTCTTGCCCCATCTGTAAGGTAAGGAAGGACTTGCTTCTGGATAAACTGGAAAAGGACTCCCTGTGAACTCTACCAAAGAATGCACGTATCAAACAAAACACTAATGCTTTGTTCACAATGAAAAGTTGCTGCTCCGCTCTGTGGTGGCTGCAAAGCATCCAGTTTTGATCTGATAGCAGAAATCTGCCCAGTTCACTCACGCACCAAATCAGCCATGCATAGAGGAGGGGCTTCAATCTCTTTGTTTCTCTCCTTCAAATAAGTCTGCCTCTATGTTCCTTTTCTTTCAACACAAAAGACAAAGTGTCTTTAAAATACAATCGAAGATTTACTTTTACTTTTTGAAGGACTGCAGCGCAGCCACCCTGTCCTGGTCTTTTAATTCCCAGTTTCCTAAACACTGCAGAATAAACCTTTAAAAAAGTTATAAGATTTAAATTGTAGTTTGTACTGAAATGTAATTTGCAATATTCAGAGGATACATGAAGATTCATGTGAGCTGTCTTACAGTGAGCATCATAATCTAAGCTTTCAATTGATTTAGAAATTCAACTTCTAAAGATCTTGAGAAGGGTTAAACTAGTGGACATATACATGGAGGTTCATCGCTATTTTAAAGCAGGTAATGATCCAAAATGAGGCTTAAATGACATCCTTTTTTAAAGATGGGATGAGCTAATGTGAAGTGTGTAAAAAGGTTGTTGTTACACATGTCATTCTATAAGTTGTCTTTGATATCCTTGCTTTTGACATGGGTAAGGTTGGTGATTGTTTCTCTATCTTTTTTTTTTCAGAACAAAATCAACCATTCTGTCCTAAAAGACTTGCTGGAGCCCATCAAGGAGCTATATGAGGACGTGAGGAGAAAGGCTTTGATGAGGCTGGAGTATGAAGGACTGCACAAGAGCGAAGCCATCACCATGCCGGGGACTCGCTTCTTCAACAATCCAGCAGGATTCGCCATGAATAGATATGCCTACTATGTCTGCTTCAAGTGCAAAAAGGTTTGGTCTTAACCACAGTCTATGAAAGCTGTAGGTCAGTGGGTTTGAGCAATGAACTAGTCCTTTTTGAGAACGCAGTTTTCTATGAGTAGGACAATAAAATAAGGTTGAGGAGAACTTGGTCTCAGTGAAGACAGGTGGTTTGCCTGGCACCTTGCCATGAAATGAGGCTAACCATTTTAACTGATGACACAGAGGTGTGCAGAAGCTGTCGATCCATCTGTTAACGGTGCGCTTCTGACTCACGCAGGCTTATTTTGGGGGAGAAGCTCGCTGTGATGCAGAAGCAGGACAAGGCGATGATTATGATCCTCGAGAGCTCATCTGTGGAGCTTGCTCAGATGTATCCAGAGCACAGGTCAGTGGTTCCCTGAGACGCATGAATGAAATAAGTAGAGTTAAATCATCTTGTTTACTTATTTCATTCAGAAAGATGATTTGAGTGGCAGAAAAACTTGTTCTGTTGCCTGTTATTATCCGAAAAAGTAGACATGAACCCTCTTGCTCTTTCAGTGGCATTTTAAAACAATTTTTTGGTATACTTATTATATTTGTAGTGTTGAGATCCCTAGAGTTGCTTGTGTGTTTCCAGGCACAACATTCCTTCAAAAAATGTGATCTTGTGCAAAGATTGATTCAGAGGTATGTTGGGTGTCGCTGGCAGCAAATGTAAAGCTTGGTTTATTGGCCAGTCACATCAAGAAACATGTCACGACTAGATTTAGCAAACTCAAACAGCAGCCCTGTACAGCTGTGGTAATAGAGTATCTTTATTCAAAAACAAGGAAGTGGAAGCCCTTATAAGGTTTAATCCTGATGTTTCAAAGACAAATGAGACGCACTTCATCATCAGCGGCTAATCTAACCAGAACACACTCGGGTCGGATTACTCCTCACCGCAGATTAGTGTCTGTAAAGTAGAAGTTTCGATAAAAGCAATGCCAATTTCAGAGTCTTTTGTGAAATCAGATCAAATTAAATGGATTTTCTCAGTGATTTTACATTTTAAGAGCTGGTGTGACGTTTTTGCAAAGATGCAGCTACTGCAGTCACTGCGATTGGTGTAGCTTAATCATGTAATACCATCATCAAACAAAAGAGACAAGGAGCTCAGTGGCTCAATCTCTGCTGTAGTCGAGAATTCTGATGATGTGTATTTGTGTTTTAAAGAATATCTGGATAAAGCTTTGTCTTGCATTGAATCAATCACAATCTGGAACTTGTTATCCACATTAAAACGACAATGATAAACACATGATAATGCAGCGTCGTCTTTGTGTGTTGTGATAGAAATGCAGTTTCACTATTTGGAAGTGAACGATTTTCCATTTCTTTTGAGATAAACACTTCTTTTTGTTGAAATGTCTTCTGGATTTTCTTAAAGCTTGTCTTTTTGTACCGCAGATGTGCTCTAAACATGGGACAGACTTCCTGGAGTATAAATGTCGCTACTGTTGCTCTGTGGCCGTGTTCTTCTGCTTTGGGACGACACATTTCTGCAACGCCTGCCATGATGATTTCCAGAGGATGACCAGCGTCCCTAAAGAAGAGCTTCCTCACTGTCCAGCAGGTAAATGATGAGTTGTTGAAAAAGGCTTTGACCGATGATGAGGAGCGAGAGGATTTTTGGACATGGCAGTCAGGATTTTGAAGTCGAATACATTGTTTTAACCATGATTTTGATAACATTTCGTCATGTTCAATGTTTGCGTGGAATGATTCAAGAATATGTTTAGAGGTTTACAGAAGAATCACAGAGCTTAAAACAATCCACTCATCGGGAAATCAGTACATTCTCTGCAAAATACCAACACACTTATATCATTTATGTATTTCCTATATTTATAAGTGTGAGATTAACTGTCCCAACTACAGTCAGCTGCGAGAACCTAAAAGGTCTTTTTTTTATTGTAAAAAGATTAATTGAAAACAGTAGTTTAGCGATTAGCCTGTAGTTTGTAGTGCACTAGGATCAAGCTGAGGCTTTTTTTTTATTGTAGGTGTAATTAATCTCTTAAAGGCGCAGACACTGTCCCTTCTGACTGAGACATGTTCCACATGTTAATGCGTTGAGCAATAAAATTAAAAATGCATTTAAAAAAACGGTCACAAAGATGAGCTTACTAACTGAGATACAGAAACAGTATGTTGAACTTCATTTCACATTGAAAATCACTTCCTTGCCTGAGTTGTTGATTAGCTGCTAAACAGGATGATGCAGAGATAACGTGATCATGATGTAGAGATGGCTGGCGGACCAAGTAGCAGGTTGCAGCCAGAGGTGGGTAGTAACTAATTAGATTTACTTAATTCATTTTACTTGAGCACATTTTTGTGTGCTTTTACTTTAGTTAATATTTTATGAATTGTATGTACCTTTAATTAAGCTACCTTTGCAGTTTTTCTTTAGTACTAACGTTATGGAAATAAATAAATTTATTATTTTTTGTGGCAATAGCCACAATAGGAAGTTTGTTTTTTCATCAGCTCAATGCCAAAATCATCAGTATTAAAACAATAAAAGGCTTGAACTACTTCAGTTGTGTGTAATGAATCTGAAAGTCTAATGTATATTACCAGTATATTACAGAAAATAATGAACTTGATCACAATACGCACATTTTTTTAGAAGGACATGTAGGGATAAAACAATTTGTAATTCCTGTGGATTTCTAAAACATTACCAAGCAATGTTTCTTCAGGCCATGCAGCTCCTGAACCCATAACTTTCCCCACCAACACTCTCTTATACTCCATTAAACATTGCACTAAGCAACGAGACTCTGATGTGGACTTTTATCAGTCGCTCCACATTCTGCTGTTCTGTTGCTGCACTTTACTTTTTACTTTACGCTTTGCTCTGCACATTACCTCCAAAGCACATCTCTTAAGCACCTTGGACTTCTATAACTCTAGTTCTATTATTTTATATTTATTATATTTATTATTATATTTACTACCTCTATTACTAAAAATAATAATAAATATTTATATTTATTATATTATTATTATATTTTACTACCTCTATTACTAAAATATTACTATATCTATTTACTTTGACTTTAGTAAACTACTTATATAACCTGTGTAACTGTGCAACATTATTGTGTCATTTAATGCAGCCCTGTTTCACAACAAATTCCTGGTGTGTGTGTGCACGTGCCACTTGGCAGTAAACATCTTTCTGATTCTGATAGCTTTTTAAGATCAAAGATTTGTAGATGCTCACATTCGTACGATGAACAAACATGCAGCTAAACTCTGGCATTTTTGTTCATTTCTGTGCTGACGTCTAATCTCTCGCTCTCAGGACCAAAAGGAAAGCAGTTGGAAGGAAGCGAGTGTCCCCTGCATGTGGTACATCCTCCCACGGGAGAGGAGTTCGCCCTTGGTTGTGGCGTGTGTAGAAATGCCCACACTTTCTAGACACCGGGAATCCGTTTGGGCTTCTCTTCTCTATACACACACACCACACACACACACACACACACACAACACTCGGTCCTGTGGGTGGCCAGCTTCCTGTTGAGAGCGGATTAATGGACGACTTGGTCTGAGGGTGTTGGGTCCGAGCGGTGTCTTGCTTCTCTTTCGATGCAGAAGAACGACAAAGTCTCGGTGTTGCATGCTGCCGTTGTAAGCACGCGGCTTGTAGAAACGTCCCGCACCTCTTGAGAAACACGAGGCAGGATTTGAGAGTTGAACTCAGAAGCACTATCGAGTTCTCAGCTACTTCCAATATAAATCGACGATTCTGTGCTCATATGTAAACTGTTTTATCTTTCCTACTTCTGTATAGTATTTCTTCTTTGCAGCGCATCACGGTTCGAAGGGTAAAGATGAAACAATGCTACGAGAGGACTTTTAGAATGTTATGCTGGAAGAAAATACAGTTATCTAATCGTGTATATACTGACCGTAACCCTTCATACAGCGTGTGTGTTCTGAGTGTGGCTGCTCTCCATTGAGTTCCTGGGGATTTGTTTTGAGCCAAAACTTTTAATGCAGTGCATATTTGGTGTGCCTCCTGCACAGATGTGAACAATGGAATGTATGTCAATAAAGCCACTGTACATTTTATACAGTTCCAACATGCTGTAGAGATGTAAGAATGACTCATTTCTGTAGTGAAAACTCTGTGGAGGAGCTTGTAGTCCTGTGATGCCTGCCCTTTAGCATCGATGGTGTGGTTTAAATCCCCTCTTTCTCTCCTTCAGTGATAAGTTCATTTCTTTCTTGACACTTTGGGGCCAGTCCTCACCAAAGTCAAAAGAGGAACAGGACGGTTATAAATAATTATTAGAACTCGTGATTATATGTTGTTGCTGTGGATATGAAGATAGCAAGAAGGTTTTGGGCTGTAAAAAGAACAAGAAAAAGGAAAAAAAATGCAATGTGATACTGCTTTGTATTTTTATTCTTATTATATTATAAGAAGTATCTATGGATGGAGTTGAATGTTAATAATAAAGGCAGGTTTCTGTTCAGAAAAGTACATTATAAAATGTATGTCTGGTTTTTTTTCTCTTCCGTGTCACATTTCTTCATGAATTGGATCGATTTTTTTTGAGGATGTGTGAGGATCTGAACAGACCAGACAATGCTTCAGGGGGTTTCTAATTTGACTAAATCCGTTGTGTTCATTAATCCGTCTGATTCTTTTTCAACCATCATGGGAAAACTGCTGACGTGGCAGATGTACGACTAACTGATCTGTTTGGGGGTTAAAAAACACGTCAAGACTATCCTGAAGCAGAAATATTCTTATAAGCAACTGACCTGGGTACGATTATATAATGATGAAAGTGATGCACAATTACGGGGCACTAACGGCATGATTTCGATTGATGACAACTCATTTGAGATGATCTTGTTTGAACCATTGGCAGACATTTGGCCCTGCTTTTCTGTGGATAATCGAAGGTATTTGTGTCTAGTGGCAAAACAGTTTCCAGTAAATACAGAACATGAAGACTCATGTAGTCATGTATCTACTCTCTGTGTGTTTTAGCCTACCTGAGATTGAATATTAAAATTGAAAGAGTTTAATTTTATAAATGCAGTGTAAATGCGTAAATTAATCAGCACCTCACCAGCTGCTAGGGGATACTTTGTGAAGGTTCTGACAGATCATAAAGTAGAATGAGAACATATCCTTTCTGAAATTGCAATCACATTAGTTGTTATATGTTGGCAAGGACAATTTCATTAACTTTTTTGTGTTTGAGCAAACCAGTCCTAACCTAGATGTATCAAGGTAAGTACACACACACAAAAGCTGATAGATTTATTATAATTGTTGTTCCATACAATCAGTACTTTCTATATAATTTTGTGTTTTGTTGCAAGTTGTATGCAAGCTCCTTATTTTAAGGGTTTATGTTTAAAATCTATAGGTGTGCATAGAGTGTGCATTGTGTATAGAGTTTTTAGTTTAAAATTAAAATGTTTTTGGTATTTAAACTCTTAAAATGTATAACATTTAAGCATGTAAAACCTAAATTTCCAATCCAACTTAAAAACTCTCCAGCTTGTAAGATAGTATGTATGACTCAGAAACGCTCGAGTGGGTTTAAAATTGATGTTTTTTTCCATCAAGAGAACTAGTAGAATAAAAACCTGAGAAATGTGATGAACAGTTTATTACAGACTACTTAACATTTAATTATATATATATAGTATATATATATATATATATATATATATATATAGATATATATATCTATATATATATATATCGATATATATATATATACCACACACACACACCACAAACAAAACTCCCTGAACAATGAGTGCATGTTTGGGGGTGTAGGGGGGCCTAGCGAGGCCCTGATGGTGGTGGTAACAATGGTAAACTTCTACACAGTCCAAACAAAACACAGATAACAAAGAAGGCTGCTCACCCAGGCAACCAGCTCTTACCCTCCGTCCAGCGCTTCAGAGCCCCAAACACCAGGACCCATCATTTCCTCCACCAACACCCTCAAATATTTCTATTAAATCTTTCATTAAGCAACGGGACTCTAATGAGGACTCCGCACATTGTCAATCGCTCCATATTCTGTTTTTTTGTTGTTGCTGCGGTTTGTGCCTGGTTTTCACATTCTATCCAAAAAGCACAATTTCTAAGCACCATCTCTTATGCTTCAGTTATTTTATTTTAGTACATCTGCTTCCTCATACACATTTTAATTCTAAATTTAGCTGTTTACTTATATAATTGTGTTTACTGTTCAATGTTACGTTAATGCTATATCCTTTACGGTTACCTACAATCAGGATTAAATCCCTTTTCTGATTACATCAGCACACATTGGCAATAAACAGAATTCTGATTGTGATTTTACACGCTGCGACAGTTAGTGGCGTTAATTCACCAAAATGGAACGCAAGAATCTCATCAGACGAAGAAGCGGAAGACCACACAGCGCCCTCTGGTGGAAGATCTCAGTTGACAGCCAAACGCAACATTCGTCCATTGATCGCTAAACTCTGTCGAAGCGTCAACAACAACGCCATTTCCAAGCTTGGAAGGGGTGGAGACGAAGAAATCTCCCGCGGTACAGAAGAAGTAGGTCAACCAGCGAACTGCGAGACGAACGCACGTAGACTCTTGAGAAAACATCGGGTTTTAAGAGATATTTGTTCGTCGTTGTCTCCAATGTTCCAGCTTGGCTGCCCTCCACAATATTCCGCTTCCGGTCCGGGTTGACGCTGTATCGATTTCTCTGTTTTTTTATTTAATTCTCGCTGTTTCCGCACACGGCCAACACGCAAAACAGGTAATTTAACTGATTTGGGGATTTGCATTAAGGCTATCTATGGCCTAACCTATCTGTGTAGTTAGACGTACGTCTAAATTCCGTGTGTGTTTACCGAGGCATTTAATGATCGTTTTATTTAGCCAGCAGCAGACCAGTCATGCTAGTTCAACGTTAGCCGCTAACTTAATGCGTATGTAAATTGGATCTTTGATTAATCGCCAGAAATAGTCGACGCTAACAAGTTAACTTAATATCAATGAACTTATTGTAATTGAAAATGAAAAGTTGCACTATTCTTGTACAGGACAGTACAAACCCTCGTTGTTTACACAATTAACGATAACCTTGCCTCAAACACACATTACCCCAGTATGTTAAGGAAAGTTTACTTTCTTAGGAAAGCTAGCATTAATGATTCTCTTTCTATCATTAAGTCTTCAATTGGCTTCATTTTTTGGTTATTATATAATCTACTGTCTTGTTAGTCAATCTAAATGTTTACTGCATTAGAATGCTAACCATCCTTAATAATCCTAACAGTTACTTTTATATAAATGAACAAAAATGATTCAGAACTACGAACGCTTCTATGTCCAACCCATTTCATGATCTGTTAAAAAAGCAGAGAATTAGTTCAAAACATTAAAATAGTTTATTGACGAGTTTTGAATGACAAAAAGTATTTTAGTCAAATTTACTAATGACAATGCCAATGAACATTTTCATTTGTGGGAAAGTTTCGCATTAAATTTTGCAGATAATAATCCAAATTATTTATCTTTTTTAACAATAATGTAATTTATGTAGCAATAAAAATCTGACCTTTATTGATATATTACTATAGTTCTGTTTTGGAACATTAATTGGGAGTTAAGAATAAAGCGAATGTTCTCATTAAGACGTTTCCTCAGTAATAACTGTTGCTTTGTTATAATGTTCATACCTTTACCTGACGATGTGTCTGGGCTCCTGGACCTCACCAATAAACATGTGTTTCTCAACTCCCTCAGCATTTGCAGAATGAAGAGACGGTTAAGCAGAGAGCGAGAGGGCAGCAGCTCCTCATGCCAGGCCCCTACAGACACCTTCAAGAGAGTCAAAGGAGCCGCTGAAGAACCAGGGGACGCTCAGTCCAGCTGGGCTCGGGTTCCCCAGGAGATCCTGCTGCACATCTTCCAGTACCTGCCACTTCTGGACAGAGCCTTCGCCTCGCTGGTATGCCGCGGCTGGAACCAGGCCTTTCACATGCCTGAGCTCTGGAGGTGCTTTGAGTTCGAGCTCAACCAGCCAGCCACCTCCTACCTGAAGGCCTACTCATCCAGACCTTATCAAGCAAATCATCAAGAGGCACTCCAATCACTTGCAGTTTGTTAGCTTCAAGGTGAGCGGCTCGCGGAGTAGTTGCATGCATTAAACCTTTCTGTTTCTGAGCAGACCTGTGCTGGTATTTCATTTCCACGTTGCAGTTCATCGATTGTGTGAGAAACGTCACGGTCGGGCTGCACAATGTGGATTTGTTTTTAATTGCAATTATTGAGGTCAATATTGCAATTATGGTAAAAGTGTCAACCTAGTAATCTTTTAAAGATAAATACACAAACATGTAAACGACCATGCTAAAATTTCTATTTGTGAAACAAGAAGATATATTTGACACATTATGCACAAACAAAAAGGGTTAAGTACAAAATATTAAACGTATGCTCTGTATTAGGTTCACTGAATCAAACTGTAAAATCAGTACTGCTTTTTCCTTCTTAAGAATCCCGCTGATCAGTAAAAACTGATCAAAATAACTTTGCACCAAGCAGTGCATTATTGAGTTAAGTTATTATTGCTAAGAAATATTTGCATTCTAATTTCAAGGCATTATAGTATTTTTTTTATGGGGGGGGCGTTGAAAAATAAATATTGTTTAAATATCTAACAAAATGTAATACATAGTGTCTTTGATTGCTTTTATATACCAAATAAAACAAATGTATAGCATAAACCAATCTTATACAACAATACACATATACACGGGTCACAAAGGGTTAACGAGAAAATATGTAAAAAAAAAAATAGAAAATGGAAATCTCTTAAATTGCAAACAGGTTGTATTATGTGTGTACTGTGAGCCCACAAACCAGTTTCTCAACGTACTTAGTCGCTGTTTGTAGTCAGAAAAGGAGAATTGATCAGTTGTTGGTTAGATTAAATTGTTCAGGATGTAGATTCACTCACACATTGCAGATGAATTCAGAGTTTTGGGAGCCCTGGTGGCAAAAACCACTCGGGTCTGCTTTGTCTAGATCGCCTCTCCCCAAGAAAGAACTGTGTTCTCACAGTAAACAAAGAAAATGGCTACATTTATGGAAATGTCAAAATAATACAAGGTTATCCTGGTTGAATATAGCAGTTTATGAAACGGTCAGTAAGTGAATGAAGCGGAGTCATCTCCAGCAGCGGACGGACTTCCTCTGGGCGGACTCCGTCAGAAGGAATCAGGCCTACAGGAGATCTTGCCAGTCACTTGCTAACGATCTGCTCTCCTGATTTAGCGAAAATCAATGGCTGTGTTGTAAATAAATTGGTTTCATGTGTTGCACACCTCTCTACCTATTATGTAATTTTTACAGTCAAAAGGTGCACTTTTTAAAATTAATTCAGCAAATACTGAAAATATTTTTGTGGACCCTTCCTCTCGGCGTGTATCTGCTCACATGTAACCCTGCTGTGCAACACACAAAAAGGATTGTTTTCTTTATATATTTGTAACTTTTTGCGTTATCATGATTGCGATTATGTTAATCGTGCTAACACTGTATAGAGCTGGGGTCGGCGACCCAAAATGTTGAAAGAGCCATACTGGACCAAAAATAAAATGTCTGGAGCAGCAAAAAATTAAAAGCCTTATATAATAAGCCTTATAACGAAAGCAACACATGCTGTATGTATCTATATTTACTATATTAGCCTATAATAAAAAATTACTAAGTTGGCAACAAATACATAATGAGCCTTCATGATTAAATGTTTATTTTTTTGTAGAGAATGATGCACCACGTGACTACTCTGTTGTACGATGCCGCCTCAAGTTTAACTTCATTACAATATTAATGAATTATGTTTCATTGCTTTGATGAAATTACAGAAATCAGATTTTTGATGTAATTTTTATTTTGAGGATTCCCAAAAACATCAAAATGCAACGTGCATAACGTGCTCTTTATCTGGACAACAAATAGTGCAATAAAACGATGATTCGGTCCAAGAAACGTTGAATCCGCTGTTGTCTTCAGTTATTTTTTTCTTTGGGATCCGTTAAGAATGTTTGTCCTCCAATAGAAACCATATTAAAACAAAAAATATATTTACCTCCCTCATCTTTTTCCATTTTCAAACATTTTTGAAAAAGCTCCAGGGAGCCACTAGGACGGCGCTAAAGAGCCACATGTGGCTCCAGAGGGTTGCCGTCCCCTGGTATAGAGGATAATCACAGCATTATGTTCTACTGAAAATAACTGTTAATAAATGGATCAATCTGTAATTTACAATTCTAAAAAGTAAACCGTACAGCGTCGTGCCTGTGCACAGTGTTTTGTATTGTGTGCGGTTTCACCGCTTTACAAACCCCTCCAACTAATATGGTTCGAGAGTACTTCTCTTCCCGTTCGCTTTAAAGCAGTCGCCTTGTAAACTCCTATGTCCTTACAACATTGTATGCATCGGGTGGAAGTGCCAATTAATTGTTTAGTTGGAGTAAATTGGTCCGAGTGAAAGCAGCAACTACAATTCTGCTTGTAGGCTGCGTGATTAAAATGAGAACCATTGAACAGGTCACTTCCTGTCTTTATGATTTTTTTATTTTTCCGTCTGGTTAAGAAACAAGAAGTTAGGTGGATGGTTAAATATATGACAATTATGATCTCGTCTCATAATTAGAAACATTCGGAAGAGTCGAGTGCATTGAACGGTTTGTGCTGGCTCTCTCCAGGTGGACAGCAGCACCAGAGTCAGCGGAAGCGGCATGTGACATCTTGTCTCAGCTGGTCAACTGCTCACTCAAGACTCTGGGATTGATCTCCACAGCGCGACCAAGCTTCATGGAGCTGCCGAAGGTATCTTTACTTCTCAAACATGACAGATCTGCATGTGACCCGTTTGTATAAGTTATAAAGTACGGGTTGTGAGGTACAATTTGGTCCTAACTATACATGGAGCGAAAGATGGCACAGTGGTGGAGTTGGTCATTCTGTAACTGGAAGGTTGGTGGTTCGATCCTGCTAGGGCCATTCTGCCGTTGATGCCCTGGGGGAGCCACTTCACCCACATTGCGCAGTATGGATGTGAGTGACTGGTGGGGTGTGTTTGTGTGGGTTTGGTGGATGTGAGTGACTGGTGGAGGGTGTTTGGTGGATGTGTGTGACTGGTGGAGTGTGTTTGGTGGATGTGAGTGACTGGTGGAGTGTGTTTGGTGGATGTGAGTGACTGGTGGAGGGTGTTTGGTGGATGTGTGTGACTGGTGGGTGGTGTTTGGTGGATGTGTGTGACTGGTGGGTGGTGTTTGGTGGATGTGTGTGACTGGTGGAGTGTGTTTTGGTGGATGTGAGGGACTGGTGGAGGGTGTTTGGTGGATGTGTGTGACTGGTGGGTGGTGTTTGGTGGATGTGTGTGACTGGTGGGGGGATGTTTGGTGGATGTGTGTGACTGGTGGGGGTGTTTGGTGGATGTGAGTGACTGGTGGAGGGTGTTTGGTGGATGTGTGTGACTGGTGGAGTATGTTTGGTGGATGTTAGTGACTGGTGGGGGGTGTTTGGTGGATGTGTGTGACTGGTGGGTGGTGTTTGGTGGATGTGTGTGACTGGTGGGGTGTGTTTGGTGGATGTGAGTGACTGGTGGGGGTGTTTGGTGGATGTGTTTGACTGGTGGGGGTGTTTGTTGGATGTGTGGACTGGTGGGGGGTGTTTGGTGGATGTGTGGTGACTGGTGGGGGGTGTTTGGTGGATGTGTGTGACTGGTGGGGGGTGTTTGGTGGATGTGTGTGACTGGTGGAGTGTGTTTGGTGGATGTGTGTGACTGGTTGAGAGTGTTTGGTGGATGTGTGTGACTGGTGGGGTGTGTTTGGTGGATGTGTGTGACTGGTGGGGGGTGTTTGGTGGATGTGAGTGACTGGTGGATGTGTGTGACTGGTGGAGTGTGTTTGGTGGATGTGTGTGACTGGTGGGGGGTGTTTGGTGGATGTGTGTGACTGGTGGGGGGTGTTTGGTGGATGTGTGTGACTGGTGGAGTGTGTTTGGTGGATGTGTGTGACTGGTTGAGAGTGTTTGGTGGATGTGTGTGACTGGTGGGTGTGTTTGGTGGATGTGTGTGACTGGTGGGGGGTGTTTGGTGGATGTGTGTGACTGGTGGGGGTGTTTGGTGGATGTGTGTGACTGGTGGGGGGTGTTTGGTGGATGTGAGTGACTGGTGGGGGGTGTTTGGTGGATGTGAGTGACTGGTGGGGGTGTGTTTGGTGGATGTGTGTGACTGGTGGGTGTGTTTGGTGGATGTGTGTGACTGGTGGAGGGTGTTTGGTGGATGTGTGTGATTGGTGGAGTGTGTTTGGTGGATGTGTGTGACTGGTTGAGAGTGTTTGGTGCATGTGTGTGACTAGTGGGGTGTGTTTGGTGGATGTGTGTGACTGGTGGGGGGTGTTTTGGTGGATGTGAGTGACTGGTGGAGGGTGTTTGGTGGATGTGTGTGACTGGTGGGGGGTGTTTGGTGGTGGGCAGGAGGTCGTAGGCGAAGAATGGCAGGCACGTCCTGTCAGGCTGCTCCAGAGCAGCTGAGGGCTATCGAGGTAGCTTATCACCAGCAGAGAGTAAATGTGGAGTGAATGAATAATGCTCTGATAATTGTAAAGCGTCTTTGAGTGTCGAGAAAAGCTCTATATAAATTGAAGGCATTATTATTATTGTTTGTGAAGATTTTGTTCCACAAATTCTTGTAGGACCGTTTTGCTGTAGGCTTTGTAGACACATTGTTTGCATTTCCACTTCCATTTTTATTTCAACAATGTGTGTAGAAACTCTTGACCGTTTCAATACAGCACTTAAATGTTGGAGTCTGTGAACATTTAGGTACTTTGTACAATGTGCTCTATGCTGGACCAGACCATTCAAATACATAAGTCAATCGCCATTTGCAAGGAAAATTAGCTACTGTTATAAACCCCAGTTTTAGGCAGTTGTGGTTCAGTGGATAAGGAGATCGACTTGCGATCTGAAGGTCGCAGGTTCAATCCCCAGATCCATTGAGTTGAAGGTGGTGTGAGCGATGAAATACTTGCTCTCCATCTTCAACAGCCACAGCTGTGGAGCCCTCGAGCAAGGCCCCAGTTCCCCGACTGCTCCCCGGGCCCCGCAGCCATGGCTCCCACTGCTCCGGGTGAGTGCGCACGGTGTGTTTGTTCACTGCTGTGTGTGTGTGTGTACACTGGATGGGTTACATGCAGAGCACAAATTCTGGGTATGAGTCACTCCATATCTGGCCAACTGCTCACTTTCACTTTACTGATCAGTATCATGAAGCAGTTCTTGAGCCAACCAGTACACTCACATTCAAAGTATCTGAAGAGCAGAAAACAAGGGACCGCTTAAAACCTATTTGTGCTTTCAGTAAAGGATAAATTTTCTCACTGAAAATCTTCATTCACTATATTCATCTAAAATAATGATCTGTGGGAGTTCAAACCCATGACAAATCCCATGACTGAAAGAGGCACTATGTACCTGAGATGGTCCAATCCAAAGTAGCTGTGGTAGCTGAAGCATTTCTGCTGACTTGAATGTGGACGTACTGTACTTTTTGGTTATTGTCTGTAAATGTTCAGATATTTAGCTAATCAACATCAGCTTGTTAATTTCCTCATATTTTTTATTTATGTTCTTGCAATCGTTCCTGAAGGTTTAATTGCAACCCTCCCCTATCCCACAATTCAGTTCTCTAAGCAGAGGTGACATCTGTTCTTCGGACAGCACGCTTAGCATGTTACCCTACTTGCCAAACCTTTGGTGTAGCCTAAGAAAAGCTAGTGATGTCCCCTGAAATTCTCATTTGAGATTGTATTAAACATGTAACATTGGTTTTAGTGCTTTCAAAATCTTTATAAATAGCAAAATGACTCATGTTTTGGGTATCTGACTGATGTTGGCAGCCATGCTGATGAGTTTATTGTAGGTGGCCATCCTTTAGACCCCTTTCATCCTGCTCTTACTTTTAAGGCTATGTCAGACCTGTCTGTCTCTGAAGAGATTTGTGACAACCCTTCTCTTCTAGTGAAAGTGGCCAACGCTGGGGAGGTATGAAGGTAGAGAAATAGAATTGCGCTGTAACCCTAAGCTTATTGAGAAGTTCTGTGATGGTAAATAATTAATCAATAAATTCTCTATTTCTCTATATTCAGTTGCATAGCTCATTAGCATACTCAACATGTATTTCTACCTTTCTTAAATAGAAATGTGTTTGGGGGAAACGAGAAAAGGGTCATGTTGAATCTTTGAATCTACTACTTGTGTATCAGATGAAGCTAACAACGGTCTCATCGTTGCTTTTAAACTTGGATACAGTCTGATCTAGGTTCCAAAGGTGTTCTAGGACGTAACTCTACGTTTTAACATTCAACTGTTTTCTCTCCTCAGTCCCACTTCATTTCTGCCCTCACCGTTGTGTTCGTCAACTCCAAATCTTTGTCGTCTCTGAAGATTGATGATACGCCAGTGGACGATCCGTCACTCAAGGTTTTGGTGGCTAACAACAGTGACACACTCAAGTTGTTGAAGATGAGCAGCTGTCCTCATGTTTCCCCTGCAGGTAGCTCATCTCTACTCTTTGATTTCTTCCAGAGCTAAAGCTAAACGCACTTGTACGCTAGAGGTGCTTGATTATGGGAAAAATGATAATCACGATTATGTAGGTAACAATTTTAATTGGTTATTTTTTTGTCGATCACAGGCATGTAGTTTATATGCTTAAGGTTTCAGAGATCCCGTTCTACCAGAGTGTGTCTGACTGGCAAACGTCGTTATCGTAACGCAGTGGTTCTCAAATAGTGGGGCGCCATGCGTTTTTATTTATCTATATTTTTGTTTTTTTACTGTTCTAGAATAAAGTGCAATAGCACTCCACTACATTAGGGGCAGTGGCGCTCTCATTGGCAGAGTATGAAGTGTAGACATGAAGTGTAGAAAACAGGCGGAGAGAGAAGGAGATAAAGAGACAAACGAAAGTCTCCCGAAAGCTAAGACGAGGAAATATGACGCGTTTGTAGCGCTTGGCTTCACTGTGACTGCGGTGGGAGACGAGGAGAGACAGGTGTGCTTACTGAGTCTAAAAATGTTGGCAGCGGACAGCATGAAGCCAAATAAATGAAGGTGTCACTTAGACATTACACCCCAATCACGCTGATAACCCACTTGAGTTTTTTCAGCGAAAACGTATCCTTATTTTAAATTATATATTTTTTAAATGAACGCGAGTTTGGCCAAAAAACCTTTGTTATCCAATCACCTGTATGCAGGTTTAAGAAAACAGCTGGCAGTATAACACTTTTCCTGGCTTCGAGCAGGACTACTCGCAGTGATTTTGACACCCATGAGGGGTCTCGCGGATCTGACCTTTTATTACATTTACATTTCTACATTTGGCAGACACTTTTGTCCAAAGCGACTTACAGTAGGGGAGAGACAATATGAGATCTGTTACACTGTCAAAGTCTTTCTCAGCTTCTCATAATAGAAATTGTATCAACTGATCAATAAACCAAAGCAGTGAGGAAGAAGATGAAGACAGAGGAGGAAAAAATAATAATTTTTTTTTCAAGCAAATATAAAACTCCTCAATTAACTCCTTTACCCTTCAAACGCTTGCACACTTTCTATTTCTAAAACAGCAGTGGCTACCAACACAATGGAATCTCTTGGTTCTGCTCTTGTTGCAGGGATCCTGTGTGTTGCAGATCAGTGTCACGGTCTGAGAGAACTGGCTTTAAACTACCACCTTCTGAGCGACGAGCTTTTGCTGGCTCTTTCCTCTGAGAAACACGTCCACCTCGAGCATCTGCGCATCGACGTGGTCAGCGAAAACCCGGGGCAGCAGTTCCACTCCATCAAGAAGAGCAGCTGGGATGCCATGGTGCGCCATTCTCCCAAGTTCAACCTAGTCATGTACTTCTTCCTCTATGAAGATGAGTTTGGGCCGTTCTTCCGTGATGAGATCCCGGTTACTCATCTCTACTTTGGCAGATCCGTCAGCAAAGAAGTCCTGGGTCGGGTAGGCATGAACTGTCCACGTCTGGTGGAGCTGGTGGTGTGTGCCAATGGCTTGCGGCCACTAGACGAGGAGTTGATTCGCATTGCAGAGCGGTGCCAGCAGCTTTCGGCCATCGGGCTGGGCGAGTGTGAGGTGTCCTGTAGCGCCTTCGTGGAGTTCGTGAAGATGTGTGGACGCAGGCTCTCCCAGCTTTCCATCATGGAGGAAGTGCTCATCCCTGACCACAAATACGGCCTGGATGAGATTCACTGGGAGGTCTCCAAGCACCTGGGCCGGGTCTGGTTTCCTGATATGATGCCCACCTGGTGAAGACTTGCTTTGAGGTCTTCAGACTGGGACACTCCTTAGCATTTGGATATGAAGAGTCGTTCTTTTTCCCAGTGACTCTACACGATGTGTACATAGACTTGATTTGAGATGTAAATTCCATTCTTTGCTTCTAACAATTATGTATAGTTGTATTATTGAAACGCTTTAACTCAAAATGCTCATTTTCTTGGCATTTACATATTTACATTTCTAGTTGAGAAGATAGGGTTTGCTGTTGATTTGTCTTTGTTTAAAAATCATTGAAATCGTTGTACACTTGGGAGCGAGGTAGCGATGAGTAAATCATGATAAGCTGCTTTTTTGGGGGGAAATAATGCATTAATTGGATGTTGTGGTCATTTGATAATTACAAATTATAATAAACAACTCAATATTTAATTATAATAAATTATTTTTTCGCCATTGTTAGTTTCCCCTCTGTTATCTTTATTCTCATAATAATTTAATCTTAAAAACTATGTATCATAAATGCATATTTTCATACTTTTGAAATGTTTCCAAGATCCACATTTAAGTAACAGCCTGGGTCTGCGATTATTAATCATTTTAATTTAAAAGTAAAAGTGGTTCTACATAGTTTGATGTAAAGATGTTATTTTGACTAAACATTGCTGTACAGTGTTCAAAGTTGTATCACTCAGTTTGTACATAAAGAAAGAAAATAACGTTGGCTTAAAAAACGTGCCCAGCGTCAGATAAGGTTTGAAGATTAACTGAGTTTTGGTGACTTCGCTATTTTAAGGTGGTTCTTAGCATTTCCTGTTAAACCACCATCGTGCAAATTAATTAAAAAACAGCAGATCGTTCATTTAACTGTTTTAATTAAAAATCTGCATACTGGTTTTTGCATTAGTTAGCGGAATCCTTTACATAGATAGCTCCTCCGAGTGGTGACGTTTAGGTAAAATGGATCTTTGAAGGAAAAAGGTGCACTTGCTAGTTTGGTTGATGTAGATAATTGAATAAATTGTAACGAGTTGTCATGAATTGTTTAGCTTTGACTTTGTAAATATTAATGCATAGTGAATAATATGCACCTTATAAATACCAAATGACGAGATGTTTCTCTGGTGGCTTAGAGTGGACAAACCGATTGTTGTGTAGCAGGGAAGACTCGTGGACGCTGTGGCTCGCATGCAGATCCAATTAATGATCTTTGCAGAACAATGAAGCCTTGAGTGGTCTTTATTGGATTGCTCGAAGAATGCTGCACAATGAAAAACTGAATGACTGGGTGATGTTATACTGCTCTAGAGTTCAGTTAATGATGAGATTGCTCACTGGAGCAAATGATGTCGAGGTATGGATTTAAGACGGCGTGTCTGTGTTTGTAAGATGCTCTTCGGGTCTTTGGTGCCCTCACTGGAGATCTGTTGTGTTTGAGCTGAGGAGCAAGGACTGTTCCTTCTCTTCATGCTTGTAATCGGAGCTGTTCATTTTTGTTATTTGTTTACATGCTCTTTTTATGGATCGTTTATGAAATTGTAACAGGATCATTCATGAAAAAGTTGGGGTTTTTTTTTGTTAATTCTCTCCACTCTCTAAAATGATTTAAAAATTATACTTTGAAGAATGTTGGACGCTACTCCAAGTGACTCGTGTGGATCTTCACAATAGTTAAATGAATGAAGGATGAGGGTGCGAGGATCAGGTTGTTGTTGTCGTTCAATCTTGTATTGAGATTACAAATGGAATCAGTGATTTGTTTAACTAAAGATTATTTTGCAAGTTGGTTTAAATTTGACAAATGTAAACATGAAATGAACACCATCTCAATATTTGTAGTTTCAGCAATTACATATTAAAAGCATTACTTGTGTGTCCTTATGTATTTGATTTCTCTGAAGCAAATGAGCTAACAGCTTAGAAACGTTCCTAAAATCTCGTCTTCTGTGATTGAATAAACTTTCATGTAGATATTGTGATGTTGTGTAAAGTGTAGGAAGCACTTTCTCACATGGTTTGATCCAGGAATGGATACCAAGCAGCGAGCGCCTCATTTTCTATTTACTTTTATAGTGTAGTTAGAATAAAGTTCCTCCTGAAGCATTTTTTACCTTACACGCATTGATGTACTGGAACTGACGCCAATTAACAATTCTTACAATTCAATAGCTGTGTTTTGGGTTGTAAATAGTCCTCGAGGTAATTAAACCGCAGTTGTGAACGTTCTCTTCATTTGATTTACTGCTAGCGTTTTTTTTTACCAATTATAAATGTTAAACTTTAACCCCAGACGTTCAACATAAAGTCAGAACCGTGTACAGATAGTGTTCGTGTTCGTGGCAGATGGATTACGTTAAAGATGTTAAGAAGTTAAGAGAGTGAAGTGGATTCTTTACTCGCTGATTAAGTGTGAAAATCTCAAATTGCACAATACCTTTATGAATTTGGCATGACTGAGGTTCTAAATTAATTCCGTTTCCTCTTGCCCTGTCTCTCAGAGGGTTTTTTTTTGACCTTTTAAACATCCTTCATTTTGGACGAGGCTTCTACTGGTGACTAGCCCGGTGCACTACAGGCATTTCCGCATCCTTTTCAAGTTAAATCGAATTTCTTTTGTAGCACTTGGAACAACTGATAAATAAAAGATTTTTGGTGATTTTGGACTCACTGGAAGGCTCAGAAAGGTCACTTACTTGACCTCTAACCTATTAGATGCTGTTTATAGATGGTTATATTTCCATCTAAAGGTTTGTGGTCCACACACAAATTCTTTTCCAGAGAAACGCTTGTTAAAGGCAGGTGCTTTTCTACTGGACCGAGACACAAACACTCCTCTGTCCTCAAACCATCTCTTTTTTTTATTATTATACTGAAATAGTAAATCTCAAGAAAAAAAACAGCTATATGCAGACAAAGAAACTTTCAAGGATCATAACCTTGCATGGCCTCACAATTATCATATATAATATAAAAAAATACATAAAGGAAATTAAAATAATAAACAATAATAGTAAATAAAAGAGAAGGATAGGATAAAATAGAGAAGAGAGAAAAAAAAAGATCCTCCTCAAACCATCTCATGTCATCTGCAGATAATTGCTTCATGTAGTTCCGGACAAAACGAACATGCTATTCGACAAAACGAGAATGCTATTCTGGTGATGTTCTGGATATTACAGTGTTTTCTTTTTTTTTGTGAAGCTAAATGCAGTTTGGAATGTGTTCATTAAATAACGCTGCTGTATACTTATACATAAAATGATATACTTATTTGTTTGCATTTCTCCACAATACCTGGGTAACACCTTTGCTTATTTATACATTGAACACGGAGAATAGAAGGTGAAGTGTATGCAGTTCTGAACAAGGAGACCAGCTTTATGAAGAATTTTCGCGGCTAGCATTGGAATGCGCATGCGCAGAAAAGATCATACCGAAAACCCGGAATGGAGTGGGTCACGGTTCAGCCGGTCATGTGACTCTGGCTCTCCGTCGAGTCGAAAACAAGATGAGACACAGAAACTCACACACAGCTCACGATTAGACAGCGCTCCGTTTTTTCTCGGCCATTGGAGCAATGAAGTATTCGGTTGACGCACTCCTGGTTCTGCTTCTCTCGTGGAGCGTGGCGCGGCTCGGTGCTGGGGGAGAGCAGGCCTGGCCAGTGCCTTACAGGTAAGTGACCGCCTCACTTCAGCTCAGTGTGTGTCTATTTCTGAAACTTAAAGCGCATGAATAACTTTCAACAGCAGTGCATAAAACATTTTTTTAGGTGGGGGACACGAACACCCAACACGTATACGATTTACGTTTATTTTTATATGGGGGGAGGCTCAGTGGTAGAGCGCGTGCTTTCCATGTAAGAGGTTCTGGGTTCAATCCCCAGCATCTCCACGAGTGGCATCGGTGTTTTCCTCTTCTGTAACTCGCTTTGGACAAAAGCTTCTGACAAATGCATAAATGTAAATGTTTTTTAAGCTGGGAGCCTCTTTGCGGGTAAACCTCAAGAAGAAGATAAAAAGAGTGAAAGCACTGCTGGTGTAGATCTCTTGTAGGCTTGTACTCGTCTTCCCGTCCTAACCGTCACGTGACAGTCTGCTGCTGAGAAAGTGCTTCATCAATATTGGTTCCTAATTGGCTACGAAAGGATTTTCAACAAAGTTAGAAGGTTTATCTAGACCAGTGGTTCTGAAATAGTGGGGCGCGCACAGAGAGGAGATAAAGAGACAAACTAAAGTCTCCCGAAAGCTAAGACGAGGAAATATGACGCGTATGTAGCGCTTGGCTTCACTGTGACTGCGGTGGGAGACGAGTAGAGACAGGTGTGCTTACTGAGTCTAAAAATGTTGGCAGCAAACAGCATGAAGCCAAATAAATGAAGCCGTCACTTAAAGACATTACACCCCAATCACGCTGATAAACCGCTTGAGTTTTTTAAGATTTAATGTTTTTTTTTTTCAGATTTCAATGCACCTTAAATCTTTTCTGCTACAGTTAATAACGTTATTCTTTGTTGTAAGTTGGTCCATATTTAAGTAGTTTTTTTATTTAACACGTTTTTTCTTTCTAGGGGGGGGAACACTGCTTTGAGAAACACTGCTATAAACAATATGTTATAGCTTTAACACATTCCAAAGTATGTTTGGCTCTGACTTTCGTTACACACAGCGTCAAGTTTTATGTGAATAATGTGAAAACCCTCATTTTAATTGTACCATAATTAAATACATTTATTTTTTTACCATAAAAGTAAAGAACTTTTAGCATTTTAAATGCTTTTTTTAAGGCTCGAAAACAAATGTGACATGAGTGTCAATGCAGCAGTCCCTTTGGAATTCAACTGATTCACAAATAAAACTTTACAAGCAAGCACAGGCATTTGTGTAAATATACAATCATTGGTATTTTCACTATGTTCAGCAGTGCTTTGGCTGGATCTGCGTGTGTAGGGTGCTCTCACACCTCTAGTTTGATTCTTTTGGTCCTGAGCAAGAGGAGTAACTAACACACTAGCATTTCGTCTGTTTTTGGACCACACTGATCGCTCCGATGCGCAGTCTTTGGGTCAGAATAGCAGTGTCTTTATTTAACGTTGTTTCTTTGATTGAGGGTGTCGCACCTATTTGTTCAGCAGATGTAACAAGCAATTGTGTACATTTGTAGGCGCCTTGACAGCCGCCCAGATGTGGATCCCTTCTGCCAGGCTCTATACCCGTTCTGCCCCACCGGAGACCTCAATGGTCTGATCCCAGCCATGAGCGACGCAGACACCATTTCCATCTTTAGACTGCAGACTCCTGTATGGGAGTTCAAGTATGGGGACATTTTGGGCAAGTTGGTAAGTGTACAGAAAAAATATGAACACATCTTTTTAGGATTTGATTCTGCGTCTAATGGAGAGTTTTGAACTTCTAAGCATGTGATGCATGATGCCATTGGCTTTGCCAGTGCAAAAACTGGCAGAAACTTCACGATGGAATGGTACGAGCTATTCCAGCTGGGGAATTGCACTTTTCCTCATGAAAGAGGTGGTGTTGCTGCGCCGTTCTGGTGCAACCAGGGAGCAGCATGCTTCTACGAGGGAATAAATGATCTGCACTGGAAGCAGAATGGCACTCTGGAGAAGATTGGAGAAGTTTCAGGTGACCACACTTTACATACATTTCATGAAAGATTATAGCATTATCCTTTCATTTTTAAAAAGTTGCTGACATACTCAATCATGTCCAGACTGCAGTTTCTGTTAGCATCATCACAACATACTGTTTTGGCCATAAAAACCTTTCGGACGTTAACTGAGATGCACAAATATTCAGCGCTTTTGAAATTTGTTTCTGTTTGTACGACATATTAGTTTCTGCTCTCGCCTTAAAGATGATCCTTTGAAACATGAAGACTGGATTTTTATGAACAGTTCCTCTGCAAACACACCTGCAACTCTGACAAGTCACTATTTTCTTTTAACAGTTATGTTCGCCTTCACATATTCTCTTTTTTTTCTTTAGGTTGGACGTTTAATGCGCTTGCTCGCTGGGTTCGGGAGGACAATCAGACTGGTGTATTTTATGAGACTTGGACAGTAAAATCAGAGCCTGGCGCAAATGCTACAACGTGGTTTGAATCCTACGATTGTTCTCAGTTTGTGCACCGGACATTTAAGAAACTAATGGAACTGGGGGCCAAACTGTCCAGTCAGACACCCACGAAATACACCAAGATCTACCTGTACAGCACAGAGCCTCTGTTTCTAGGAGACGACTCTCTCTTCCAGCAGACTTCCACCCAAAGTCTGGCCACAGATATCAGGAGGTTCTATCACCTGTTCCGTTCGCACCAGACTGTGGGAGAAGTCATCCTCAGCCTTTTGGAGGCTGTGGAAAAGATGCTTGTAGAGAAAACCTTCTATTTCTATTATAACTTTCAGTACTGGAAGCTGACCATGAAGCACCCCTATATAAAAATAAGCTACGAGGAGATTTCTTTCCCCTGATATACAAGCAACAGACATGTGAAATAAATCAAATTCTTTCTCCTTTTTAATATTCTTTTGCACCACAAAACATGCAAGTTTTCTCTATCAAATTTTGCAACCATTTGTGGAGGCCCATCGGAATTTCCGAAATTAAAAACAGAATATATTGAAGATTTGTGATAAAAACAGATATCTTTAGGGATGCACCGAATATTCGGCCACTGAAAATTTTCAAAGAGGGCATTTTCGGCCCAAAGAGTTTTTACACCAAAACAACACGGCCGAACCAGTGATGACGCCAGTCGGAACGGTTCCAGCAAGACGCGAGTTCGCGGTGGAACAGCACTTATTATTGTTGCAAAGCCTCTTTGACCAAAAGCGAGTCTTGGCTGTGTATAGCACAGATCACGAGCTCCCCGCGACATTCACTGCACACCTCTTAACAGAGAACATTCTCTCTTATTGCCCCCTTTGAGCAGCAAATACAGAGAGCAGCTCCTCCGATGCGTCTGCAGCGGACGTTACTCCTTTAATCGCAGCACTAAAGTGTCTCTTAAGCAAAGAGTTTGAGACAGAACACGGAGGGAAACAATGAAAAGTTCACTCTTAGTCTGTCAGCACACGTTTCTCTGAGATCGATTCAAATCCTCTGCACCTCATCGTGACTGCTTGATCCGCGTTATAAAGATCATTACTTGTATGCAGAAAATAAAGCAGCGCACACGAGAAATGATCCAGAACGTGGTGGATGCGGAGAACCTGCAGAGAGACGGAGAGGGAGGAGGCCTGTACATTATTTCTGAACGTACGCATGAGTGCGGTTAAATTAAACATTTAAGTTTATTTAATTTTTACAAATTTACAAATATTTATGCAATTGCAACGCCTTGATTTGAGTAAGGTTAGTACACAGTAGTAGCCATAAATGCAATCGTACTAATAATAATAATTGCAAAATTTATTTTGGTTTTCGGCTTTGGTTTTCTCTTTTTTGGTTTTCGGTTTCGGCCAAGAATTTTCATTTTGGCGCATCCCTACATATCTTGTATCCGTGGGCAAAATGTACTGAGATATGATCACAATATTTCATGTGTAGTTTGTTGATGCTTATATGAGAGATTTTTTTGTGATATTTGGTGATCCTGGCGTAAAACACAAACGTACTTGCTCACTGTAGTATGAAACTAAACAACCATGTAACGACTGACTACTAATGTTGTGTTTAAAATCAAATCATTATCTTCACAAGCGTTAACATGTACTGTCTGTTCCTGCGGTTAGCAAATGTCACGCAACGATACAGAGGGAGAATAAAAAATAGTATGATGAGCTGAATACTTTCTGAAGATATCCAGATGTTACATCCTAAATCTGATTTAAACATTCAACACATAATACATCATTTCTGCATTTTTCTTTTTTATGTGCTCCATCTGCATGTTCTGAATTTTGGCTAGATTATAGTTCTGGATGTATTTTTCTATATGAAAGTGAGCCATCCGAGGTTTGTATTTGAAAAAGTCTTCAAATTATTTTCCAAAGGAATACTAAATTACATTTACGTTACTGCATTTGGCAGACGCTTTTGTCCAAAGCGACTTACATTAGGGGAGAGGCGATATGCAATTTGTGACACCGTCAAAGTCTACTTTGTGTACTAAATTCAATGTAAATCACCAGTTATGTGGAGAATTTAAGTGAATCTGAGGTCCTCTCGCTTCACGCTGTGTTGCGGCGGCTGTAGTTGCTCAAGAACGCTTAATTGTCAGATCATAGTACAGTTTTACAGAAGCTTTATGGAACAGATGGACAATTCTAGAGAGAAATGTTTGCTAAAGTCACACACTCAAAGTTGTGCGTATAAGCGTTCCAGTCTACAAAATCAACCCACACAAGAACTGCACAAACAATCCCAAAATCAAAGCAGCCATGGAGGATGGAGAAAAGAAAAGATCTTAGAAGTTCAAATACTGCCCTCAGATATGAAATCCGCAATAACAGAACATGTTTTAAAGATATGAGAACCAGACTATCCCATGAACATCTACTGAACGGCTTAGAATGGTTCTATTTTTTATTGTTCAGACAAAAGGTTTTTATCTACAACAAATTTTAAGAACCTTTTACAGAATTCCTTACTGTGACTAACCTTAAAAATCTATCATATTGGCGTCACGGTGGTGCAGTGGGTAGCACGGTCGTCTCACAGCAAGAAGGTCGCTGGTTCTAGGCTCGGCTGGGGCAGGTGGCATTTCTGTGTGGAGTTTGCATGTTCTCCTCGTGATCGCGTGGGTTTTCTCCGGGTGCTCCGGTTTCCCCACAAGTCCAAAGACATGAGGTATAAGTGAATTGAGTAAGAACAATTGGCCAAAGTGTTAAAATGTGAATATTTCCCAGCGATGGGTTGCGGCTGGAAGGGCATCCGCCGCGTAAAACATATGCCAGAGAGTTGGCGGTTCATTTTGCTGTGGAATAAAGCCGACATGAAGATGAATGAATGATCGTATTGAGTTCTTTTGCATAACATTATACTTTAATATTCAATGTTATAGCCATTTTATAGCCTATGCTGATATGGCAAAAAAACAACCGTTTTCTCCCTCACTCTGATTTGTCAGAATAACTTGTGTTATACAACAGCTGATTCGCTGTATATCGCAGATATTTGGACATTCAGCTTCATTTTTGGCATATCCCCGTCCTTTCTAGGAACGATAACGTATCAACTTTTTCGGATACATTTGGGTCAACACATATATTCTTCAACTGGTATCAATTTCATATGACCCACTCTTTGTATAAAATATCCAATGTCTTAAAATCTCTACGAGTGGACTAGATTGTACTTTTTAATTTAAAGCTCATTTTACACTTTTTATATCATCTTATTTCAGTTTTTGTCTCAACAGTCTTTAGTCTTAATGAGTGGATTTGCATTAGGAGGGTTTAAATCTTAATATATATTAGACAAGTATATATACAATTAATTCATGAAGGTCAATAGTGATCAGATTCAACAAACCTAATGGAGCCAGAAGTAAAATAGAAGGTCAAAATAGCCCGTGAGATATTACTACTCTAAAACAAAAGCCTAATAATATATTTGTTCAAAAACCTACCCTTTAGCCTGAATTTAATTGCATATCTTCGTAAGGATTGTTTCTTGCATTTTGTGTACCCAGGCCGTACATTTCAAGAAACAGGAAATTGTGAAAGAATTTCCACCTTTCCTTAAATCTGTAAAATGGCAATTTATGGATTAAAGACTATGGGTTTGGCGCGAGGATCATGAGAACAAAAGTTAAAGCGATAAATAGTGGATAGCATACATTCCGCGAGAAACGGTAGGGGACATAGCGGGCGTGGTTATAAGAATGCCGCGTTCATGTTGTGCCCATGCGCACAATGACGCGGCAGTTAAAAATTACGGTTAGAGGAAACTGATGGAAGACCTGTTTCCCTAGCAACGAGTGCTTTATTTTGAAAGGGAAGACCCGCGTGGTTGCTATGGCAACAGTAAACAGAAATATAAAAGCGCCGGTTTTCTCGAGTGTTTAGTGCTGAAAGCTGGAGGCTCATGTCCGACGCTGGCTCTGAACAGTTCGATAAGGAGCGAGGCTCTCTCGGGGTGAGTCGCTATCAAAACTGATCTTCTGTTATACCAGTGTTTCTCAACTATTTTCTGTCGCGCCCCCCTAGGAAGAAAAAAACATCTCGCGCCCCCCCGCGCGACTATAAAAAGAATTATTTGTCTTTAAATTTGTTATAAGTACACCTCTGCATAACACAGTATCCTTATTAACGTATAAGAGAAAAAAGAAAGAAATATGGACCAACTTACAACAAAGAATAGCTTTATTAACTGTAACAGAAAAGATTTAAGGTGCATCTGAAATGTAAAAAAACATTAAATCCTTAATAAAACTATAAACATTGTTTGACTGATTGTGATTGCTGGAAATATTCGGCACGTTTTCGCTAAAAAAAACTCAAGCGGTTTATCAGCGTGATTGGGGTGTAACGTCTTTAAGTGACGCCTTCATTTATTTGGCTTCATGCTGTCCGCTGCCAACATTTTTAGACTCAGTAAGCACACCTGTCTCTCCTCGTCTCCCACCGCAGTCACAGTAAAGCCAAGCGCTACAAACGCATTATAATTCCTCGTCTTAGCTTTCGGGAGACTTTCGTTTGTCTCTTTATCTCCTTCTCTCTCCGTCTGTCTTCTACACTTTGTGTCTACACTTCATACTCTGCCAATGAGAGCGCCATCGCCCCCTAATGTAGTGGAGTGGTGTTGCACTTTATTCTAGAACAGTAAAAAAAATAATATATAAAAAAAATAACCCCCCTCCCAGGGTTCCCATTATTTGAGAACCTCTGGATTATGGTGACGGAGGGAATTCACAGACTGTCTTGCAGGAGTATGAGGGAGACAGAAATGAAGCTGGAGAGAGACATGGACAGGGGAAAGCTGTCTTGCCAAACGGAGACACTTACCAGGGAGCCTATGAAGGTGGCAAGAGATCGGGGCAGGTGGTTTATTGTGGGGAAGGGGGGGATTTAAATGTAGTTTTGTGAAATGAACAGTATGGATGATATTGTGTGGTCTCCTGTGACAGGGTACTTATAAGTTCAAGAACGGAGCTCGATATTCTGGTGAATGGAGCCAGAATCTAAAGCATGGTCAGGGTGTGTTTCTCTACCCGGATGGCTCCAAATATGAAGGTGAGTTTATCTCAAAGCGAAGGTGGCCATCCTAGCCTCAAACTTAAATAAAAGTTAAAGCAAGGGTAAACATTATATTGTTTTCTTAAGTGAAAGAAAAAAGTATACTGGTAAAAATTTAAGTATTTCACGAGTTACTTCTGAATATGACGCAAAAGCAAAAAACATTCTTTTTTCACACTTTTCTTTGAAATAGTGCAGTGCAGAATAGTAGGCCTTTTATAACATCAACCTTGCTTATTGTTGTGATTAGTTTTAAAGATTTAATTAATTGTTCTAACAGAAAACATTCATCTTCATGTCGGCTTTCTTCCCTTTCGGGGTCGGCACAGCGGAATGAACCGCCAACTCTCTGGCATATGTTTTACGCGGCAGATGCCCTTCCAGCCGCAACCCATCGCTGGGAAACATTCACACACACTAATTCACATTCAAACTCTATGGACAATAGTTTTTTTTCTCAATTCACTTATACCTCATGTCTTTGGACTTGTGGGGAAACCGGAGCACCCGGAGAAAACCCACGCGATCACGAGGAGAACATGAGAACTCCACACAGAAATACCAACCGACCCAGCCGAGGCTCGAACCAGCGACCTTCTTGCTTTGAGACGACCGTGCTACCCACTGCGCCACCGTGACGCTCTTATCAGAAAACATATATGTTCAAATGTTTTAGTATTTCTATTAAATAGAATTGAAAACAAAAAAATCTCTTAGTCTTTTTAAGTGTCTTTTTCACCAAATGGCATAATGTTTCATTATTCTGTCAAACTTTAATGTTCACGAAGCATTTCTTCATCCAAGCTTGAATCCGTTTCTTATCCAGAGCCGGTTCTCATCATCCTGGCTACAGATAGAGACACACTTTACAATTGTTTTTCTTTTTGTCCCTTGAGCGTGAGAAGTTTAACTGTTCAGCCAGCAAACAGTACCTTTTCATACAGTAAATAATCATTAGATTATTCTTATAGTTCTTTTTGTTACGGAGGGAAAATGGTTGAACCCAAATGCAAGCGACGACTCAGGAAAAGGTATATAGAAAAACTCCTTTTAATAAAAAAAAACAAAAGATGGGGAAAATTCCAAAAACTGAAAACTGCACTCTCATAGAGTGGAAAATCAAAAAGCAACAGGTTGCTGGTTAGGCCAAAAGTCCTCCAGGATCTGCTGGCCTTGCTTGTGGCTGGTGGCTTGCTCTGAAAAGAGTAGGAAAAGATAATCAGAAATCACTTCAAAATCCAGAATTCAGGATCTTTTAAAGCCAAGCAAAAAGACTGCTCCTAACATGATTTAGATCAACGAACTGGCACCGGCTGATTGCAGATCCACCGCTTATATCCAGAAGTATCCAAAGAGCTCAGGTGGATCCTGTCAGCCTATACAGCCACACCCGAAATCAATGTAAAAACCACACAGCAATCCCAAATACTACAAAATAAACCTCCATTATAACACATTTGTTGGTAAGTAAATGAAAGATTCCGCACTTCTCATTGCACACTTGTTTTAAACATTAGATTAAGACCAAGATCTTGAATATTCACGTCTCTTTGTTCTCTTTAGGAAACTGGCGTGATGACCAGCGCCATGGTCACGGGTTTTATTCTTACCCCAATGGAGACACGTTTGATGGTGAATGGCTCCAACATCAAAGGTACTACAGTTCCAAAATCCCTCCACTAGTCTTACGTTTACTTACATTGCATTAGCAATTATTCTACACAATTAATCCAGCTCTAACTGGAAGGTGAGCAAAAGATTATTGTACTCTTTCTTTTTGAACGAGTACTTTGCGCATTAATAAGGGAGTTATTATAGAGTTATCCTGTAAAGAGTGACGTTCCGTACTTGATTAAATTTGAGTAACACGCTCTGCAGAAGATCACGCGCATTAATAAGGGAGTTATTATACGGTGATATAAAGACAACGGCGCATTTAAAGGAAAATTCGCTGGTGAAGCCTCGTAATGTTTTTCATTTTCAGTTTTTAATCAATTTGATTCTATATGACTTTTTATGCTTGATTTTATTCAATTTACTTTATTTTTACCCTTTATTTCCAATGTAAAGCACTTTGAATTACCCTGTGTACAAAATGTGCTATACAAATAAACTTGCCTTGCCTTACTGACTCTACTGTGATCAATGTAATGTTAAATACTTCACAAGAAGCATTACGTCAAGCATGTGGTTCTGAAGCAGGGACAGATGTAGCATCAGGTGCATGTGTAAAGATTCTTCTGTTCAAAGGAAGAGCAACACACACAGGAATGCTGAAGAGTCAAAAGGTAATCGCAAACCAGTCAACACTGGAGTCAAAAGAGTAACAACAAAAACTCAGCTAAAAAGAGTGTAGGTCTTTTATAGAGAGCGCATAATGACTGTGAGTCGAACAGTGTCGCGGTGATTGAGGGAAACATGGAACGTTATTGTTATGGTTATTTTGGAAGCCTGCTACATTGTTCATTTCACGAGGAGAACGCGATTACAGGATAAAGTCACAGCCCTAGTAAGAGTTCTCTTCAGTTGCTTTTGGTTTTAATTATGCTAAGCTAGAGTGAAGTCTTAACTCTTTTTTTTTTTTTAGGAGTTTGAGTAAATTGCAAAATTATACCACGCAACTATAAGTAGTGTTATTTGTCTTTAAATGTGTTATAAGTACACCTCTGCATAACACAGTATCCTTATTAATGTATAAGAGAAAAAAGAAAGAAATATGGACCAAGTTACAACAAAGAATAGCTTTATTAACTGTAGCAGAAAAGATTTAAGGTGCATCTGAAATTTAAAAAAACATTAAATCCTTAATAAAACTATAAACATTTTTTGACTGATCGTGATTGCTAGCAATATTCGGCACGTTTTCGCTAAAAAAACTCAATCGGCTTATCAGCGTGATTGGGGTGTAACGTCTTTAAGTGACGCCTTCATTTATTTGGCTTCATGCTGTCTGCTGCCAACATTTTTAGACTCAGTAAGCACACCTGTCTCTCCTCGTCTCCCACCGCAGTCACAGTGAAGCCAAGCGCTAACACGCGTCATATTTCCTCGTCTTAGCTTTTAGGAGACTTTCGTTTATCTCTTTATCTCCTTCTCGCTCTGTGTCTGTCTTCTACACTTCGTGTCTACACTTCTCTACACAAAGAGAATGAATGTGTCCCGAACCATAGTATAAATAAAAAGTATCAAAATATTAGAGAGCTGTATAGATTGTTAGAATAATTTGTAATGAATGAATGGGGAAGAAGTTCTCACAAGTGTTACGGTCATGAAAAAACTCTCATAGGAATCACTCCGGAGGAAGTGTATAGAACAGCAGCACGAACGGCAGCTTTATTTTGCGTTCTCATTTAAACAAACACTGAAATCATGCCCTAATAAAGCTGAAATATCTAGTAGTGAAGGAAGAAAGCCAGAAAGAGAGAGCGAAAGTCTCCGTACACCCTAATTTATGCCCTCTGAAGGGACGGGCCCATCACTGCCCAGAGACCCCGCCTACTCCACTAGTCACCTCCCTCACAGGCCGGCAAAACTTAAACACAGATTCAATATGATTAATGAAATCCTCATTATTACTAATACCCAATATAATGGTTTAAAATGTATATCTCACAGGTGATCTGGGTAAAGATGCCGTCTAAAACAACTCCAGTCAAACTCCACACTCTTGTCTCACACTCTAAAAAGTTTATACATTTTCTTCTTAAAATGAGTATCTACTTTAAGAGGTTTCAAATGGGGAAGTCTTGACTACGCTGCCTCAATCAATCCAGCACCTTCACGAGTGTGTACTGCATACACACGCACGCACACGCTCACACACACACACGCGCACACGCACACAAACCTGAGTCAGGAAAACACAGCAATCAACAAACAACTAAATAACCATCCTGAAATCACCAAACAGGAGCAGTTACAGGGAAATCTCAAGTCTCAAGGGAAATTAAACAATGTGCTTTACACATCCACATCCAACGTTAAAGCTAAAGAAATGTGTGCTGCTCATGAACTCATGCTGCTTCATGAGTTGTATAAAAATTGAGAGGAGATAAGCAACGTCTTCGCCGTTTCTTCAGAAGAGCTTCCTCTCTTGATTTTTTTCAATACAGGGATACATAAGGAATCCAAGACAGTTGGTTGCAGATTGAAAGCCACTTACCTTTAATTTTCTTCCTAATTCTTCATCTGCTTCATCGGTCAATGGTTGCTGTAAGAAAAAAAATCATTGATAGAGAGAAGGTGTTGAGAAAGTTGTTGACCAGAACTTCGCCGCAGAATGTGTATACCTCATTCCCTTGACATGCATATCCTCACGTAGACACAGCAATGGTTTGCTCATTGTACATGGAAACCAGGCTTTCAATTTAAAATGGTATGCTTTCGACACTTGTCCAAACAAGTTTCTTTGTTCTCCTGCCAGACATGGACAGGGTACATACACGTACAAGGAGACAGGATCTCAGTACGTGGGAACATGGGTGCACGGTAAAATGGATTCTTCCGGGAAGTTTATCCACCTCAACTACAGGTACCAGGGCAACTTCACCAATAATGGTGTAAGTACTACTCTTCTGAGAATATCACCTACAACATGGCGTAATGTGTAACAAAAATAAGACTGGCACATTATATCAAAATTCTTTGTCTGTTCAGGGTTAAAGGAACACTCCAAATTTGTAAACCGCTTCATTCTTCGTCTCTATCAGACTTTAGAGAGAGTGTTTTGTGGTTTTGGAATTTCTTCTCCCTATCTCAGCAAACCTTATGCTGAGGCCATTTGAGAGGAAAGAAACAAAGAAAGTTAAAGAACACTTTCCTTTACTGCCTTCCATCACGGTGTATTTGGTGTTTGGTAGAACATCGAAGGTCCATGAGTGGCTGAAGATCATAAACCAGGAGCGAATCAACATTTTGGGTAGCATGATAAATAGTGGCCCTACCATTTATCTGATTTTGGAAGAAGGCGACCGTATTAGACTTTTTTTGCTTCCCTTGCTTCTGATCTAATCTTATTCAATTGCCTTTACATAGACACCTACCTATTCTCTGCAGATTCCTAAAGCGTTAATATATGTTAACTTAATATTACAATGGGGGGGTCAAATTAGTCAAAATCCATTTTTAAAAAGTCTTTCTTAAATCATGGGAATGTACAGGTAACTCTATTTACAGCCTCTAATAATTATATTCTAGCCCTCTGGACCTGGGAAATATGTGTTTGACATTGGCTGTGAGCAAGAAGGAGAACATATCTATATAAATCAGGTATGTATTATTGCTAATACGGTAATTATGTTAAACTTTATAACTCTCTACTTTGCATTAAATAGCTATGTACAATTATAAAAATAAATGTTGACGTCAGGCTAAAGGAGATGAAGAAGACGAGGAACCAGCTGTAGCCATCTTAAAATGGAAGCCCAAATCACTTTCTGGTGCTCCCTCACCAAACACTCAAAGGTTCCCTGCCACTGAAGGTACAGCATGATTATATCCTCAGTTTACAGGTGCTGTATCATGTAAAAATCATGTATCATCTTTACTTTTATTCCACTGCTGCAGAAAAGTATTTGAAAACCTGAGAAAATCAATGTTAATATTTGATACAGTACCTTTGTTTGCAATTACAAAGGTCAAACGTTTCGTGTAGTTTTTCACCAGGTTTACACACACTGCAGAAAAGATTTTGGCCCCTTCCTCCATACTGATCTTTTTTTTCCTCTCTCTCTCTCTATATATATATATATATATTAGTGCTGTCAAAATTAACATCTTAAAGCATGCGATTAATTTGACATGTATAACTTGTATAAAGAAAAATAACACAAGTTGCAGTTTTTTCTGTTTCCTGTTGTTGCGGTGTGACAAACGAAGTATAAAAAGACGTATGTATTTGACGTGCTTGACATATGCATGATGATGAGAAGACACAGAGATTGAACACGCGACCAAAATACGGCAACCAACTCTCAACGAACTTTCCATTCACGGCAGCGGTTTTGAAAGTGTGCTAGCTAAATGTCTCGAGATTGTTTGGTAACTAAAGCGGTGAGTCTGTGTTGATGAAGAAAAATATGGGGTTATTTAGCGTCATAATTTTGAGTGCAAAAAGTTAATTTGCACACGCATGAGCTGCGTTTTGTGAATGAAATGTTCTTGTGTATAAAAATATAATTGAGCAAGCAAAAATCAATTTTGACAGACAATCTTGTTTGCTCTCGAAAGAATAACCTCAAACCTGCGTATAGCCCACACTGTGTAATGTTCAGCTGTACGATCCATCGCCAAGAACCCATCAGTAAAAACTGTCCAGAGACCTCGGTGACACACTGGCAACAGTTCGTAAACTTTAATAAAGCTCGTCCTACCAACCAGAGAGTATTTAGGCAACGTTGAGAGAATGAAGCACGTAGCGGACCAAACTCTCCTGCTGCACACGGAGGTGCGCTGGCTATCACGCGGGAAAGAGCTTGTGCACTTTCTAGAACTGCGAGATACAGTTTTGGAATTTCTGCTAAGACAAAACTACCGGTACACACAGTCTGAGCAGCTGCAGATATTTTCTGGATTAAAACGGGATGAGCTACTTACAATCTGTACTTACATGAAAGTAAATACACAGGTATTTTAATGCTTATATTCATGTTTATTATAACATTCAGTGTTACAAATAGAGTGAATGTCCATGCACAGATGACAAAAAACTAAAAAAATGCATGTTTTTTCATTAAATTTTAATGTGCACTTATTTTAATTTATTTGATTCAACATAAATGCAATAAACTGATACATTTTTATTCATTATACATAGTATACATTAAATAAGAAATGGTGTTGAACAATATAATGAAAATAAAATAAATGTTTTTATTTTGTGTGTAAATGTGTAAAATGCCAACCTTGTGCCACTTGCAAAATTATGGAGTCAACAGAAAACAATCAGCCTATAGTTAAATTCAAACATGATTTTACCTCAGAGCTATCAAAAAGCAAGGACAGCACTAATCTCACATGGCTGAAGATCGCTACTGCAATTGGTTTAAAGTTTCTTCTCAAAGATTAAATGAACGAGGCTTCACTAAGCAAGCTGTTAATAGCAGAGTCCTGGAAAACAAGAGTCTAAAGAGAGCACAAAAGGCAAGAAGCAAAATGTTAATTTGGAGGATATTGAAGGTATGTTGTTTACAAGACATAATCTGTTTATTGATGTTCGTTTAACTTAACAAAATTAACAATACTTTTTTACCTTTAAATAGTTTCTTTGTCTTCAGTTTACATTAATTATTAACATTTTACAATACAACATTTTAATAAAAAAATTTATGTGATTAAGTAGTTCTTGTTTTATCAATTGACAGCACTAATATATATATATATATATATATATATATATATATATATATATACACAATTTGAGATCCATGTTCAGCAGGGGTGGACAAATTCACTCCTAGAGGGCAGCAGCTCCAACCGAATGATCTGTCTCTTGAAACAAAACGCTGCCCCCACCAGGAAGGACTTTGCCTACCCCTGACTAGAGTATAAAGTACAGCACACCTTACATTCATGAGCAATCTGGAGTACACTTGTTGATTTCATTGCTTCTTCTGTCTACTGTAGATGAAGCCGTGGCGGCGCTGTAAGCATCTGCTCCAGACCTCCAGTTAAACGAGTATAAAAAGATAACCATCTTTTATAAGAGAAATAAAACCAGCTACTATTGTGGATTCATTATTGAACCTTTATTAATGTACATCCTTGTTTTTACAGTTAACACAACTTACGTCCTTAAGTATATTGGCCCATCTTGTACAGTATGTCCAGACACATCTAGCTTGGAAGGAAATGGAATACAAAGACACTGTTTCAGCTAACGACAAGATTCATAATAAAAGTCTTCTGATCTATAGTTTGTATTGGTGTCTGAACCCATCCCTGTTTTCTGTCTGATCTTACAACGTTGCATGTATGTGGTTCACTGTTTTAGATGTTATCTGTGTTGTATTCTACCGTTTAATGATCTGTGGTCCTTACCTATTCATGTTGATTGGTAATGGGGCTATCTGTAAGGAGTTGTGGGGGGGTTCAGTTATGAGTTTTCTTCAACATCTTAACAGCAACTGATTGACATGAACAATTTTCAGTTCATATTTATGGAGGAACAGTGCGCACACAGCAAGATTTGCATCTGCAGAAAATCCATTAAAAAATCTGTAAAAGCATTTTCTAATTTATGTCAATGATTTAAGAGCAATTCCTGACTCATGTTTTCAGATTTTTCTGCTCAAACACACAGATGCTTATAGAAATTATTTTAACTATTCACAAAACCCGATTTAAATCTGTAAACAATATATCTGTATTACATTTGCTTCATATCCTAACCAGTGCAGAAGGGTTTTCCTTGTGCTTACAGCACAACACAATCTCTTACATTCAAATTAGCTTGACGCTAGATACTTGAGATGCGCATATTTAGGTCTTAAACACAAGTTTTGGTCTGAAATTTAGTTTTTTAATAGTTTTACAAAAGCTGACGAACAATAAAATCAACTGTTTTTGTTAAACCCATGACACTCCTTTGGGACTCAACCTTTTGATTTTTCATTATTGTTCTCAAAAAACTATAAAAGAATATCTCACATTGGCTATTTCCATGAACGCGCTGAAAACACACGTTTAAAGATTAATAGCTTTCATTATGTTACTGAAAACAGGCTTCTGGACACACACCTTGTATTTATATGTTATGTTTAACAAACCTTTTTTTCTATCTAAATTTGCATGTTTACTTAACTTGCAATTTATACATTACATATAATTCAAATGAGATAAAGTTGGCGATCAATTCCTTTGCTGGTAAGAGGCAGTGATTTTTCTTTTCTTATAACTCAATTTATAGCCGCCTTACTGCCACGTTACAAGACCTTGCTCTGACAAAAAAAAGCATTAATTTAATAACACACTGAAAAATTTATTACTGTGTAGCATCTTTCGTTGTGAATAGCTGATGCTATAACATGGAAGAAGCCTGTTTTATTTTCAGGTGCGCTCCGGAACCTACTATATATACATTTTACCTAACAGTATCTAACATACAATATATAGTGTAGGGATGATTTATTATTATATGTATATTACAAAAGGATGTGTATATGAAGTGACCCAGGAATGGATTAGAGGAATCATTTTATTTTATAACAAATATCTGATTCCAGTCAATACACGAAAAATCAGAACTGAAAAAAAGCCACATCAGTTCACGCAGTATGTTACAATTAACATCACAATTCGATTGCATTCCTAGATCAAAGCTCAATGCTTTTAATAGATTTCTTGAAGTTGTTTTCATAAAACCATAATAAACCGAGGCACAGATTAATGTGTGATTAAACTGAATTGAAGACTTCCAGATTACAAACTTCCAGAAAACATACATTGACTGTTTTTGCTTTCAAAAACTCATTGACAAAGGCTGAGCAGCTCTGTCAACCCGTATTTAACAACGGGGGGTCCACAGCTTTCCGTAACTGCATTCTGAGCTTCAACTCTTAATTTCACTAGCTTCATTTTCCAGCGATTATTGTCCATTGGTGAGCGAATTAAACCAAAGACTTGCTCAAAAATCCCTAGGCAGGCTTCGTCCTGGTGAATGGTTCCTGCGACAACCACTACCACCAGACCATGAGCTGAAGATACACACTTCAAGCCATGACCCTCTAAGTTCGGAGAGAACAACAGACGCTCCTGTCCTGTCAGAGCCTGAAGACGCTGGCTGACAACCTCAGCCCCACAAAACTCCTCCAAGCGCTGCTCTCCAGTGCATAAGAGGAGCTGCAGCCTCACGTCTTCCCAGAAATGCTGAGGACCCCAGTTTAGCGACGAATTTACCTGGCAGGGGTTCTGAGAGTTCAGGAGGCAGAAGAACCACTGGCAGAACTGTCTTCCCAAAGCTGCAAGGTCTGACAGGCCGTCTCCAGGCTCATCCGATGAGTCTAGATTCTTTGCAGGTGCCGGTATCTGCTGGAGAAATGTACACGATCAAAGCACATCCTGGAAAAGCGTGATCAATGTATAATAATAATAATAATGCCTTCCAATTATAAAGCATTTTTCTCAACATTAAAAGACACTTTACAATTATCAGAGCATTATTCATTCACTCCACATTCACTTTCTGCTGGTGATAAGCTACCTTGGTAGCACTCAGCTGCCCTGGAGCAGTCTGACAGAACGTGGCTGCCATTCTTCGCCTACGACCTCCTGCCCACCACCAAACACACCTCACCAGTCACACGCATCCACCAAACACCCCCCACCAGTCACACACATCCACCAAACACCCCCCACCAGTCACACGCATCCACCAAACACCCCCCACCAGTCACACACATCCACCAAACACCCCCCACCAGTCACTCAAATCCACCAAACACCCCCCACCAATCACACACATCCATCAAACACCCCCCACCAGTCACTCAAATCCACCAAACACCCCCCACCAATCACACACATCCATCAAACACCCCCCACCAGTCACACACATCCACCAAACACACCCCACCAGTCACACACATCCACCAAACACACCCCCACCAGTCACACACATCCACCAAACACACCCCACCAGTCATACACATCCACCAAACACACTCCACCAGTCACTCACATCCACCAAACACACCCCACCAGTCACACACATCCACCAAACACCCTCCACCAGTCACACACATCCACCAAACACACCCCACCAGTCACACACATCCACCAAACACACCCCACCAGTCACTCACATCCACCAAACACCCTCCACCAGTCACACACATCCACCAAACACCCTCCACCAGTCACACACATCCACCAAACACCCCCACCAGTCACACACATACACCAAACACACTCCACTAGTCACACACATCCACCAAACACACTCCACCAGTCACACACATCCACCAAACACCCCCACCAGTCACACACATCCACCAAACACCCCCACCAGTCACACACATACACCAAACACACTCCACTAGTCACACACATCCACCAAACACACTCCACCAGTCACACACATCCACCAAACACCCCCACCAGTCACACACATCCACCAAACACACTCCACCAGTCACACACATCCACCAAACACCCTCACCAGTCACACATCCACCAAACACCCCCCACCAGTCACACACATCCACCAAACACACCCCACCAGTCACATACATCCACCAAACACACCCCACCAGTCACACACATCCACCAAACACACCCCACCAGTCACACACATCCACCAAACACACCCCACCAGTCATACACATCCACCAAACACACCCCACCAGTCATACACATCCACCAAACACACTCCACCAGTCACTCACATCCACCAAACACACCCCACCAGTCACACACATCCACCAAACACCCCCACCAGTCACACACATCCACCAAACACCCTCCACCAGTCACACACATCCCCCAAACACCCCCCACCAGTCACACACATCCACCAAACACACTCCACCAGTCACCAGTTTCGTTGTGAATAGCTGATGCTATAACATGGAAGAAGCCTGTTTTATTTTCAGGTGCGCTCCGGAACCTACTATATATACATTTTACCTAACAGTATCTAACATACAATATATAGTGTAGGGATGATTTATTATTATATGTATATTACAAAAGGATGTGTATATGAAGTGACCCAGGAATGGATTAGAGGAATCATTTTATTTTATAACAAATATCTGATTCCAGTCAATACACGAAAAATCAGAACTGAAAAAAAGCCACATCAGTTCACGCAGTATGTTACAATTAACATCACAATTCGATTGCATTCCTAGATCAAAGCTCAATGCTTTTAATAGATTTCTTGAAGTTGTTTTCATAAAACCATAATAAACCGAGGCACAGATTAATGTGTGATTAAACTGAATTGAAGACTTCCAGATTACAAACTTCCAGAAAACATACATTGACTGTTTTTTGCTTTCAAAAACTCATTGACAAAGGCTGAGCAGCTCTGTCAACCCGTATTTAACAACGGGGGGGTCCACAGCTTTCCGTAACTGCATTCTGAGCTTCAACTCTTAATTTCACTAGCTTCATTTTCCAGCGATTATTGTCCATTGGTGAGCGAATTAAACCAAAGACTTGCTCAAAAATCCCTAGGCAGGCTTCGTCCTGGTGAATGGTTCCTGCGACAACCACTACCACCAGACCATGAGCTGAAGATACACACTTCAAGCCATGACCCTCTAAGTTCGGAGAGAACAACAGACGCTCCTGTCCTGTCAGAGCCTGAAGACGCTGGCTGACAACCTCAGCCCCACAAAACTCCTCCAAGCGCTGCTCTCCAGTGCATAAGAGGAGCTGCAGCCTCACGTCTTCCCAGAAATGCTGAGGACCCCAGTTTAGCGACGAATTTACCAGTCACTCACATCCACCAAACACACCCCACCAGTCACACACATCCACCAAACACCCTTCACCAGTCACACACATCCACCAAACACACCCCACCAGTCACACACATCCACCAAACCACAGCCCACCAGTCACTCACATCCACCAAACACCCTCCACCAGTCACACACATCCACCAAACACCCTCCACCAGTCACACACATCCACCAAACACCCCCACCAGTTCACACCATACACCAAACACCCTCCACTAGTCACACCATCCACCAAACACACTCACCAGTCACACACATCCCCAAACAACCCCCACCAGTCACACACAGTCCACCAAACACCCCCACCAGTCACACACATACACCAAACACACTCCACTAGTCAACACCCATCCACCAAACACACTCCACCAGTCACACACATCCACCAAACACCCCACCAGTCACACACATCCACCAAACACCCTCCACCAGTCACACACATCCACCAAACACCCTCACCAGTCACACATCCACCAAACACCCCCACCAGTCACACACACTCCACCACCACCACCCCCACCGTCCACATACAATCCACCAAACACACCCCACCAGTCACACAAATCCACCAAACAAAACACCACCCCCCACCAGTCACACACATCCACCAAACACACCCCCAGTCATACACATCCACCAAACACCCCCCACCAGTCATACACATCCACCAAACACACTCCACCAGTCACTCACATCCACCAAACACCACCCCACCAGTCACACACATCCACCAAACACCCCACCAGTCACACACATCCACCAAACACCCTCCACCAGTCACACACATCCACCAAACACCCTCCACCAGTCACACACATCCACCAAAACACACTCCACCAGTCACACACATCCACCAAAACACCCCCCACCAGTCACACACATCCACCAATCACCCCCCCACCAGTCACACACATCCACCAAACACCCTCACCAGTCACACATCCACCAAACACCCCCACCAGTCACACACATCCACCAAACACACCCCACCAGTCACACACATCCACCAAACCAACCCCACCAGTCACACACATCCACCAAAACACACCCCACCAGTCATACACATCCACAACACACCCACCAGTCATACACATCCACCAAACACACTCCACCAGTCACTCACATCCCACCAAACACACCCCACCAGTCACACACATCCACCAAACACCCTCCACCAGTAAAACACATCCACCAAACACACCCCACCAGTAATACACATCCACCAAACACACCCCACCAGTCATACACATCCACCAAACACACTCCACCAGTCACTCACATCCACCAAACACCCTCCACCAGACACCCACATCCACCAACACACTCCACCAGTCACACACATCCACCAAACACACTCCACCAGTCACACCACATCCACCAAAACACCCCCACCAGTCACACACATCCACCAAACACCCTCCACCAGTCACACACATCCACCAAACACCCTCCACCAGTCACACACATCCCCCAAACACCCCCCCACCAGTCACACACATCCACCAAACACCCCCACCAGTCACACACATACACCAAACACACTCCACCAGTCACACACACTCCACCAAACACACTCCACCAGTCACACACATCCCCCAACCAACCCCACACACGTCACCACACCATCCACCAACCACCCCCACCAGTGCCACACCACATACACCAAACACACTCCACCAGTCACACACATCCACCAAACATCCCCTCACCAGTCACACATCCCCCAAACACCCCAACCCAGTCACACACATCACACAAACACCCTCCATCAGTCACCACACATCCACCCAAACCACTCCACCCAGTCACACGACATCCCCAGAACCCCCCACCATTCCACCACATCCACCAACCCACCCTCCACCAGTCAAACCACATGCCACCAAACACCCTCCACCAGTCAGAACCTCCCCAAACACCCCCCACCAGTCACTCACATCCCCCAACACCCCCCACCAGTCACACACATACACCAAACACACTCCACCAGTCACACACATCCACCAAACACCCTCACCAGTCACACATCCACCAAACCACACCCCCACCCAGTCACACACATCCACCAAACACACTCCACCCGGGTCACCACACATCCACCAAACACACTCCACCAGTCACACACATCCACCAAACACCCTCCACCAGTCACACATACACCAAACACCCTCCACCAGTCACACATATCCACCAAACACCCCCACCAGTCACACACATCCACCAAACACCCCCACCAGTCACACACATCCACCAAACACCCCCACCAGTCACACACATCCCCCAAACACCCCCACCAGTCACACACATCCACCAAACACCCCCCACCAGTCACACACATCCACAAAACACCCCCACCAGTCACACACATCCACCCAAACACCCTCACCAGTCACACATCCCCCAAACACCCTCCACCAGTCACAGACATCCACCAAACACCCCCACCAGTCACACACATCCACCATACACCCCCACCAGTCACACTCATCCACCAAACACACTCCACCAATCACCCCCACAAGTCACACACATCCATACTGGGCAATGTGGGTGAAGTGGCTTGCCCAAGGCCACAACCGCAGAATGGCCCTAGCAGGGATCGAACCACCAACCTTCCAGTTACAGAACGACCAACTCCACCACTGCGCCATCTTTCCACCCTGTATGTGATGTGTGGCGCATTATATCAGGCTTTTCAGAATTAAGGTTACAGAGGTCTAAATTCCAATCCGATTGGTTAGACTGAAGTGTTGTTGAATATAAATAACAAACAGGGACTGGAATTAGATCAAATTTGAATTGCAGGAAGAAGGACTGAAATTCATGATAGATAATCATGCAACAATCCTTCCTTATAAAATACATTACAACTTTCAACAGTATTAACGTCCCTATTGGTGACCCTCTTGTGATTTTGAAAGGTTCCTTATTTGGTTTTTGAAGTCTCCAACAACTGTTTGACACGTATACATGATCAAAAAACACTTTAGTTGTCTTTTAATAAGCATTTCTTATTTCTGGATTGTTCAGTGAATCTCAAACGATGGTTTTAATGACTTTTTTTTTCCAGGCTAAGTTATACTTCTCATTGACTTCAACGAGGGGCGTGTAAAAATCATACGTAACCATACTTGAGGCAATCAAGAGTGAGACAGCAGATCAGGAGAGGAAGACAAATGATGACTTTGTACTTTATGTTTCATTATACTTTTACGTGGCTATATTTTTTTAAGAAAATGCATATGTTTAATTAGCTAAATTTCGCTAAGCCTGTTCGCCTGTTCGGAGTACTGTCTCCCCCGCTGCCCAGAGTACTGTCTCACCCGCTGCCCGAAGTACTGTCTCCCGCGCTGCCCGAAGTACTGTCTCCCGCGCTGCCTGAAGTACTGTCTCCCGCGCTGCCCGAAGTACTGTCTCCCGCGCTGCCCGGAGTACTGTCTCACCCACTGTCCGGAGTACTGTCTCACCCGCTGGCCGGTGTACTGTCTCACCCGCTGCCCGGAGTACTGTCTCACCCACTGTCCGGAGTACTGTCTCCCCCGCTGGCCGGTGTACTGTCTCACCCGCTGCCCGGAGTACTGTCTCCCCCGCTGCACTCTCACCCGCTGTCTGGTGTACTGTCTCACCTGCTGCCTGGTGTACTGTCTCATCCGCTGCACTCTCACCCGATGCCACGTGTATTATCTCACCTGCTGCCTGGTGTACTGTCTCACCCGCTGCACTGTCACCCGCTGTCTGGTGTACTGTCTCACCCGCTGCACTCTCATCCGCTGTCTGGTGTACTGTCTCACCCGCTGCCATGTGTATTATCTCAGCCGCTGCACTCTCACTTGCTGTCTGGTGTACTGTCTCACCCGCTGCCACGTGTATTATCTCACCCACTGCACTCTCACCTGCTGCCCGGTGTACTGTCTTATCCGTTGCATTCTCACCTGCTGCCTAGTGTACTGTCTCCCTCGCTGCACCCTCCATCCGGAGATCAGAGTAGAGCTCTCCACAGATTCAGACTAAGACTAAACTCTAAGGCACAGCTTCCTGGGGAAGAACTCGCTGTAGCTGAGCAACACACTTCTCCATGGCATGCATGGCTCAACATTCGGCTCTAATACGTGGTTTATTGCTGTATATTTCTGTTAACTACAAATGGAAACTTTGATATTCATACATATACCTCTCCAGTAGACCAAAACTGGATAGTCCTCTTAATCAGCTGATGTTTCTCTGCATTAACAGGAACGTTCACACCTTCGCTGGCAAGATATTTAAAGATGACATCTCTCTGAACTTTCTTTCTCTTGAGGAACTCTTCCGCATCTTGTGAGTAAGCAATGATTGCCTCGATGGCCTCTGTGATAACGTTAAAAAAAACAGTTCCCCACTCAGATCAATGCTACAACACACAACATAATTTGTCCATAATTACCATATTTGTCTTTAAAATGAAAACACCCCACTCATAATCATCATAAAATCAGAGTTTGAATAATGTTTGGGCTTGTCTTAAACTAGGTTAACTTACCTTCTCTGCTCTCCACGACAATAAGTTTGTTCGTCACGGTATCTTTCAGGGCAAACAAGTCATCTAAAGACAGTAATTCTAACAGTTTTCGACAGCCACTTTTCTCTGTCAAGGACAGTTGCGACATTTTTTTAATTAAAAAGAACGTTTTGACAAGACAGGATGTCCATATGTTTGACGCACTGATTGTTTGACATAAGTAACGTTATGTTATTTGAAAATAAAGCGAGTCCCTCTTCTTCTTCTACTTCTACTTCTGCTTCTTTGTTGGCAGTTTGCATGCTTCTTTGAGGAGTTACCGCCACTATCCGGTGCTGTTGTGTAAAAACAACACAGACGAAAGTTTATTAGAGAGTACTTTTTATCTCTTTTAAAAATACATATAATTTTTGGGGTCACATTTAACTAATAAACCCTTTTCCTTGCTATTTATTTTATTTTCAATAATTTTATTAATTAGTTTTAATGCCGGCGTCATGGTGGCGCAGTGGGTAGCACGGTTGTCTCACAGCAGGAAGGTCGCTGGTTCGAGCCTCGGCTGGGTCGGTTGGCATTTCTGTGTGGAGTTCTCATGTTCTTCTCGTGATCGCGTGGGTTTTCTCCGGGTGCTCCGGTTTCCCCACAAGTCCAAAGACATGCGGTATAAGTGAATTGAGAAAGAATGATTGTCCATAGTGTTAATGAGTGTGTGAATGTTTCCCAGCGATGGGTTGCGGCTGGAAGGGCATCCACTGCATAAAACATATGCCAGAGAGTTGGCAGTTACTTCCGCTGTGGCAACCCCAAAAGGGAAGAAAGCCAACATGAAGATGGATGAATGAATGAATGAATGAGTTTTGATGCCTTTATTAGTGTGCGTTATCATATATTCAGCATCGGCACTTGACGAACGTCTTCAAAGATGTGAGAATTTTAATAATACAGCTGGAGTGAGACGGCTGAATCATTTTTAATCGGTGTAGTCAAGTCCTCAGTCAAAAAGGTCACTATTGGCTGCTTCAAAATTCACTAGAAAACGTCATTACTTAGTTTGCATAAAGACCATGTGACGAGAACGATGCTTTATTCTATGACAACCCAATATTACTGTATAATGACTTAAATATATAATTAATTACACACTAGTATTATAAATTGATGCCTAGAAAAAATGACTACTAGAAAAAATCTAAATCATTAAAAATTACTGTAAATATGCAATATAGTGAGGAAATTTAATGGAGACAATAAATAAAGCGCAAGATCTCATCATGTGAATCTCGTTACTTTTTTCAGCACAAAAATGAATCGGCTTGAGGAGATATAAAATGTTGATTTGTGTTATTTGTTCAAGAGAAACATGTTCATGTCATGTTTGATAAAAGAAGACGGGGGCAGTATGGACACATGCACAAACCTGGCCATTCTAAGCTTTGATTTCTGCATATGATCATGTCTGATATCTGTCTGATTGTCTGAGAATGCACAGTCTTTGAAGCCTTTCTTGCATGCAGAGCTCTCTTTTCAGAGCTGGGAGCGAAGAGAGGCTCAACTGTTCCTGAAAAGAGCTCTTTGAAAAAGGGCTAAAGGAACACAATTACAGTCGATAAAAGTTACAAAAAACCAGGAGATGTTGCTAAATTACCAAAAATTCCCTTTGGGGTCTGAAAAGTCACTAAATTTAGCAACATACTTGCTACGTTGATAACACTGTTTTGAAGGAGATCAAATTTCTACACCTCGTCGAGTCCTTACAGCGAACTCACAAAGGTCAGCGCCACCTGACCCCCTTCATCAAGAAAAGACTTGGACTCTGACAATTAAAGTTTATTTGAATTTGTTTCATAATATTTACATAATGACTTCAATATTGAGCCAATCAGTGAGTGCCTTCAACTTCATTTACAAAAATATGCACAATATAATTTACAAAAAATTATCTTCATGATTGTATTTTTTTATTTCGATTTTCCTTTGGCTTCTCTTCATATATTGTGAGTTCGAAGACTTGCTCCTCCGGCTCGGGGCACACTCGCAGGGACGCATCAGCAGGGGACATGGGAACCAAACACTTCAGGAGACGCGGTGAGAAAAAAATGAGACACAGAAGAGAAGCAATCGTACCTGATCCGATAAAACTTTTTATCACCTGTTTCAGGATCTCGGGAGGTTTTTCGTTGGGGAAAACAACTCTGAATCCTTTGTAGCCGTGCCACAGAGCCAGAAAGATCAGCGTCACAACAGCGAACACCACAAGAAAGCTGACCCCGATCGCTCCCGCTATGAACCCAGCGTGCACCACATCTGTGCAGACGGAGAAACCATTATTCTGGGATTCTGAGCAGATTTCATCAGTGATTCAAATTCTAATTCTAATTTTATTTGACACATACATTTACATACATAGTATGACGTGCAGTGAAATGTTTTTTTTACGACTTCCCACAAAAAGTATAAATAGTATATAAAAATAGAACAGTAAGAGAAATGTTTACAATAAAATATATATAGAGATAGAATACAAAATAAGGCAAAGTAGAATAGAATAAGAAATATTTAAAATAAGAAATAATATATTAAAAATAAGATATGACAGTAAACTAAAAAAAGCTGGATTCATTCAGAGATTCATTTGGAGATTCGTTCAGAGATTCATTCAGAGATTAATTCAGAGATTCGTTCGGAGATTAATTCGGAGATTCGTTCAGAGAATCATTCAGAGATTCATTCCGAAATTCAATTGGAGATTCGTTCAGAGATTCATTCAGAGATTCATTCAGAGATTCGTTCGGAGATTAGTTCGGAGATTCTTTCAGAGATTCATTAAGAGATTAATTCAGAGATTTATTCGGAGATACATTTAGAGATTCATTCAGAGATTCGTTCAGAGATTTAATTGGAGATTCGTTCAGAGATTCAGTCAGAGATTCATTCAGAGTGTGCCGAGATTTCTTACTGCTGGATGTGTTGGTGAAACAGGTCACATTGCTGGCCTGGCTGTTTTTATTTTTTCCGTACAAAAGCTGTACCTCAACACAGTAGTGCTCCAAAGGCTGAAGCTTTGGCAAGATAAATCTTCTTTGCTGTGTTTTCAGTTCATTCTAGGATTAAAGACAATTTCATCAGTAACACAGTCTGCTTTACACCTGAACAGATTAGAGCACTGAAACCTTGCAGGTACAAGTTCTTACTCTGCCTCAGTTCAAGTTCAGTCCAGTTTCAAGTTTCAAGACTAGATTCAGCATTATTGTCTTTCTGCAGATCTATAGCCAATCTATAGTACTGTAAACTATACTATAGTTTTAAGCAGATTATTGATAAATGTAAATGATTTAACAAGAATACCATATACACCAGATATAAGTTCAAACAGTTAAATAAAATAATTTCCTTCCAGGAAAGTTCTGCTGACAGAAAACGATGTAGCCTACCTTCTTTAGCTCTCCCTGTTTCCAAAACCGAATGAGGTAAAAAATATTGTCACTGCCGTAGATATACCGCAAGTTCTTTTTTCTCAAAGTAGGATCTGTTATGTCCACTTCTGTTTGTCCTTTGCTGCTTCTTATCTCTACATGCGGAGAACCAATCGTAGCTGCAGGAATAAGATGTTTCATCAAAGCAATCAAATTAATATTATGTTATGCATAAATAATCATATGAAACAATAAATAAATTAATACATGCTTAAATAAATAGATTTATAAATAAATCCTGTAAGTACAAATATTAGTTGTGATGTAATTTGTGAACAAAATATTTATGCTATAATTTAAATATAATATTACATAAATGTTTTTACATTTCAACACATGTATTCATTTGTTGCCCTCCGGTTGTTCATTTCCATGTTGAATGAGGAGCATGGGAACACCGCGGAGCGGAACAATCTAACTCCGCATACAGTTAAAAGAGCCAAGAAGCGTGAAACGACCGCGGTCGCAAGATTTGCATAAGCAGCGTTCCTATTTTGCCTCAGGAGCCACTCATTTCTTGTGCCGCGACGAGCCAAGACGCTGTAAAGCTGTGTCTGCTGATGAAGAAGCTGCTCTGTGAAGAGCTGAAGTTGACAGCAATCCTGTGTGGTTTTCTGGCTGAGTGTCGGTGTGAGAGTGTCTGAGTTTCTCTTTAATCATCGCTGCCTGTCTTTCTAAGTAAGAAAATTTCTAAGCAAGACAATTTCAGCCTTGCAGGTTGTCTGGATGCGAGGGGTCCATCGCAGAGTAGGACCGCCATGACCACTGCTTCGAGGGTTTACGACGAAGACACTTCAGAGTGTGTGAACTCCGTTCTATTCTGTAAAGCATCAAGATCGAGGTTGGCTTCGTTTTAGGCCGCCATGAGAGTGTCGCTGCCTGAACAGACCCGGCTTGAGTAAATCGAAGAGAGCGCGTGCCTGGCGATCGTAGAATTGAGAGTCGAGACGAGTGCCGAGCCCTTGTCTGCTGTCCACCACAGTGAGCTATTTGATGATGCGTTGCTTGCATCATCTGAAAACCCTTGTGGACATGATGATGTGCGTTCCCTCGCTGCATCAGAGTAGGTCCAGCTCTGTATTTAAATCTGACTGTTTGAGGGTCGCACCGATGAACAGATGCTGTGAGATTGTGTTAGAAGTGGCTCCGTCCCTCAGAAGTGAAATCTTCAGGCTAGAGGCCTGAAATGCACGTGAAATTACCTTTTTGGGGTTGTTGCAGGTTTCAGAGCTTATGGGGCAGCTTAAAAGAATACACGGCAGGTCTTCGTTGGTGGTGGCTCCCCTTCCTTCTACTTGATGATGAAGAGATATTTAAGACACCGCACCGTTCAGACTGTGTCCAGCCATTTAACTGGATGTGTTTTTAAACGTGACTCAAGTTTTAGCTCCTCTAATCTCTTCAGGAAACTGGCTCCAGCTGTGGACATCATAGTAACTGAAAGCAGACTCTCCCTGTTTGGAGTGAACTCATGGTAGTTCTAACTGATTTGATCCTAATGATCTTAGAGCTCTGTTTGGTTTGTATACAGTCAGCATATCTGTTCTGTACTTTGGTGCTGAGCTGTTTTGTGACTTGTAGTCGAGCGGCAGCATTTTAATAAAAATCTATTCTGAGAGTCACTAGTAGCCAGTGTAGAGACCTGAGGACTGGTGTTTTGTGCTTCAGCTTTCTAGTTCTGGTCAGGATCTGTGCACCCACATTCTGAACAAGTTGAACAATCTTTTTGGTGAGACCAGTTAGGAGAGCATTACAACAGTCCAGTTTGCTGGTGATAAAGCATGGACTAGTTTCTCTAGATACTGACTGTAGAGAAAGCATCTAATCCTTGCAATGTCTCTGAGATGAAAATAAGCAGAATTATTTATTGCTCTTACGTGACTGATGAAGCTCAGGGCAGAATTCAAAATGAGATTCTTAATCTGACATTTAGCTGCAACACCCTCAGATCTCAGATGTCCGTTCACCTTTAGTACCTCCGGTTTGTTCCCAAAAGCAATGAGTTCAGTTTTCTTTTTATTTAACTGAAGAAAATTCAGCTCTCAATCTCAAAGACAGTTTATGGGGCTGTAGTCATTTGGAGGAAGAGCTAAGTAGATCTGAATTTCATCGGTATAACTATGATAGGCAATCTGGCATCTTCTCATGGGGTCTGATCTGGGGACTAGTTAGTCTCTCTACAGTTGTGAAGAGAGTTTGTGCATTGTTAAAGATGTTATTGATGATGTTTGAGAAGAATTTCTGCCTAGCACATTCAGCGTACTAGTTTAAAAGCAAAACTGTGACAACCGTGTTAGGGCTAATTAAAGAAAGCACTCCTAAAGAATTCTCATGAAAAAATCTGTCCCTGTCTTCCAAGATTTTATTATGATTCTATATCTGTAATCACTTTTTCTGCGATAAAAGCAAGGTGCAACTGTAAGAGGTTCTTTGCTAAGCTGTTGTCGCGTGACGATTGCGCCCAGCCAGCTCTGCGGTTATCAGGTGGACTGCTAATAGTTTCACATTTGGTACGTTTTGTTAATTTCCTCATGCTCACTCGCTCATTGTGGACATTTCGTATCTGATCTGAATTACAGAAATAAACTTCTTGATCCCAGCTGATCAGTGGATTTTAATAAAAGCTAAACTCTATTTTAATGTTAAAATAAGTATATACATACAGACATCCATGAAAAAGACAACAGAAATGCCATAGCTCTAACAATCTTGTACTTGAATGTTTTTTTTTACTTAAATATACCTTTATTCCTTCATGTTTTGCCATCAAAGATAAATTAGCGTTAAAATGTTTTACAACTCACTTATGTTATCCACTTCAAACATTTTTGTCTCCACCCAATCAGATGTCTCTCCTAGCAATTGTGCCCGAACACGAAGTTGGTGAGAGCCAAAAATGGCAAACTCGTCTGTGAAATTACAGTGAAGTGATGAGCTATTGATACACACGGGCACATAATCTCTCCACCCTCTCCACATGTAAAAAAAAAAAACACACAATTAAGAAAAAAACAGTTAGCATGTACAGTACAAGCAAAATCTTTTCACTTTTCTTGCAAACATTTGACCTTAAACAACAATGAACTTGCTTCAGCATAACCATGCAGTAGTATACACCTCTGTACTGTAAAAGCGTTTTACACAAAAATGATTATGCAAAGGTGTATACAATAAATAAAATTACGTTTTAATTTTTGCCTTTTAATTCGTGAGTGGAAAACAGCAAGGTTCTGAATTGGAATTAGGTTTTGTGTAATTAAACCCCCGTGATTGCTTTAGTTTCATTACTTTAGTTTCATTGCTTTGATTTTGAGGTTGTCGTTTGTAATTAAAGTTTATTTTATTCCATTCATCTCAATAGTCATCGTTTGACATTCCATCTATTACTAAATCATTGCAAATGGTGAAAGCTGAATCAGCTGAATTCTGCCATGTAGTGGTCGTATTTATCTTTTAGTGCTACTAAACATATTTAACTGTGTGTAAATTAGGGTGGAGACCGAGCGTAGGTTTCTTTTCATTAAGTGATGTACAAATGTACAAATATAAACTGTGAGGGAAACCAGAGTATGCAGATTTATACACATGAATTACTGTATGTGTACAAAAAATCCCAGATTTCTCCACACTTAACAAATCTATGCTAATGCTTGTGCATGAGCGGTCTGATTTTTTGCCTGATGATATATTAATGTCCTTTTCCGCTCAGTTTTGCATCAATGTTAATTGATCATCAATGTTAACCACTTTTATTGGGCCATGTAAAACACTAAAGAGTAGTATAATTAAATTAAGAATATTTCAGGTAAAGTATTTATTTTTTGCAAAGCTGTTGCTAGTTTGACAAATTTACTACTCTTGTGAAAGAAGTTGTTTGCTAAATCTGAAGAGCAGATGCATTTGTGATAATTCCTCTCTCCTTTACACAAGAAAAACAAAAAGGTTTTCTCACCTCCATGCTAATGGTGAAATACCAAAGCCTGCTGCTAATGGGAGGTAAAAGAGAGAATAACCACTGATAAAAGAACTGCAGAAATGAGGGGATTTGGTCTACAATTTAGAATTTGCAGCAAATCCGAAAATATCAATATAAAGTGTTTTAAACACCACCAGACAGAAGTATCAATCATTTAATTTTATTAGTAACATAGCTAGAGTCCATCCATGAATGTCTATAAATGTGTACACATACATTTTTGTTTATCTGTTGTGAAGAAATCGTGTTTTCAAATTGTACACTAACCAGTCTTTGCTAACAACTTACTTCAGTTCAGCAGTGTAAATAAACGATGCATTGCCGGCGCTCGGTGGTGGATCCCATTCCAGTACTAATCCAAAATTTTCTGATATAACAATTACATTAACAGGGGCTGGAACAAGCTCTGAAAAATAAACGGAGAGTTATGGTATCAATTATTAGTTATGGGAAAATTACTCTTGCAGGGGATAGATACAAATCATTTAGATTTAAACCAAAAACACAATGTAAATGCTCCGCTCAACCTGCCAGAAGCAGACTCGACACGAGTGCTATGAGGACCTGATCTTGCTTACATTAGTCACATACAGAAGACACAGTAGACAATAACAACGTCTGCATTTACTTTGCTATGCTACGGATGTTGTCTATAAGATGTTAAAATTGTAAATAGTACAGTAACAATAGTAAAATAGTAACGCTGTGTAATAAATGCATTTGCTCATGCTGTAAATTATTTTAAAGTCAATCAATCTATCAAGTTTTTATATAGCACTTTTTTAGCAGTTGCTTTCAACGCAGCTTCACAAAGTCCCCGTGAGGGTCAGGTGGAGTAGACAGGAGTTCCTCTGTAAGGCCCCTGTGAGCCTCGCTGACTGAGGCAGGTGCTAATCACCTCCCCAGCATAAAGAACATACAAACTTAATATCTTAAGACCACATTGTTTTTTCAACAGTTTTATGTATATAGCACTCAGACACCAGATCTGTTTTGACAATCCCAGGAGCCAATTATTCGAATGCTAGATTAAACAGATGTTTTAATTTACTTTTGAACTCTGTGAGCGTAGCAGATTAAGTAAATGAATAATAAGAGATTGTTAAAGCAGTGTTATTGATGTTATAAGGGAATAGTTGAAAGGTAAGTAGCATCCTAAGATAACAGCTTTCGTTTCTACGCTGGTCCTTGTTGTATAACTTTGAGAATTTGCAATAATCCTTTCTGTTTTAACTTTTTTTAATGTCTATTTTAAAGATATTTCATGTATTGTAGTACTAACCCAAGACATTTTAAAGTTATCTGGCTAGAAATGTATTTAAATGAAGTTAATCAACTGATTAGCATATGTTCAGGAGGAGCGTGGCTGATAATTGACTAATCATATGGTCCCACATACCTATATCATCTCCAGTATATAAGACACGAACAAAGAGCGAACATCTACATCATGCAAGCTATCCCTCCTTCACCCCTTTGCCACTCAACATGCATGTTTCACTTCTTCTCAACTTGCGTGAGAAGGTCTACTCCTCGTTAAACTGTGGTTGAAAATAGTCGGGGGGTATTCTCTGGGTTCAGGTTGTTCAACGGTCTCGGACTAACACTCAGACAGCTTGCCTAATACCCGATACTAGGCAATTATGAGCAGAGCGAACTCATAAATCTGCATTGAAAGGAGATGTAGGGGAAAGATCATCTGTGGACAACCTGAGGCTACAGTGTGCAACCATGAACCATGAGCAGAAACCAACGAGTGACTCCTATCAGTTTAGATGTTGAATGAGAACATAGTTTTCCTTTCTTCTTATTTTAATCAACATACATCTGTTGTCTTAAAATGGCTGTGTTCCAGATGTCTTTAAATAAAAATAGTTTATATAAACTATAAATAGTTAAGTATACTTATACATCAAAATAAATAATAAAAAAACAAACATATATATATTATATATATATATATATATATATATATATATATATATATATATATATATATATATATATATATATATATACATACATATAGTTGTTTTTTATACATATGCATACATACATGAAATTGAGCAACGTCCCTGGTTATATTAAGATAACAAAAATGGTTAAAGCTTACTTTGTTAAACACCACCTAAAATACCTGTGTACACGATATTAGAGTTTTCTTTCCGCTTTTGCAATCAGAGGTTCTGTCTGAGTGAGGTTTGCTGCATGTAAGTACTCATCTAAAGAGATAACATTAAAATATTGTCATCTCGTTTTTGGAATGGCACGATGCACCTCTCTCTAAGATTCGGGCAGGAACCATTTCTGAGAAGAGAGTTTGAGCTGACCATAGTTTTAAGGCCTAACGAAACATGGTTACATCCAAAGTGGCGTTTGTTAAAAAAAATACAGATATGAGATTAAAACCCAAAACTGAACGCTAAAGCAGAACAACCTCACTCTCACACGAACGAAGGAAGTTTACAAATAAGCCGGAAGTCTGATGATCATCACGTGTTCAGTAAAGCCCAAGTCTCGCACACAAATATAAAAAGTGTCCTAACATTAAACATAAGTGTCCAGCGTTTAAACGGCAATGTTTATTCATCAGAAGCTTTGACTTCAGTTGAACCTTACCTGCGCTAACGAGGACCACACACAGAGAGCGAAGATACAGTGAAAAACGGATCATATTTTCTGTGACTGGATAAACTCTTGGATTCTTCAAGCCCAGAAATTCACATCCACTGCTTCCACTCGGATCCTCTTTAGAAGAGAGTTTCCAGAAGTTCACATCCCCTGCTTCCACTCCGATCCTCTTTAGAAGAGAGTTTCCTGATCGTGGGGTTGATGCGCTCTTTACGGAGCAGACAGAGGAGCGATATCGAAAGTGAAGACGCAGGTTTGCGTTATGATCACGTGATTTTCTCGAGATGTTCTTCAGAAAAGAGATTTTTTTTTCTGGTCATCGACTGGTTCGGCTCTATACGGCAGGGGTTCTCAAATAGTTACTGTCAAGGGGAACGCTTTTGACGTCAGGGTACATGCTTTTGTATTTTTCTATTTTTTATGGTCTAGAATAAAGTGCAACACTACTCCACTACATTAGGGGGCAGTGGTGCTCTCATTGGCAGAGTATGAAGTGTAGACACGAAGTCAGTGAGTGACAGAAAGGCTCAGCTCAGACGTTGCAGCCGTGTTCCTCCGTCCAAAGAAAGAGCCCATCAGCCGTAAAAAGTAACCCAAAATGGGTGCTGAGAGGCGGGACATCAGCGTGTTACGCTGGCAATAAATTGGTGTGACGCTGGACGATTGATATTCGCAAATGTAGGCGTCGTCTGAAAAGTTACATACGTTTTTATTCTGATATTTCGTTTTTTTACCCTTGTGTGGTGTTCATTTTATTGTTACTCAGGCGGTGTTTGTGGGTCTCGTGGACCCATTGTCTTTTGCAGATTTTAATTCACCCAATCAAAACATTTTATGTTAAAAACTTAAACAATATTTCAAGAAACAAGCAATATAAACAGCAAATACACATAATTTATTGTTCTTTAACCTGTTTTCTTCACATTTAGAATTTGAACCATGTGTGGTGTTCTCATTATTGTTACTTTGGCAGGGTTGGTGGCTCTGCTGGACCCATTGCATTTTGGCGCTTTTAATTCACACAATCACACAATTTTCTTCTAAAATGTAAAATGTTATGTTTATGAGTTTTCCCAGCGATGGGTTGCAGCTGGAAGGGCATCCGCCGCGTAAAAACATATGCCAGAGAGTTGGTGGTTCATTCCGCTGTGGCGACATGAAGCCGACATGAAGATGAATGAATGAATGTTTATGAGTGGTTTATGTTTGTGTGGGAAGAGAGAATTAAGGTAAAGAATCTACCATTTTCACACTTTAACATGCCCCGGGTCCAGTAGAGCCGAACACCTTGTGTGTAATATAAATGTGTAGGGGGGGGCGTATGTGTGGGGTCATAAAAAATCTGTTCTGATAAATGTTTTTCACAGGAAATGAGCCAAGCCCAGTGAATCTCAGCTTCAAATAATAAATGCTTGTTTCATTTTTCTTCAGATGAAAACTGAAAATGGGTCCCACAGACTCGAACACCATACAACGGTTAATAGCGTTTACATCAACACTAAACCTGGCTATTTTTTAATCTTTTAAAAGACGCTTTTGGGGCACAACCTTTAGATTTGTCATTATTGTTTCTGGTAAATCACAGGCAAAAAGTGCAAAAATAGGCATTGATTTTAGGAAATAGAGAAATCTATGAAAGGTAGAGCTGAGAGAAAAGCAGGGAACTTGATGTTTAATTAATCAAGCCACAAACCAGGTTATTCAGTATCATTTATTCTTTTTATTTAATTACAAAAGTTAGCTCACCATTTATGAAACACAAGTGGTTTCAGTCTTTCAAATCAAGTTATGTTTATGCCTAAAATGCATACATTTATTTCAAGCAAACTACTTACAAAGAGGTGGAAAATAACCTTGAGTATGCTAAACAAAGACACCAGAGTAGTGCAGAATAATAGACATACATTATCCATGAAATTCTTGTAATGAAGTGGGCAGTCGATGTGCTTTTCTTTACCCGTGCAAAGACTGTTTCTTGATAAAAGAAAATAATCAAAAGTCTCAAAGTGCTATGAGGAAGCGATGAATGAAGAAGCATGATCAGCATGGCATTCCGAAGAACTACTTAACAAATAGAACATTGAATAAAGGAAAACACAGACAAACAAAAGTGAATGTGATTAACCAAGAAAAATAAAGAGATTGATAATATCTATTACTTTAATTAATATGTGCGGGTGGAACAAAAATATGAAGATGAAGTCAGCCTGGGTCCAGAAAAGGACAACATCTAGAAATGAGGGTTTTATTTTAATGATTGGCACCATTAAGCTAGAGACAAGAGAGTAAAAATGCACAAACCATGTCTGGGTTTTACTACATAAAAACATTTAGTGTAGATTTAATACAGAAAAATACAGTTCTAAATGACATTGTTTGACAAACCAAGGAGAAGTGAGAAAAATAATCATTCTTTGTATTATAAATAGTCAGCACTTTCTGCATTGAAGATTTTCAGGTAACCTACTTTCTACAAAAAATGCCATTTTGTTTGGGAAACAAATGAGTTCTGCACACTTGATAATGAGACTAAACCGACAGTACTGTGTGACATTAACATGATATCAAGCAGTGCTCCCTTTTTTGGCCAATGTTCTTAATAAGCTATTCAGATTTTTGGTCTCATACATGTAGTTTCATACAATAGAGGCTCACAGACTGTTTTTGCATAGCAGAGTAAGCATTTGGCGTATGCCCAACAGAAAGCATCTTTCTGTAATCATTCTTATGTAAAGCTTCAAATGAAGAACTGATTAAAAAAAAGAAACAAAAGAGAGGACAGTGATTGCTCTAAATATTCAGTGCACATATGTGGCACCAGAAAGATTGATATAATTAGACACATAGTAATTGAGTGGAGAAGGGTGTAGAACCTCCTCATGGCGAGGAAACGGACACTTCCAAGAGACGGTTGTTTTTGCGCTTGCAGGAAACTCCATTGCTGCTCTTGGGTGTGCTCTGTATGAATTTGACACAAACTTTGTCTTGCTTGAACTGCAACAGGAACCTGAAAGGGAGAGCTAAATGTTACACACAATGAAAGATAGGAAAAAAGATAGCACAAAAAAAAAAACGTAGACACATACTCGTCTGAAAAATCAACTTTGATCTGGGTTCTTTCACCGATACAATACAATTTGGTGATGACCTCAATCATCCGATCGCTGTTCAGCAGGAAGTCACCTTTGGCTGCAGAGATGGCTCCCTAAAAGTGAGTAGAAAACACTTCGTGAAAGGTCTTGACTCGCATGGTTCACGTGATGATTTTACGAACCTCTTTGAGCTTGAGTGCAAAGAAGCCATCATTCTGTGTGCTCACAGACACACTGCTGAGCTCCAGTAAAGGAAGACTGACTTTCACCTGCCCCGTTTTCTGGTCAGCCAGAATCAGGCTCTTCTTAGTGAGGATGAGAATCCTCTGTGTTCCCTGAAAAGCAGAAAGTCGCTGAAGCAAACAATGATGGATTCATTTGGGACGAAGAGAGGCTACTTCAGTACTTTAGTTTTTCTTTTCGATTAAGATTTTTTTCTATACCCAGTCTCTATTCCAATTCAGTGAAACATCTATGTCGAACATATTCATTTCCTGAAACTGAGGATGACTAGATGGAATGTGATGTTTCTCTGGAATGTGATGACCGTTCCAATAGCAAACCCTTTGTATGTTACTTTAAAGCAAAATGTTGTGTTTAGAGGAAAAACCCAAGTAAACAAATTTGAATCTCATGGTAGTAGCACGAGTTATTCAACTATGATATGAAAGACTATTTAGGTTTGTCAGACATTGATCTGATTCAATTCCACTAGCACAATTCTGCTGTACTCACCTTGCCATTGGCACGATTGATTTTACTGACTACATCTGCAAGAAGAACTTTGTCCTCGATAGACGTGCTCAGCTTCTGGTACTTTGGATTTTTGGTTATTTCCAGATAGTCTCCTTTAAAAGGCTTCCCCACACTTTAAATACAAAAGCATCCAACAATCAAGTAAACAATCAATCAACCAATCAAATATACTTCCAACTTAGAACCTACCTGCTGGCATATAAGACCTTTTTGTCTTTAAAGAGCTCACTTGCAGCAAGTTTCTCCTCATAGGTAGCCTTCTTCTCCTCTGTGAACTGACTGCAGTATTTCTTGCACTGGTTGAATGAGTGAACAAAAAAAAAGTTAAATAACACCAAGACACTTGCTTAGAACAGTTTGAGTTTTAGAACACACCCTCCACAGATGGAACATTCTTCTCAGTTCCTGATGTGTCCCATCCAAGAAACTGTAGGGGAGGCTAGGCCAGCTCTTATCAGTCGGAGACATGGAAGGCATTGTCTTCTTCAGGCCAAGGAAGTACTTCAGAATCTGTAGACAAAAATCTCTTCACTATATCTCATGACTACCCTTTTTATAGCTGTATTAAAACACCTCTGGGTACATGCACAATCCACACTTTTAGAATAAGAGAATAGTTTATCATTTATAATAACTAAACTATAAGAACACACACAAGGTGACAGTTGAACAACAAGTACATGTAATAGGCGAATTAAATAAACTCTGCAGAGATTTTGCATTTATTCAACTAAACTGAATTTTTTATTAGTGGGTCTCCCATTACTACATGATGCTCATCGGTCATCCTGCAGTCAGGATTTGGTACACCGAGAGAGAATCACACCCAGAACACACCTTACCCAATTCATTATGTGCTAAAACAGGCGGGTGCATGGAGGAGGGGCTGAGTCTCAGTTCTCCTCTGCTTCAAATATGTCTCACTCAGTATCTTTCCCTTCTTTCAGCAAACTTCAAACTACAAATATACAGCAACCCATCAATGGTACAATGCTAGCTTAGCGGGTAAAGCTAAGCGGGTGAAATTGAGAATGTCAAGACTCAAACGAATCTTGCTTGGAGGAAAGTAATGTTTGCAAAAGGCTTGTGTGTAGTGTCATAAGCTGATAACTTCGGATCCAATTTGTTTTTCAACTTCTCAATTCTGCTTTCTCTGGCACCCATAGAAAGCTTAAAGCAAGCTGCAGGAAATCAATTTCTGTGCCACTACTCTGTCTTTCCAGTCCTTATTGCACCTTTTCCATGACTTAACAAGTAAAACATCTGCCCTTCGCACTTTTGAATGTAAACAAAGCTTTTGCGTTTGGAAACTCACCATCTGCCTCGGTTGCTTGGGCTCAATACATAGCTGCAAAAATCCTGCTGTTTACGAGACCTACATTTTATAGACACCTTCAATCTGTTCTGGAATCAGCCAGATTTGTCCACACCAGACGAGAAGCAGCTGAACAGATCTGAAACAAGAATGCTAATAGACAAAATACTCTTCTCTCTCCGCTATCAGCCAACATCATACAAACAGGGAGAATCTGAAAGATACAAAAGCCACCAAATGAATTGAGGAAACACACCACCAGGGTCTTCATCAACCACCCTGCCGACGTCACCACTGAATGAGGATTATCTGACCTCCCCAAGACATGATGAGGATCAACAACTGGATAACATGTAAAGCCACCCGGATGACATCTCAGTGGCACACCACCACCAAATGAGGATAGCCACGGCGTCTCAATGGCTACACCACCAATGAATGAAGACAGGGATAACAACCGGAGTCCACAGAACAACACCCTCGAGGACATATCAACACCATCCACATCTTCAGGATCCCCCTCATCTTGGTTTCTCTCCCCAGCTTGAAATAAATGATCTCTGCAGGAACCAAGCTGTCCCACTCGTTCACAGCAAGCCCCAAACCATCACCCAAAAAAATCCAGGCACCTCCCCCTCCTATAGCAGACAGTTCTGCCATCAAATCACCTGGGGCAAATTCCCCCTCTATCCACCCTTATTCCCCCAAAACAGCAGTGAGATAAACTGTAAACTCTGCCTCAACATGATGACCTCGAGGAATTTTCAGAACAGGCAGATATCCTCAGCCCCTTTAGCTTGTTCTTTACCAGTGATACGAATATGTATTGTATAATTAATTCATAACGACTTAATTACTTGAAGCCTGTCCGCATGGTCCTCATTTTACCAATAAAAAAAACATGAAATAAATAAATGAATATAAATTACATCACTCACAAATATGTGTGCTTATGTGATCGTGCTCCATCTGAACGTGTGTTCAGCACAGCGGGTAATGCTGTCTACTTCGTGCTTCTTAAAGGCACAAAGTGTAAGAACATTTAGGGGTGGACGCTATACTGGTATGAAAGTGAATACTGGTATTGTGTGGTGACATGATATGGATTTTGCAATACCATGGATACAGTCATATACATAGATTTCATGAAATCAGCTTGATGCAGGAGCTGATGTGATGTGACATGAGCGCTTGTCCTGAGAGCAGAGGGGAAAGCTAGTAAAGTATAGAGATTGAGTCAGACCTTATTAAGGTCTACTGAAATGTGATGTCCAATTTTTTCTCGTCATATTGCGATATAATACCGATATCATCTGGACAGTGGAAAATATCGTCATATGAGTTCTAACCCTTATCGTCCACCCCTAGTATAGCTAATAGCTGTTTAGCCGATCACGATGCCGGCTCAGCATCACAATGTCGAGCACTTCTCACCACCTTATACAGGCCTCCAAAGTACACTACAGGTTTTACTGATGATTTCACTGAACTACTCTCAGCCATCTCTTTGGAGTTTGACTCTTTCATCATCACTGGGGATTTTAATATTCACATAGACAAGCCCTATAATAACCCTGCCAAAAAGAAGTCAACAATATTTTAAACACCTTCGACGTGACAACACGTTCAGGGTGTCACACATTCTCACGGTCACACACTGGACTTAGTAAGGGTTAAAATATTTTATCCGTTGTTGTTCAAGATGTTGCTCTGTCTGATCACTTCTGTGTTTTTGTTGACAAATCAATCTCCCACGTCAAAATGGCAACATCAATTTCTGTTAGAAGGAGACACATTAACAATAACACCAGTGAGATGTTTATGCATGCCACATCTCAAACACCAAAACTTTCTTCTTGATGAATTCAATTTAAAAATCAAGTCCGTTTCTAGACGATATCGCACCTATAACAGCCAAAAAGAAACCTGCCAGACAAAAACACCCTGGAGAAAATCAACAAAATGTCTTATGTCTTAATTTCAGCTTTTAATCATTATGGTTTTTATACACCTTTTTATTTGCTTGATTGTTATTACATTTACTTTTTATTCATAGTTTCCAATGTAAAGCACTTTGAGTTACCATGTGTACGAAATGTGCTATACAAATAAACTTGCTTGGCCTGTAAAAGAGACTGCTCATACCACTCCATTTCTTTCATCTACTGCTACAGCTACCCTGGAACATGCCTGTCACTCCCCGAATCGACTTCCCTAATTTCTGGTCATGTGGCCTGCCAGCCAAGACATTGAATAGGCTGCGGCCAGACTAATAAAACACCCATGCTCACCACTCACATCACTCCAGTCCTTCAACAGCTTTTCTGTTGATATGATTCTCCTCCTGTAGTTCTTTCTAAGGAATCTGGGTGGCTTGACGTGGTTCTAAAACATTTTCATCGGGTACCACCTGTAGCGACTTCCTATCATCCTGATCGCTTTTCCTATCATCCTGATCGCTTTTCCTATCATCCTGATCGCTTTTAGAAGTTGTTTGCTTCAGAAAATGTGTGTGGTGTGCAGTCAGGGTGAAAAATTGCTGACTTGATTTCCTCAATGTTTATTGTGTTTCGTTGAGTACAGATTTGAGATCTCGAAATTCACCACTCAGTTCAAAATTCACCATCTCACATACAAGTCTCTGAATGGCTCCGCTCCCTACTCTGTCGGGGACCTTCTCTTTGTCTTCATACACATTTACTTTGCACAAGTTCGGCCCTCACATTTACCAGCCTTCCTTCTCCTAGCACAGGGGTGTCCAACGTCGGTCCTGGAGAGCCGGAGCCCTGCACATTTTTGGCTCAACCATCATGAAACACACCTGTGGCACTAATTATGGTCCTCTGATTGGCTGAAGTAGAGTAGTATGCATACTACAGCAGGGTTGCAACTAAAATGTGCAGGGCTCTGGCTCTCCAGGACCGACGTTGGACACCCCTGGCCTAGATGTTCTCTTGGTAAACAAGTGTTCTGCTGTGCTGATCCGGTTCTCAGGAACAGCCTGCCTAATAAGATCCGCAGCAGCATTTAGCATGAATTCAGGGATTCATATTATCAATGCTGCACTGCTGTTTTAAGTTTTGGATTTTATTATTTTTTTTATTTTTAGAAGCTTCACACTCTCAACAGGTTATAAACCAAACTGGTTGACAGACTATTCAGGTGGTTCGGGTGCTGCAGTGTTTGCACCAATACACAACTGGAGGAGAATGGCAAATTTGCTTAATTAATTGCATAATATGGTCCTTTCAGTCGAAAATAGTGCAAAAGTCTACAATGTGTCAATACATAGAGTAATTAAACTTCAAAGCATCAAAGTTACCAAAGTTTGACAATCCAAATACTTTACTTGGACCAGGTGAAAAGTTAGTCTGACTCCAGTGGGAATATGTTTGCATTCGTTTCTTGATAGACACATTCTTACAAGACAGTTTTCAGAATATCAAAGACCTGACTAACTGAAAAGAATAAAAAGACTTTGACATACAATTCGTTGGATGGTGAATTCATAGATCTTCTTGCCAGCGTTAGCTCTGAAGAACTTTCTGTACTCCCGACGGACCTGTAACAAACATTTGACGAAGTTAGTCATTTTAGAGAAAGTAGGACCGTTCAGTCTCAGTAGAAACTGAGCATGTTTTCAGTGTATGGAAGAGAACAAACAAACGAAGAAAAACCTCAGCACAGCCAGAGTTAATGACAGTCAACAGTCTGTTAGAATAAGTATTCAGACAGCAGCAAGGACAGAAAATAAAAGCAGCTTTGGTTGAACAAAACAAATAAATCGTATTATAATTCTTAGTAAAAAAAAAGGCATAATATTCATCGGTTATATTTTCAGTTCACAGCTGAGCGTTTACAGAGAGGATCAATTTGTTGTCGTCGAACACCATATCCAGACCTGTACTGCAGAGCCACATTCTTTTGATAATCGAATTTAGCAACATTTGCTAAGCTATGATGGAGGAGCTGTGCAGATGTTAACTTGATCTTGTGGCTTTTCCTTCCTTCTCAGTCCTCTGGCCTCATTGGCGCAGCTTGGCAGCGCATCAGTCTCATGATCTGAAGATTATAAGTTCGAGCCTCATGGGGTGTCCTATTATGTTTGGGCAGTTGTGGTGCTGGTTCCTGTATGGTTTAAGCCCCTAACAGTTACCCATTGTAGTACAAAACATAAGAAAAAACCAACCTGTTATGAATTGAACAAAAGCCATGATGATGCAAAGGCAAATAACAATCTGCATAGGAGCACAGACTCTACTGAAAAATGGAAACGGATAAAAGCTAAGAAAAATGTGTTCTTGAAGACGCCACTTTTCTCCTGAACAGGTCACAGGTTCTCCTGTAATGACTTATTACAATTTAAGATACAAGCATCAAATATTCTTTGAAGTTGAATAACAATAAGCATGCTTTTTATTTCAATGATGCTTATATATAACTATACAATTAGAATAGTTCTGTAGGGACGTGAAGCAAACAACCACAGGAAAAAGAGGACAAAAGAAAGAAGCACAGCAAAGCGCAAAGACAGGATCATGCTTACAGCTACTTCAGCCTGGAATCTGTAACAGATGTTGTGAGAGGTTTGTCTGAGGCGGCGAGGAATCAGCGCTGGAGCATGTATTTTTTTCTCCAAACCCCCGCAGGGCCTTTTTGTTTGCTTCACGTTACACTATTTATAATCAATTGGCTTATAAAGTAATTGATACACATCTAAAATGTACTTGTTAACTAATAGAAAATGAAAAATTTGTAAAAACAAATATGTATTTGAATGACTTATAACCTGTGTTATTGAATATTTAATCATTGTAACTAATTATTCAATAAAATTGAGTTTGTATGAGCCTATGTTTAGTTGGGATGGAACAGGAAGTGATGTAGAGGGGCGGGATTTATACTGAAGGGAACCTCAAGGGGTTGCCCGGTTAGGAGCTTTCCCCCTTTCTCTCTCTCTCACATGTGTGTTGCTCGCCTCTACCTTCTATCCTTTTCTTTCTTTTTCTTCTTTCCCTCTCTCTCTCTCTCTCTCTCTACCTCCCTTTCTCCCTCCATGATGCTTGCAATGTGATCACATGCTTCATTGATATCAAGATATGAGCTTAATTCATGTTTGGAATAAGTAATAAATTGCTGTTTGCGATTGTGTTCATAAATCATGTCTCATGAGTATTTATATTTCCATAACACCTGTAAAAGTAGGCAATTAGTAAACAACCTCTGTGAAGCTGTTTCTGGGACACAGATTGTATTTACACAAAAAAAAAAATCTGGGATTCATTTTTACATTTGTGTCTTGTAGTGCCATCTCAACACTGCATATCACACACTTCGCTCGTTTGATGAGCAACATGGAAGTATGCAATTTTAAAAGGGTCATATCACTGCTAGTAGGCTGCAGCTATCGATTATTTTGATAATCGAATAAACTAGCACCTTAATCGATTGATTAATAAGATAAGCTATTTGTAATTTTTGATCCTCTAACTCGAATGAAAAAAGATAACCAAACCATTCAAATGGTATAATTCAAAAACAGATGGACTCGTTTTATTGACAAACTTTGTGTTCTAATCATTATTTTTATTAGAACAAACTGCAGCTGCAACACCATTTTCATACTTTAAAGAAATGTAACAAAATGCCTGAGCACACGAGAAATTGCATCCCTTAATACTATAAATAGCTCTATTTTACTCATAGCACATATTTCACAAAAATGTCACCAAACAAACAAAGTCAAGATTTCAGGAAAACTTTTGAGAAATTTATATGAAATTTAAATAAACACAAAATCAATAGGTGAAGATTGGAGATCGGGTAGATGTTTGAATCAAGTGTGTAAAAAACATGTATTCTGTTCTGTACACAATATAACTATATATTTTAATTTTGAACTTAAAATATCTATGATCAAAAATACTGTACTTCAAATGTTCAGTATCATCATGCTACACTGTACAACACAAAATTGTGTTAATGGTTTAAAAAAAACAAAAAAAAACCACTTGAAATCACATTGTACACATCTATAAAGCTAAATACTGGCTAGTGTTATAGTTAAATTTAAGCTTGTTTCGCCTCAAAAATGTTGTGTAGATCTTATGTAGCACCCAATCTGAAGCTCTTGCATAGAGCGCTCTCTCAATCAGTTGTTTTGATGAACACAGAGTTAACATTACCTTCTACGCTTGCAAGCTTTTCAGACAAAATTATAAAATGAACAAAGCCACTCATTATGATTCAATCTGCCTTTTAAACAAATTGTGTTGATTTGCTTTCATCCTGAAGTGCTTTCCCCTTAATTGTTGTGGATGTGAATTCCGTCTAGTAGTGTGACATTATAAGCTGATTTCTCTTTTCATGTTACTTGGAGTAACTTCTAAAGTTTTCTCTGGGAGTTTTTATTTTAACCCTCTTTCTGATGCTTTTGTGAGCCATCAAATGATCAGGCTTCTCTTTAAATCTGTTAGAAAACAGACGTGACATCTGCCTCAGAAGTAGATTCTTTAAACCAGAAGTGGAGCGAAAGGAAGCTTTGAATATAATTCTTTTGATCAACATTTTTTTGTAAATAAATAATTTGATCAACTGTTGCAGCTGCTGTTAGTACACATCAGTTGTGTAAGTGAAACGGAAAGGGTTTTTGAGGAGATTTTATCCGAGACAATGGTTGGAATATACCTTTAGTCCCAACCAGTAGGCCCAAATGACAGCAACAGCACGTTTACGCCTGGCTTCATCCTTCAAGTGCTTCAGCTCTCTACGTGCCTGTGAAAGAGGGAGTGAAAGGGACATAAATGCAGAAAAGTAAAGAGAGAATCGATGGAAAAAGCAGAGTTCAAAGCAGCAGCAATAGCAGTGAAAGAGCGCAGAAATATAACCATCTTCAATGTTTTTCTACAGTGATAAACTCCAACTTCAACACAATTCAGTCAGTTTCAGTCACTGAATTGTTTCAAACAGTAATTTCTACAACAGAAAATCAGAAAACAGAAAAAGAACATCTATGCTAGATTTGCTGTTGAACTTTTAAAAATATTAAAATAAAAAGTCCGTTATTGATGGTATTGATCTTGTGAAAGTGAAGCAAACAAACAAACCACTCAGAAAGCCCCTTGGAAATACTTAAGAAAAGCACAAAGTATGAAAATAGTGTGCAGACAAGCTGAGAGAAAATGAAGAACAACATTTCTTGTCCACTACAGTATTTACAGGGAATTGTTTGTTTTTAATGTTGAACCAAGTTCTGGCAGGCCTTAACCGTTTCTCAAACCTCAACAGAAACTAGAACAATCCTCAAATTATATTTGCAGAGAGGTTAACTAACCAGCAGACCAGACCCCAGAGTTGACTTTTATTCTTGCATATTTCTTGTTTTGTGTGTTTTCATGTTTCATTAAATGACAAACAAACAACTTTTACAATTAAGGTCTGCTTTATATACAACACATAATGTCTGGCTATTCACTTGTTCAGCAAAAGTAAAGCGACAGATAATCTCACATTCATATTAAAGCAGAGTGAAATGATTGATCCGCTCACTGAGAGCTTAATCTCTCAAAGACACATCTCACCTTTCTTGAACGCAACTAAAAACTCTTCTCTTCAAGCAGCACTTAAAATCTTAAAAAAAAAATCTTTATTTTTTTCTTTCTTCCCCTTTATCTCCTTCCTTCTGTAGTTGATTGATCAGCTAACAACTACTAGTACAAGTTAGTATTACTAGTTAGACTTTTGCATAAATGGCATATTGTCTCTCCCAACTATAAGTTGCTTTGGAAAAAAGCATCTGCCAAATACATAAATGTAAATTTGATGTAAATGTTCCTATGTCTGAGAGGATAATACCTCTCATGCTTCAGCTTGCTCTATGTCATCAGAGGAGCACAAGATATGTTTATACTGTCTGAGGAGAGAACTTTGCAGAGCTGGAGCTGCCACTGCTATCCATGGTTTGTTTTCCAGACAACTAATAGTTTGTGCTTATGATAACAGACAACACTCATCCTCGTCTTCCATAGAAATGAGCCTCACATGTAATGTGAAGTGCTGCTGCACCACCAAGTTGCTTTTAATGTGACTTGCATTTCACCGAAGCACAATCTAGTGCTCAAAAGTGGGCCTGTGCACTCATTTTACAAAATAAACCAAACTCTAAAAAATAAAGAAATGCTACCCGGAAAGTGACAGGACAAGGTCACAAGAATAGCTGAACTGTCAGGTCACTCAGGCTTATCACAGACGGAGGCATAGAAGCAGCTTTTTCTTCATGATGAAAGCTTTGGTAGACTTTTATTAACTGTTAGTATGTTTTACAGTCCTTCATTTATTAGTTCACTTGTACAAGCAGGTCATAGTGGTTTCACTGAAGGTCGAGAAGCACATTGGTTGCAATTGAATAAAGCTCAAAACACACGCTCGCAAGCACGCATGTACTGATTAATACTGATTAATGTTTAAGTACAACTGATTCTGTACAAATATTAACATAATAAATTAAACAAAATAAAAGGTTGACCCTAAATCTGGATTTATAGTTGTGCGTCAAGCCTAGGAATTGCCTGTTGCGGAAGGCTCTGCTCCCATTTGTCAACAAAACATTCATAGTTGTGCACTCCGTTCTGCGCTGTATACGCACTTATCAATATCGTTGTGACAAAAATGCCAACTGCTGTGAACCGAGACACAACACGGATGCTAACAAAATACAGATTTTATTTACCCATCATATTTACCGCTGCTGCTGTAGAATCTCTGTCTGTAAATTGATCCATATCTCAACTTGGTGTTATGAAAATGCTAAATAGCTAGCTAGCTAGCTAGCTAAAACTAGAGAACAGAGAACAAGGAAAGGTTATTTACTTTATCGGCAAAGTTTTACTTCATTATCCAGTGTTTAACATGGAGCGCAAGCAAAAAAAAAATTGTGAAAGCACTTGCTCTGCTTCACTACACCCAATCACAGAGCTCGCGCCCTGCGAAGCCTTAATGCGAGGTTAGAACATTTCAGAAGCGCACATCAAGCTTCACATAGGAGGCAGTGCGAGATTACGCAAATGCACAATCTTCGCAGAGGGCAATTTGTAGGCTGAGAGACAGCGAATTAATATAAACAGCACAGTGTACAGTGAGGTATTCCCTTAGGCATACAGATTGATTATACTCAAATGAGGGACATTAAGATGGTTCAAAGAGAAATACAGCATCCTTAAGGTACTGCCTGTTGTCACAAGGGACAAAATTGAGAAGATTAACGTAATATCCAACTTTGATGGGGAAGGCGAGTTTTACACCTTACCTCTGCATTTATAATGATGCAACACTAAAGTCACTTACAATAAGACATACATTCACCTACATTTATCTTTGGTGAGATATAATTGGAATTGACTGCAATTGACATGGTTTAAGAAATACCTTAGTTCCAAGCCAAGCTGCCCAAATGACAGACACAGCTTGTTTTTTCTGTGCCTCCTTCCTAAAACGCAGCAGTTCCCAACGAGCCTGTGGAATTTAGCCAAGGCAGGTTGCATGGAAGTAGATACAGAATGGCATAGGTTACAGTTAGAAATAAGAAGAGTGATTAAAGAGAAAAGATGAACATTTGAAAAGGTGAAAATTGGAAAAAGATGCAGAGAAGCAGTGAAGTCCATTCTTTCTTCTATTCACTCAAAAACTGTGGAGTGTGGACATTACCTGAGTTCCATGCCAGTAAGCGGAGATAGTTGTGACAGCCTGTTCACATCGTTTCTTGTGTTTAAGTTCACGGAGAATCTTCCGGGCCTGGGAGAAGGGCCACAATTACTTAGTGAGAAAAGAGAACACACCAGGTGATGGTACAAATATAGATGAGCAGTAAAGTACCTTCCATCCACGAATGAAAGACTGAACCACCAAGGTAGAGCACCGGATATTCTGATACTTCTTCTGTTGCTGTAATCAAAAACCAACCAGACAGAAGTTAGTTATAATAAAAAAAAGTACACTCATATTATAACAATTTATTTAGAAAAAGAAACTTACCACAAATCTTCGAAACCAGGCAGCCACCACCACTTGGCTCTTCTTCATCAGAAGAAACTGTGTGCGGCATTTCCATCCACGGTAGATCTTTTGGATCATTGCTGCCAACTCCTCCAAACACTGCATTCGCTTCTCCTCTAGGAAGAAGAGCTGAAGAACAGAAAGGGCTGGAGAAATCAGTATAAAGAAACTGCTGTGTTCAAACAGAAAAGTACAAATTAGACTAATGTGAATCTTGTTTATAAACTTTTTTTTCTAATGATCAAAACAAGAAGAGTATATTAAAATGGCAATGAATTAGATTTTTCGTATCGTCTCTCACCCCTCTTACACCGGAGAGCACCTCACTCGCTCGCCCCTCTTACACCGGAGAGCACCTCACTCACTTGCCCTCTTACACCGGAGAGCACCTCACTCGCTCGCCCCTCTTACACCGGAGAGCACCTCACTCGCTCGCCCCTCTTACACCGGAGAGCACCTCACTCGCTCGCCCCTCTTACACCGGAGAGCACCTCACTCGCTCGCCCCTCTTACACCGGAGAGCACCTCACTCGCTCGCCCCTCTTACACCGGAGAGCACCTCACTCGCTCGCCCCTCTTACACCGGAGAGCACCTCACTCGCTCGCCCCTCTTACACCGGAGAGCACCTCACTCGCTCGCCCCTCTTACACCGGAGAGCACCTCACTCGCTCGCCCCTCTTACACCGGAGAGCACCTCACTCGCTCGCCCCTCTTACACCGGAGAGCACCTCACTCGCTCGCCCCTCTTACACCGGAGAGCACCTCACTCGCTCGCCCCTCTTACACCGGAGAGCACCTCACTCGCTCGCCCCTCTTACACCGGAGAGCACCTCACTCGCTCGCCCCTCTTACACCGGAGAGCACCTCACTCGCTCGCCCCTCTTAGACCGGAGAGCACCTCACTCGCTCGCCCCTCTTACAGCGGAGAGCACCTCCCTCGCTCGCCCCTCTTACACCGGAGAGCACCTGACTCTCTCGCCCCTCTTACACCGGAGAGCACCTGACTCTCTCGCCCCTCTTACACCGGAGAGCACCTGACTCTCTCGCCCCTCTTACACCGGAGAGCACCTGACTCTCTCGCCCCTCTTACACCGGAGAGCACCTGACTCTCTCGCCCCTCTTACACCGGAGAGCACCTGACTCTCTCGCCCCTCTTACACCGGAGAGCACCTGACTCTCTCGCCCCTCTTACACCGGAGAGCACCTGACTCTCTCGCCCCTCTTACACCGGAGAGCACCTGACTCTCTCGCCCCTCTTACACCGGAGAGCACCTGCCTCTCTCGCCCCTCTTACACCGGAGAGCACCTGACTCTCTCGCCCCTCTTACACCGGAGAGCACCTGACTCTCTCGCCCCTCTTACACCGGAGAGCACCTCTCTCGCCCCTCTTACACCGGAGAGCACCTCTCTCGCCCCTCTTACACCGGAGAGCACCTGACTCTCTCGCCCCTCTTACACCGGAGAGCACCTCTCTCGCCCCTCTTATATAAAAAAGTGGATATGTTAACTTTCAAAAATAATTACATGTGTTTACATGCTAGTTTTGATGGCACTACTAACATTTTTTAAAGGTTTCAAAACTGGTTAGACAAAACCCTTAGAAAAGGTTCTAAACTGGTAACTTAATAGTTAAATAACTCTGATTTGGGAAAACTAACCAATAGCTACAATGAACTGTGTTCGTTTAAAGTAATGGTTTAAACACCTTTCCTGATAGTGGAATCAAATGAAAGTTTTAGCTAGCGGATTGTATGGAACAGGCTGTTCTGGTGCAAGGTCAGACATGACCTTTAACTCCACAGCATTTGAATGTCCATCTGGAGAAGAGTGGTTGTGCAGAAAGAACACAAATGTCCAGCTCTGTAAGACACTGGTGGAGGGGGTTTCATGAGATCTGGAATTTCTCAGCTGGAATCTCATTTCCCATGCTACTTGACAAATAGCGGTTAGGGATAAGTAAAACCATGCGTGTTTGACTTCCTGTTGTCATGATGGAAGCAGTAGTGCTTGATTTACTTATAGATTCAACAGAAGACTGCTATCAAATATGAGATGGTATATAGATAGTAATGCTGAGTAATGGCGGAAGATTGTGAATGGATGGGACTCTTCCTTAACGAGGTTTCTGAGTGTCTTCAGGTTGAATGTGACTGATTGCACAGAAAACAAATTGCCTTGAGTAACAACATATGAACAAAATGCCTGACACCAGTTTGTGTCTTTTCTTTGCTGAGGGAAACCGTGTGTGATCATATGAGAGAAGCCTAAAGGCTCAACTTTCGTATGGAAATGTTTTCAAACGTTCTTGAGAAAGCATGCTACCCCTAGCCCTACCCCTACGGAAACATGCAAGTTCATGATACAAAATAGAAACAAGGAAGTAACTGAACAGTAATTCCTCAACTACCTGCTTGATACTGGGACCAGAATGAGCAATTACCAAGAACCACAAACTCATCTAGTGTCCTGATGAGGAACTGCATTTAAATTAATTAAGGCCCAAAGCAAAGCAAAAAAAATTTCAGAGACTGATTGCTATTGTCAGGGTACATCAGGGCTGAAATACACAAGTGCATATATCCCTATTGGGTTCTTAAGGGCTGTTTAAAATGTGTTTATTTTTAGAGCGTGGACATTGTCATGTGGATGGTCCTCTATCTGAAATCGCTCATCAACTTTCATGTTTTGTGACTGAGGGGTTGAGAGAGCGAGTTATTTAGAACGCTTTTAAAAATGCATGCATGGCATTTTAAAATACTCCCACAACTTCTGTCCAGCTCAAGACATTGCTTATGCTACATTGGAGATGAATTATTGACAAGTCACTCACCGTTTTTGGGTTTCTGATGAAAATCTTTGTACATCCATAAGCAAATTCCTCTGCAGGAACTTGGAGGTCCGTTAACAGAACCTTTACACCACCCCTAAAAACAATCTAGAATCAATCATTTCATGCACAAAACTGCTTATGAAGACTAGAATCCACACCAGTAAATCGTTTCGCATATATTGATGATCAGACAATAAGCCAAATCACACAAGACTAGTAATTCTAAATAAAAAAAGCTAAAGACAGTATCATTTTATCTCCACTGTACATATCAATACCAAGGAGATGAATTCAGTATATTTCAATGCAAAAACTTATACTAGGAGACACAAATAACACAGTCCAATGACTTGAAAAAGATGTATGACTAGTTACATTAACCTGTTAAAAGCCTGAATGTCTCCTTATCAGACTGTTTGTAGGTGACAGACATGAGGGCATATTTTGCATCAACATGAAATTTTGAGAGTATATTCCAGAATAAATTATATTTCAAGAAACAACATTTAAAAGAAAACATCAATATTAAATCGACAGAAGAATGGTTAGTTTAATCTCAAAAGACACAACATTTTTGGACACCCATTCTCTGTTGAATGGTGGTCTAACCTGGCGGGGCCTTTCCAGTGGGGCCAGGTCTGCTTGCAGAGCATCTTGTAGCGTTCCAAACAGGGTTCATAGGCCTGGCGGAAAGCATATCCGGCCCTTCTGACTCGAACATTTTCCATCAGACCCAAGTAGCGCACTTGGTGACAAACTAGTGAGTCTGTGTAGATGTGGGGTGCTTTCTTGTCGTTGGGTTTGATGCACCTGAAGAAGACCAACAGATGAACTCAACCAACTATCTTTAGATATTCAAATCAAGTCAATTGAAATTTCAAGAAAATAGGGTAAAAGTGAACAATTTCACAAGTATTAAGTAGTTAATATAATAACACTGGTAATTGTACTGAAAAAAGAAACTTTAGTGCATTTATTTGCCAGTGGAGAAACTGATGTTTTATACATTTTATATGATGTATTTAAAAAAACAAAAACAACAAAAAACAGAATTTTTGCCATGAGTCATATGGTACATGTGCTCAGAGGCGACAAGAAGAAGAAGAAGAGAGAAAAAGAAAAAAAAGAGTAGGAAATATAGATGATAGTTTTTTTTCTTTTTTCTTTAAAGTTCAGACTATTGAATACAACATTCATAATTCACCTGATGTAGTTGGGGTTTTTGGTCAGCAGGTTCTTCATAAGAGTTCCCACAGACGTTTTGAATTGGAAGCCAGCTGTGGGAGGGCGCTTGAGGTTGACTTTAGCTGGGTTTCCCTCAGGAAACAGAAGCTTTATCAAGTTGTGATTGGCTTTGTACATGGCTTGTGATAAATCTCTGTACAGAAGATCATTGTTTTTGTCCACAAATCCCTCTGCCCGGTAGAGTACCTGTGTATTCAGATTTATACACACGTTCACACACTCTCAATCTTTTACAATAAAAAGTGAATCCAGAAAATAATCATAGCTCGGAAGTAACTACCAGAAGTAAATATTCTTTGCTTAAATTGTGCGTTTCTGGGTAAAAACCAGTCAATTTTTGGATAAACTCATCTTGAACTAGAACATATGTCTTCATTCTAACTGCAGACAATAAACATCAATGAAGTTTTAATACAATGCTGCTCTTATTTAAATGAGATATTTTACAGCTACACGAAGACGTTCACCTGCTTCTCCTCTAATGTCTGTGCTGAAACAAGCCACTCGGGGGGGCGGAGTTGTGAAATTTGACTGACAGTTTGAGCGGTTATTAAAGATGCGCTTTTTAATGTCTTTAATTTGATAGAAGACAAACAGACATAAAGGGTTACAAACAGAATTAAATAGTCTATTAAAATTAATAAATACAATAAAAACCTCCCCCACAAAAAAGGGCCCTTCCAAGCTCATCACAGGTTGAGCCCTGGCTGTGCATGTTACTTTGGTGAAGTAACAGTTATGATTTTGTTAGCTTTTGTTTTACAACAAGTGCTTACTATGGGAAGGGTGTCGCTAAATAGAAGTAACAAATGCTAGAAGTTAAATGCTCTGTCTGCAGCGCAAATATTAATATTATCTTTCATCCATCCATCCATCCCTTTTCATGTCGGCTTTTTCCCTTTCGGGGTTGCCACAGCGGAATGAACCACCAACTCTCTGGCACATGTTTTATGCGGCGGATGCCCTTCCAGCCACAACACATCGCTGGGAAACATTCACACACTCATTCACACTTTAACACTATGGGCAATTGTTCTTACTCAATTCACTTATTCCGCATGTCTTTGTTCTTGTGGGGAAACTGGAGCACCCGGAGAAAACCCACGCGATCACGAGGAGAACATGCAAACTCCACACAGAAATGCCACCTGCCCCAGTCGAGGCTCGAACCAGCGACCTTCTTGCTGTGAGACGACTGTGCTACCCACTGCGCCACCGTGACGCATTATCTTTCATATTGGCCAAAAATAATGTCAACGGCAAACGTTAAGACATCAGAACATTAAAAGTCCGCACTTCTTGTGTCGGCATAGTGAAAGCAATATATAGAGACTGGAAAAACCTTCAGCTGTAGTGTTCCACTCTTTTATTGCTCTTAAGTTAGCAATAATAACTATGCGAGTGTTGGCAAAAAACATAGCTAGTAAGCAGTGCTCTTATGTTTTATTCTGTCTGTTTTTAATTGAGTGCAGCTGTAACTTAAATAAAAGAGCAAACCTTAGATAAGTTGTTCCATCAAAATTACTACTTAACACCATCTCCCCAGCAATTAAACTAGAGTTCTCTTCATTTCAGAATCAAAACAGTTTCACCTTTCACAAGTATCACAGCCCCTCGAATATTCATATTGAGCTACACAAAACTAAATTTACCTGTGAAATAATTTTTATTTATTTATCAAGAATAAACACATGTTCATCCTCAGAGAAAGGAGCTCGTGCTATTGTTCAGGTGGAGAAGGCTCAGGAATATATTTCTGTGTTTATGCAATTGAAGAAATGCACAACTGACGAGATTAAAGAGTTTTCATGACCACTGAACCACCAAAATAAGATCCAAACAAAACCTCTATAAATACACACTCACCTTGCCAGCGTAATGCTGGATGCGAAAACAGTTGTGTGGTAGGGTATGATCTGTGAGGAATTTAGAGTTGCGACTCTGTCTGCTCTCAAAATGTTGGTGTTCAGCACACATCGTGTTCAGCTTATCCAGGAAAGTTTCATCCGTTACGGTGCCAGGCCTCAGACACTCTTCATCCAGCATGGCCAGAATGCCATTCTTGTTCTAAAATGGAAACATATATATTTTTTAAATTTTGCATTTAATTAGGATTCCAAATGCATTAAAAAGTGGTGTACAGTAACGAATTACAAATATTTAAATTACTGTAATCGAGTAGGTTTTTTTTATTGTAATTTAGTGAGCAGTTTTAAAAAAGTCTTTTTTTACTTAAGTACATTTTTAGTACAGTAATGGTACATTTACTGCACTATTTTTCTTCAATTTGCTGTCGCTACTATTTTTATTTGTTTACGTTTCTCTAGATGACTGGCACCCCCCATGACCAATTAAATCATGTATAAAAAAATGAACTGCCTGACGCCAATAGGCCTGTCTATAGTGCTAGATTTTGCTTAATCATGAAGGACGAGGAAGTTGAGGAAGAGTTACTATACGTCAGCAAAAAATACAGCATCCTGAAAGAGACTTGTCAACTTTTTATCATGGAGTGCAAGCTATGCCTGTCAAGGTGAATTGAAATACTGTCTCATCTTATCAAATACTGCTCATCTTCAAGGAACTGAAGCGAGCTCATGTTACTCCTTTCTTCATCACTCTTCAATGGCTCCTCATCGGAGCTCGTGTTAAATTCAAATCGCTGATGCTACACTGTTTCTATATATATATATATATATATATATATATATATATATATATATATATATATATATATATATATATATATATATATAAGAACCTTTTTCTTCCTCTCTATTTTCTTCTTGCTACGGCTTATTGATCAGTTGATACAACTTCTTTTATGAGCAAGCTGAGATAGACTTTTTGACTTTTGACTGTTTAACAGATTGCATGATGTCTCTCCCCTTCTGTAAGTGGCTTTGGACAAAAGCGTCTGCCAAATGCATAAATGTGAATGTAAAAGCATCAGCCTTCAATAATTCTACACCTAATTATTGAAGAAACACATCAAGGTAAGTTTCGAATATTGAATTCTGCAATAAATACAAACCTCCATGGGCAAGAAAATCTCTCATGTACTCACTGCTCTTGAGTACATTTAGAAGGGCTACTTTTTACTCATACTCTGAGTACTATTTAGATCAGATACTTTTACTCTACTTTTTTGGAAAGAAGTAGTACATTTAATTGAGTAGGATTTTTTTAGTACTCTTTTTACCAGTGCTGAGTATGCACACTATCCCTTTATTCCTACCTCAAGCAACAGCATCTCTTATGCATTTTTAAGGCTGCAGTTATTGCTTGCTTTTAGCACATACTTGCTGTTTTTTTAATCTTACAAACAAGTAGTTACAGCTTACGTAAAAACAGAGTTGGAGCAGGGTCTTCTCAGTTTCATGTGATCTGGGTATACTAGAGTAAATATGATGTTTGCATGCTACTTCAAGTCAAGCATCTGAACGTACGCATATGCACTTTTTAAGGTTTGTTAGTGGGCAATGTTTTTGTTAATTCAAAACAAGTCTTCATAAATGAGGACCATGATTTGTGATGCTTTATCGTTATTGTTAAGAGGTGTAAAAAATATAAAAATCCCTAACCCTAAAGCTAATAAACTCAAGTAAGAGTTCCTTCATTAAAAAAAAAAACTCTCAATAGTCAACAATATAGCAATAGCAGACATTTAATTGTAAAACATATTCAAACTGATCTAAAATAATTCACATGAAACTTGTGAGCACAAAACGCATACCCAAACACGATACCCACACTCTGGTGATCTCATGAAAGTCCTGGTCTCAAATTCACGAGGGTGCACTGAGGATGTATTTTAAAGAAGTTAGCAGGGGTGTTTCTCAGAAAGTAGAGTTAACTTACCATCTGCTCAGACCTGAAGCGTTAGTTTGATCAACCTCCGCTCACTAACCAGGAGATAGTACGCATGTGACGCATACATAAAGCATACATAAAGACATTGTCAGTGGGTTACCAAATTAATGGTTTCTCATTAAAACCTGGAAAGAGTGTGTGAATTTTACAGCTTGTGGTGGAGCTGGGGGCATTGATGTAAGCAGCTTCACAAAGTCCTAGTGTGGACCCCCCGTCCCCACTAAACCCCACAGAACCAAGAGATTCTGTAATAGCTTTTTAGAACCACTAACTAATGTTTATGTTTTATCATGATTTAACATAAGGAAACTTATAAAACTGTAGAAAACTTTGTAGAAACCATTTCAATGGTCTGAATGAATCAACAAAGTTCCCTTTACTACAAGCTCTGCATCACCCACGGTGTACCGTAATAAATAAATTAAAAATAACACAGAGGATAGTATGACAGTTCATTGCATTTTAAACATGCACTTTTAAAAAAATCTATTAAATAAATAAACAATTAAATGAATTTCAATTGACATTTAAATTCATGTAATAAAAAGTTTGGTCAACAGGATCATCTTCCAAAGGAAACGAAACGCTCGATGACTTGCCCTCTAACTCACTCTGCAGCAGAGCAGGTTTTTTTCAGAGTGTATGTTGGTATGGTTACTTAACTACCTTGTTTTTGGAACCGAAATCTGGGTTTTCCCCTCAAATATATAGTTATGCCACATAACCAGGTTTCTGAAATAACCCCCCCCTTCTGTTAATTCACCACGATTTTTGTAAAAAGGCTTTTAATGCAGCAGGAGATAATTTTGTTGCTTATTCATTGACAATCCATGGATAACAAAGACCTGTAACTCTTAAAATAACTGGGATAAGTGTTTGTGTTTTGGTACCACTTCCTTAGTTAGAAGAGAAGAATCTATAAAAAAAATGTAGCACAAGTCACATTTTGTCAACAGGACTGTTCAAATAATAAAAAAACATGTTTTTGAGTGCCTTTAATGCTTTATTGCTGGTCATATCTCCCTTCTGTATAAGCTCCTGCCATCAAAAGTCGCAAATATGTTGTAGGGGACGATGAAGCCCACGTTAAGTTCTTCCCCAGACACAGCGTTAAGGGTGCACAGGGGCGCCGATGAGAACATTTCAGAGCATAAAATTGGCAACTGGATCACCCTAAAGACTTGAGCATGTGCACATCAGGTCCACAAGTTTGCATCAAATAACAAAATAGAAATAAAGCCTAATTAATTTTTTCTTTTACAACATTTACATGAAGAAAAAAACACCTTCTTTCACAGTGACTCACTTCCTAGCACTTCTTTGTTCACGGAAAAGTTTAAACTTTGATCATCACTGCTTTGTGGTGTTCAAATAGTATTAGATAAAAGTATCTGCTAAATGTAATAAATTACTCACATTCTCGATGAGATCACATATGATGGCGTTGTTGAAATACTCAATGTTTGACCACTCGATCCCCTGCAAACAGAGCCACAATACACAAAATCTAAAAAATATAGTAGAGTATCTTCATGGAAATAAATTACAATCATTGTTGCTTATAATGTAAACATCTGAAATCTCTCCAACAGGCAAAAAACAGGCAAAAAAAAAAAGACATAAACCTAACCCAGTGAAAACCTTCCATGACTGTTGAAGGCTTGATGAACAAGTTGTTTGTTAAACCAATATGTAAATTTGCAGAAATTTGCTGCTTGAGGTTTGTGTCAGGAGCGTTGTGTTTGGTTGGCTAAAGCAAGCCACCCCTCACAGTTATGAATATGAACTAGCTGTGCCAGGATAGACTCAAAAAGATAAAGCACAGATCCAGAGCATACATGTAACACGCTGCAAAACCACATTCACCAGTCCGTAAACATTTTGGGTCCATAAACATATATTTATAGTTCATGCCATAAATATCTATACATCTATAAATATATATTACATCTACAATGCCCAAGTCACAAAGAGAGCATACAATATCATCGAGGAGCACACTCACTTACAGCATACACTCTTCACATGTCAGGCACACGCTTCAGGAGTGTGGAAGCAAGGACAACCAGACTAAAAAACTGTTTCTATCAGCAAGTCATCAGGCTGCTGAACCACTTACTTAACATCTATCATGTAAACATCATTGTCACAAAGCAAAATTTAACATAATTTTTTCTTTCATACACAATCAGTCAACATAATTACACATTCTAAATGTCCTACTTCTGACAAGAACACAAAAAGTTGCGCCTTAAACACTTTTCCCTCTTTACATAGAACTGCACATTTTGCTTCTTTATTATTGCTTAGTTTGATTTATTTTTAGATTTATGCTTATGCCTAAAATAAAGTCTGTTTTATAGTTTTTTTTAAGTTGTGCACAAAGTTATGTTAAGGGCACTTCCAAAGTAAGAATTTGTTTGCTCAGTGCACTGTAAAGTGCTGTGCATTTGACTCCTTTAATCTGGTACATATTTGACAAGTTTGTAGTTGTCATTAAAACAATTAGAAAAATGTGATTAATCCAAATCAAAATCGAAAATGTCATTTTTGCATATTTGCACACTCAAATATTTTTTTTCTTCCGTCACCATAAACCTGGGGTTTTCTCTCACATGGTACTGCTGACTCGTGAAATTCACTCTGATTTGAAGTTAAGTGGAGCTGAAGTCTTGTGCGATTGCTTAACATTCATTCAGTGCATTATTGTGTTTACTAAATAACTACTGTAACGATCATAATATCAACACCGGTTCAAATAAGCATCCAGCTATATTTTCAGTCAAATCTATAGCTGTAGATCGGGGCCTGTATGAGAGCAGCTTATGGGTTCAGATCTGGACCGCATGTTTGAGATCGCTCCTCTAAACACAGTCGCAAGATGAGCTACGAGAGAGAGAGAATGTTCCATCCCATTCTCAACTTCGCAATTTGTTAGCTTTGGTCTCACACAATCATGCATGCATTGCACAATGCATTGCACTAACATCCCGAAATACAGCTGTGCTAAAACAGAAAACAAAAGCCCAGTGCAATGACCTTAAGAAGAGAGTTAAACATGCACTAGCACATCATTCAGGGAGCACTTAAAAAACTTAGCTGAATTATCCACTAAAAGGTCCACGTTGTTCCATTTGCAGGATATTGTAGTTCTGAAACATGGCCCATTAACTAAAATAGAGGCTATCGAGGCCAGATTTGATGCAATGAGTTGGAAAATAGCTGCAGGCTTGCTAGACTGTGTGAAAGCGCTTGAAACTAGCAGAGAGATGCAAGTTCCATATGGGGAATGGGGGTTGTGGAATGTGGATTGGAGCAGACGATTCCCTAGTCTCCAGAACAGAGGTATTTTCCCATGCACTCTACTGGAAGAAAGCCAGAGAGTAGAATATCACAGTTCATGGGTCACTTTCAGGCCACATACTCAAAGCTATGAAAGTAAACAGAGCTCCATGTCTTCAGGGAGAACTTTGTTTATGCTGCCTGGAGTGATGAATTGTTTCCGTCCTCAGAGTCGGAGCACACGAGTGATTAGATGTGCTGTAAGCAGCATCAAATGAGTATGGAATAGAGCACTGGTCGAGCACTTTACATCGGTTACTCATCGTAGGCTTTAAGTACTCTTCACACCTAGATGCCGTTTGAAACCAGGGGCAATTCCGTGAGGAGAAGGATGGGGGAAAGTGTTCTTCTGGAAATGTTTTAAACTCAACCATAACTGTTTCAATGATCCCCAAATCTAGCTCTGAACTTGACAGAAACTTTGTTTATAGTCTGCTCAGATGAAGACATGCTTCAGAGCTGAGGAAAACACTACTCCATATTTTAGATAAGAATTAGATCTACGAATGCATTGTCCATGAGATCACCCGTTAGTTTCTCAAGAGAAGTTTTAAAGGAAGGGGAGGTTTGCTCTTTGCCACCTAGCAGTGTGCCATTACTGGAATAAAAAAGGTGCGTATAGGCAGACCTGTTATGACAAAACACAAGGGAACCCATATAAGGTTGTAACATAAGCGTCACTCAAGTGGCTATGCCGTAAAATATGCTCAATTATAACCCCTAATGTGGAGGTTAAGTGATTTAAACTTTATAGAAGATACAATTATGTGAATGACGCAATGTTTTTACTACAAATCAGAAAACAATTTTATATTAATTGAAAACACTGTACAACTTTCTAATTTTTGTTTAAGCCTGAATTTGGGAACATGGATTTTTACTCTCAGCTTGTTCCTTAACTCAGTTTAAAGTGGAGAAAAAAAGTGGCGCATACATATTAAAAGAGCAGAATAAACTCCATAAGTCGAGTACTGTCAGCTATTAGAAAGACGTTTTTTCCCGATGTCTCAACAGAGTCTGAGACAAAGTTAGATGTTAGCTGGATCATCTGGATTTTGCCAAGACTCAGTATTACACTCATTTTGAAATACATCATGAAAAATGCATCATTAACATATTTGCTCCTACACGACACAAAGTAATCCTACACAACCCACTTTAAATTTATGGGGAGATATTTTAGTTAATCTTTGAAGCATCACAGCAATTTACTGAACAATAATCTACATAAAAACAGATCTTTTCTGATCTGCATTTTCTTGATGGCTACACACTCACATTACATCTGTAGATTTACCTTTTATTTAAAATAAAAATAATATAACATTTCATCTTTTGCCTGGTTTGTCAACCCAAGAAACACCTCACATTTATCTCTTCTTTACTGAATGGCTGGAGCATACCTCCCGGACATACTCCTCCTGCTCCTCGTGGAGTGTAAGCTCGATGAATATCTGCTGGAGCTTCTCGTTGCAGTAGTTGATAATGAACTGTTCAAAACTATTGTCCTGGAATAAATACAACAAGAATTAGAAAATCTGAACTTTCCAAATGGTCATCAAAAAACTGCAACATTCACTCTGTGTTATTTCTAATTAAAGCGTCTTTCTCTACTAAGCATGAGTACTTTTTTTCAATCATACAAGCCATCACAATCTTTAAGAACCTTAAAGCGTCTTACTATGATAATGGTTAAAACATTACATTCAAAGTGTTTAAATATTAAATGTATACAGCCCCATAAACAGCAGGTTTCAGGATTAAACACAGGACACCAATGGCAAGATACAAAAAAGAATGTTGAATTAAAAGCGGTTTTAGGAAAGTAAACCTGTAAATTAAACCTTCAGACTTTTATGATACTTCTCATATTAAACATCCACCAGGATACACCCCAAATGTAGAATTAACAGCAATGCTCAATATCAGGATTGTTTGTTCAGGACAAAAGGGTAAGAATTATTTATTAGGCATGGCATAAGGTTCAGGGTGCCAAATCCTCAACGACTGGTTTTTTTCACATTCAGAGGACTTCTAGAGCATGTTAATCCCTGCAATTAAAGCCACTGTTATCGTTAATCAATTAATAACATGGAGCTAGGAAGACTTCGTTAAAAAAAAGACAAAATAGAATCCCCTCTCCTCATCTCCCCCACAGAAACAAGTTGAAAGTAAATACCTTTATTAAAAAGTTTGGCCAAATTGCTACAAAAAGTAGACAATATTTCATTTTTGTCAAAAATGAAGAATGTTACTTGCACTACGAGTAGCTTCAGAAGAGAGACCCAAGTCTCTACTACTAAAGGAATAAGCGTCATCGAGTTGAATCACACTATGAAAAATCTTGGATGGGTCGTACCAGAATGTAAAAAACAGAAGTTCAGGGGGATATAAAGGAAATCTGAGCTACAATATCACATCACATGGCAAAGCTAGATTTATCAAATTGGAGTTTACAGAAATCTCAAGTCAAAACTATCAAGTAAAAAAAGAACTTGTGTTGTAGTGAATAAGATTAGCGTTAACCCTGTTGCTGTTGAGGTTTGTCATTTTTAAAAACACTTTGTTCTGTGGTGAACTATTACACAACTTTGATGAGCCAATCACACTGGATTTAGAGAGATTCAAGTAGCAGATAATTTCAATTTAATAAGTGTGTTCTCTGTGCTGTGATGCGGCCTGAAGCCAGATTGTCTTCAGTCTTTAGAGTGATTTTTCTTCCATAAGAAGATAAAACAACTTTCTAACAGCAGACTTTTTACCACTATTGTGCTCCTGAAAGTATATGGCAACTTGTTTAGTTTATTTTTTTTCTTTTAAACTAAGAGCTTGAGGTCAGCCAAAAAAATATCGAATCGATGCCTATTTCCTGTTTCTATTTTTCTGTGAAACTAAGATTTGGAAGTCGAGAATTCATCGTAAAAATTAATTCCGTGTCAAAATTGGAAATGTCCCATTATAACTCAAAGTAAACACAGAGATTAGGGGTTCTTCTGAAACAGTGGCTTGCATTGCTGAGATAAGAGAGCAGAATTCAAATGAGTGAGTATCAAGCACTAACATTGCAGCATGCACACTGCAGAGCATTTTCACACCAGGTCTACTTACTCCACTCTGTCGTCATGGCCACAACAACCAGGAGAAAGCGATAGTCAGAAAGCAGAACACATGCAATGGACAAATATGAGTTTAGATAGAAGGCCTATGTCGGATTCTGTCCTGTTGTTTCTCTATTTCTTCACTCTACCCAGTTTTGCTATGTTGTTACTCTATATTTCTGAGTCTTCTAGGTATTATGTTCAAATGAGTTAATAAGTTTAAAACTCCTGATGGGTTTTATGTATTTTCAATTGTTCAACAGAGTATGTTTTATCAGGAAGAAACGGTTTTACATTTGCATTGTGGTGTTACTCTGTGAAACACATTTAATAAACCAAAAGAGTAAAACAACAGTGTTCTCAAGATTCCAGTTTCTCTGATTAAGGCTGCACTCTTCACCTGGTTATTCTCACCGAACTCTCCCTGTTTGGTAAGAGTCCTCATGTAATTAAATAGGCCATAACTTGAACAAAAAGGTGCCTAACATTTTGACATTAAAGAGTCTTGTTGGTTGGACACCAACAAGACATGCTTCTGAATTTTCATCTTCTCCCCTTCCAGAATTATTTCTTCTCAGTGTTTTTAAAGCATTTCCTTTAGTGAGGTCAACAAGAGAGTGTGCATTGAACACCGCCCTGCATGTTACTCTGAACACATCGTCAACTTCGTCTTTTTTTGAGAGGCAAAAACTACCAAGACTTGCACCCATCGTTTGGGCCGTTGTTTTAGCACGAGGCGTATTTTCAAGCAAAACTTCAGTCAGAAACTTCTACCGTCTAGGTGTGTAATAGCCTTGAAATCCACATCAGCATCTCCTGGTCTGCACTCACACATTGCTTGTCCTCTAAACGGACCAGTAACTGAGCACACTCCCATCTCAGCCGACTAACCTCTCGATCCAGCACCGTCCTTGAGAGTTATGACCCAAAAAAAAAACCTGCATCCAAGTCTCACGTAAGACCTCGCTTATGTGTGAATAGACTTCTGAACAAGCTCACACAATGCACAAGTAAAACATTTGTGATGCATTACATACATTAACATGGACTAAGTAAGTGGATAACTTGTGTTATTTCAACCAGTTGTGCATACATGCGGATCGGTAAATTGGAGTCATAGAAAGTTCACGCTGCTCACACGCACAGCCCTAACATCAACAACAACTGCTTTACATTATTTTTCTGCACAGCAACAGTGAATGCAGTTATTTTTGCACGTTTAAAATGATATGACAGACATCTTTGGGGTGGACTTCCTCTTTAACAAGTAAACAACTGACTTGAATGACAAATGTAAAAACTCTCTTACCTCAAAGATTTCAAAACCATAAATATCCAAAACTCCCATTACTTTCTTCCGTGCCTTGCTTTGTGCCTGTTTCAAAAAGAAGAGATGAATCATGATTTGATAAAACATCAATGCACAAAATGTGTGCTACAGCAGCAAGGTTTCTGATGTAAAGTATTAAAACTATAATAAATGCCAAATTTCCACATTATGACCTTAATACACAAAGATTAGAAGTTCAGTATGTAACACGTAACAAAGGTAACTACAGAGCCTGAAAACTCACATCTGAATGAAATACATTTTATCTTCCATCTAACTGTGCTCTTCACGAGAAATGAGAAATGATAACAGCACAGAAGCTACTATTTTTCTGCATTTGGTAAAGCATTAACAGTGTTGGGCACAAACCAGACATAAGTTTATTAACTGGTTTGAATGAAATTCATGTAACATGTTTAGTAATAAGCTACTGGCAAATCGACAGAGCCTAACCCTTGACAGTGATGTCATTACCATGAGAACATTTACATACCTTGATGCTCTCATTGATTCTGTTCACCAACCAGCTAAACAGGCGGCTGTACAGGTTCTTTGCAAGAGCATCCCGTGCATAATAGGCCTAAAACAAGATGTGGATTTTAAAGGGTTCAGCAAACACAACTCCAAAAATCAAAGGAACTGGAACTGGAATATTTCAATGGTGCCTTCCCCTTCCTTAATGATGATGCCTTTTCTTACAAGTAACATAATTCAAATCACTTTCTATTCTAATCGCTCCAAAAGTGAGATAAATCAATGCTCCAATTTATTGCTTTATTTATTTTATCATCATTATTTTGAAATAGCAACTTCCTGTGAAGTTTCAATATCGGGAAAAAAAAACGTATGAAAAATGAAAACCTGTTGAAGTGTGAAGATTGAGATTTTACTCCTTGCAACCATTGTGAAAACTGAACAGAATGCTATTTGTTTTATTGTTCACTTGTATTTGAATAAAACACGAGTAGACTATTAGACATGGCTAAATTAAGACAAATCCAGTCATTAAAATAAATAAAACAGACAAAAGAAAATAATTAATAACGTAGGGCTACTTCTCTGTTATTTTTACTTGGGTTAAGTCACTTTTGCACACTTTCAGACGGGGAAGCTGATGATGGAATTTTTAAATAGATCTAGTGTGTTCTGAGGGAAATAACCACTGATACATCACAGCCTGTGTCGAATTAGGGCAGATAAAAAGTTAAAGCTACGAACGAGTCATGCAAAGTAGGGGCTTAGTATACATGAGTCAAGAAATGCATCACAGGAGAGTCACTGAACAATTTGGTAAGCTTATATACAGAGCATATATTACAGAATGGAGTATGGAAAAAGAAAAAAAGAAGTAAAAGAAATCTTGGCATTCAATTTCTCACTTAGAGATGCTAAACTTTTACTAACAATGGATACGGATAGATTAGAAAAATTATTGGCAGCGTCAAGTGAACCCAGTCATCTCTGCGCTCTATTTAAAGTGAGCAAAAACAGAAACCCAATGTTTTGTTTTTCTTATCTTGTTTTCTAAGTCAATCTGGTTCAGTCCACTCTCTGCTTCGATTTCAGAGTCTAGTCTGGTCTAGCCCCACCATGTTTATATACCAAAATTTTACAGGTTGGGAATCCCTGGTTTAGTCCATCGATGAGCAAATGTACACGAAACAGATTTTCACAACCCACTGACTGAATTTTGACAAGGTCTCAAAACAAATCGGTCAGGATTTTAAGCCCTGAAAAAACTTTTGGCTGACAAAGACATTGTCTTTTATAAGTTATTTCCAGACAAACCATCATCAGTGTATGAACGATTTCATTTTCATATTTCTAACATTTTCCAAGCAGACTATATACTGCATTAACAATCCCACATGTTCAATCATTTCACTTAAAATGCCAAGTAAACCTTTAAAAAAAATTTACCGTAAAATCCAATCATTTGCACTCATTTTGATCACCCAGAGGAACCCTTAGATATAAAACCACCCCCACACCCCTTCAGGAAAAAACAACAACAGCAGCTTTCATTTGAGTTATTGTCAAACATGTCACATTTCATGTACAAACATGAATGGAGGACTTGCTGACCTGAACCACATTGAGCGTGGTTGACACCTTCTCCATCTTGGCCTCTACAGTCCGGAAGCTAAACGCTCTCTCTAGCACAGACTGTTCAATGCCCAGCAGCTCACACATCTCCTTCAGATCTGAGGCAAATGCAAAAAGATGAATGATAACATGTGTGTTTATGGATATAGAAAAACAAGCTCCGTATTAAAGAACGGAAAGTAGAAAGAATCCATTGAGAATGGCTGTAAACGACTCCATAATTTAAGACAACGCTCTTCGTGATCATCCTTTATCAGGTTTTCAAACCTCACAATGATACAACAAGGCTTAATTAAATTAAAGAATTTTAAACTTGTATTCAGGAATTTTATCAAGTTATACCAAATTTCATTTCAACACATTGTTAAGTTAAAAACAGACAAGCTAGCGGGTAAAAACCAAATGCCTCCGTGTGGAAACGCAAGTGTTGATGTTTAGTCTGGGCTGGTCAGCACTCCAGACACAGGAAACCTTCATCACGTCTCCTGCTGAAAGCTCAGGTGGTATGTAGTATATCTACTGGAGAAGTCTTGCAAATGACATGCTAGTTTAGATGTCATCTTTTATTATGGGTTCATATTTAGGTTATTTTAAGTTATATTTACTTAGGATACTTTTTCCAAAGCATTTTAATGGTCTGGCTTTTCATCCAAACGCTAATGATTTACACAAATTCCGTCTACTTGAGAATTTCTGAAAACTTTTATCAAAATATTTTGCTATTTGCATTGAATAAGGCACCATTAGCCACCTATGGAAGGACCCGCTTCATCTGCATGAAAAACCTTGGACGAGCTCCCTGACTCTGTCTCATCATACGCCAGTTTCTGTGAGGACATGTACATTCCCACCAGACTTATTTAACATATTTAACATTCAATTATGATAAACCATGGTTCTCTGGAAAACTGTTGTTCACAGCTCATCTTTCCACTTTAATTTCCCTTTTTGGAAATATCCATAGAGTTAATGAGTCGAGTTTTTAATTTAATATTATTAATTATATTATATTATATTATTAATTTATATTATTATCATCCGACCTGGAAAAAGGCTACATAACCTCCAAAACTGTAAAACTCGACTTATTAACTCAATGGATATTTCCAAAAAGGGAAATTAAAGTGGAAAGATGAGCTGTGAACAAAGTCAAACTTGTGATCAACATCTTTAAACAAACCTTTAAAACGTCCCTTCTGTTTCTATCAATAATTTGTATTGGTTTTAGGGGTTCGTCCTCAAAGTGCTTGAACTTGACACTTGCCGTTCTTGTCCTTGACTTGACTCTCATCAAATCCATTGACCCGAGACTCTGGTTTGAACTCAATATTTCCCAGTTTCAGAACAGCAGCCACCAGTTCAAGGATTGACTGAACTTCACTCTCCATAAAACCCACAATTTGCATGGCATTCTGCGAAAATAAAACAGAAAACGGCTTTAATCCACAGGGTTTGTCTGATGACAAAACAATTTTAAACAAATAATACTTGATTAATCAGAACTGAATTCATAAAGAAAGTAACATTTAAAACTAACAATAGTTGTAATATAAATGTATAAATGTAGGGCCTTTATTTCTCTTTTATTTACAGGAATGTTTAATAAAAGGCATAATGAGTGAAAGTCTTTCTTTTAATAACTTGTTTTAATAGGTGATATTTATAAGTGATATAAGTTCAGTTATATCCATATACGCATGAGTTTTTAAAGCTTTAATCATGACAAAGTTCAAATAGAACTTCTTGAATAGTCTCAAAACAAAAGAAAATTGCACCTGAAATGCAATGAACCATATCCCCTTCCAGCCTGGCAGCCCTGCATCTCTAGGAGAGCAGCCAGGTGTGTATTCTTGAGAGAATGAGGGGAGGCAAAAGAATATGATGGCAAAAAATGCTCGTTTTATTTTATGTCATGTTGTCCCACACTCTGTCCATTAGGACCATGTCTATCTATCTAAGTCTCCATCATAGACTGTGTAAAGTAGTGGTTCTCAAATAGTGGGGTGCGTTTGACCTCGGGGATGCTTTTTTATTTTTATTTTTTACTGTTCTAGAATAAAGTGCAGTACCACTCCACTACATTAGTATGAAGAGTAGACACGAAGTGTAGAAGACAGGCAAAGAGAGAAGGAGATAAAGAGACGTAGTCTCCTGAAAGCTAAGACGAAGAAATATGACGAGTATGTAGCGCTTGGCTTCACTGTGACAAGGAGAGACAGGTGTGCTTACTGAGTCTAAAAATGTTGGCAGGGGACAGCATGAAGCCAAATAAATGAAGGCGTCACTTAAAGACGTTACACCCCAATCACGCTAAAAAGCAGCTTGAATCCTGCTGATTGATACGCTTGCATAGGGCATCAATAATTGTGTGATTAATCATGAGTTAAACTCATGAAAACATCTGTTTAGTCGCAGTTTATTAAGTTGGCCTATCAAACGTATTTTTTAATAATATGTCAAATCACTTAATAAATTCACAGTATAAATATTTTTGTCACACCAAGTAGTTTTTGGTAAGTACTCAAGGACATTTGTCATCATTCTAAGGACAAAGTTCCACAACCAAGCAGCTGCAACTGCAAAAGCCCTATCCCTGAAGGGAGAAAGAGAAGACCAAAAGACTAAACACCTCAACGTAACTTTCCAATAAATCAATGTCTTCTGCATTGAGTTACTCTTGTCAAAAGTCATCTAAATATTTTTTTATGAATGTAATGTGTTAGACAGACTTTAAAGAAGCAATAGAGAAAATAAAGTGTGATTACAAAGCATCACAGGCCTAAAATATGACTTACTCTGACAGTTCTGAAACTCCCTGCATCATCCAGCCCATTGACTGCTGCCGAATCCAGGCTCAGGTAGTTGTATTTGCTGAAGTCCCGCTCTAGCTTTAGTTTTTCTAAAAAACGATTGCAATTGGTCAGTTTAAGAACTCCAAACACTAATGTCTCAAATCACCTACTTCAGGTACTCACCCCTATTGTTTATTGGAAAAAAAAAACACAACCTATCTTTGTTTTCTTATATTACTCACACTTTTGTTCCTATAGTGCATTCCAATAAACAATTAAACTGACATGACGTTTATGCACTGTCAAAGAAACTCTAGTGTAAAAAGAACATGTATAGTCCCCTCAATGATGTCTTAGCAGGAACTCAGACTGAAAAAAAATCTCATAACTAGTGTAAAATGTTACCAAACAAAGATCTTAAAGTAAATGTCCATACTGAGCATTTCATCTGATGACCCAGACAGCAGCTGATAGAAGATGTGGAAATTCCTCTCGCCTCTGGGCTGCTTCACCACACGTGATTTCTCCAACAGATCTATGAATGAGATATCCATTCAAATTGATTACAATAATTCCATTGAAAGAAACAGGAGGTTTGAAAACGACATATACCATGTAAGAAAAACATAATAAAACCCAAAGTTCAAACATCCAAATTCCAATCTTCTTTGATTTCAGCCCTCTAAGCCTCTAGCTATATTAGGGTTAACAAGTGAGGGAGACGGGATGGGTCTTGTTTAGCACCCCCTCCAGAAACCACTTAGTAGCAGTAAGATTGGTTTACAGCTCCACTACAAGTCAGGTTGAGTTCTACAAGATAGTTTATTCCAAAGGAGGAGGGCAGCATAGTTAAAATCACGGGAACCAAGTGATGATCTCGAGGGTTTGGGTAAAACAAGAGACTGTGAGGCTGCAGATCTAAGGGAACGGACAGATGTAGAAGTAGACATGAGTTCAGTGAGATAGGACAGAGCTAATTTATATTAAGCAGAGATTAAGCAGTAAGGTTAAACAGTAAGGCAAGGCAAGTTTATTTGTATAGCACATTTCGTACACAGGGTAATTCAAAGAGCTTTACATTGGAAATAAAGAATAAAAAAAAGTACATTTAATAAAATCAAGCATTAAAAAAAGTCATATAAAATCAAGCTGATTAAAAAACTGAAATTTAAAACATTGATTAAAACAAAGATTAAGATTTGAAGTGCAGAGGTAAAATAGTTGTTGGACGTTGGTTCTCAGTCGACAAAAGCGAAACTAAACAGGAGAGTCTTTAGCCTGGATTTAAACGTGACTAAAGTGTTGGCACCCTTGATCTCCTCTGGAAGTTGGTTCCATCTGTGGGCCGCATGGTAACTAAAAGAGTATTTTCCCTGTGTGGAATTTACCCGGGGTAGATCTAATTTATTTGAACTGAGGATCTCAGTTCCCTGTTTGGTGTGTGTTCACTGATCGTGTCTGTTAGGTATTTAGGTGCTAAGTTATGTTTGAACTTATATACGAGCAGCAGAACTTTAAAATCTATTCTGAAGGAGACCGGCAGCCAGTGCAGAGACTTAAGAACTGGAGAAATGTGTTCTGACTTTCTAGTTCTGGTTAGTAGTGTATTGCAGAAGTCTAAATGCAAGATTTGGCCTTTTCTCAAGACCATAGGATCAGAGTTTATCCTGTGACATTTATTGTTTTCCAAAACTCGCAATAAACTCAAAGATTGTTGCTTTTGAATCGTTGTGGACCTGTCAGGAATGCTGTCTGTGTGTGATGCTCAGTGTCTCTAAGTCTCTGAGATGTCACATCCACAGACCTCGAACGTGACAATCAATCAAAACAGCCTTATAATCAATTCTAACGCATTAAATGCATTGCATTTGGTTAATTAATTATTAACGTTTCTAAAAACTAAAACCTAGGGTAACAAAACCAGCTCTTACGCTTAGCTTTCATCTGTGGTTAATAGTCCTTTAAACAAGACGAGGCCAGAAAATAAACCACAGACAGTTAAACTGAACCAAAAAAAAAAAAAGAACACAAACATTACCCCCAAAAAATAAATAAACAAAAAATGTAAAATATTTAAATGACTTCCTTACTTTAAGCTAGAGCTTTGCTGAACACAGTAAATCTGCTCGGCACCTGTTTCTTAACTTAAATATGCAATGAAACTGAACTTTGAAATTTGGTTTGTGTGGTGTTAACACACACACACACACACACACATATATATATTTATATAAACCCCCCCCCCCCCCCCACCCCACACAAACCTTATTACATGAAAACACTCCACATTTACCCAACATAGGCTTATAAACCATGTTAATGATTACAACTCATTCTTCCTAATATTATCCTAATATAAAGATTGAAGAGTCTCTAATAATACATCTCATGGTAGATTCAATATTCATGTACATTTTATTATGGCTTCTGGGCAGCCAGAAGCATGGGGTCTAGAGAATTTTAAGGGCACTATAACGAATAACAACTATACTCACAATTACTGATGACTCCACCAAGAGGATCTCCTTTGAAGTCAAACTCGATATCCATGTACTTCCCCTAAAAAAAGGACAAAGGTTGTTAACGCTCATGGCTTTCATTTCAAGTCAAAACATTATATGACCAACAGCTTATTATTATGATTTGTTGTCATATTTTTATGTTTAATATCATTTATGTTGATAAATGTTGATTAGATCCAACTTTATTAATACTAAATAATTTTGAAGGAGTCCTGCCATGTTCAGCCTTTTAGTGGCTTTTCTGACTGCGAGTACCAACATTTCACATCAACAGCCAAAACATGTTCTTATTTCTTCATAATATGTGTTTTATTGTAAGTACAGTACTAAGCAAAACAACATTGGCACCATTCCCTGTCTGTCAACGTATTACCACGCAATTCAGCCACCCACGACAGTAAACATTAAGCACAATAGTGTCATACAGGCAAGATTAAATAACTTGTTTTCGGTTGTCTATAGCGTTAACTGTACCGTTGGTGGCTTTTGAGTACACTTCATTTAACCCATGTGGATGGTTTTATAATGATTAAATAATTATTCACATACTACAGTGCTATCCCTTCAATTTGAATGTGACCCGCTTGGGGCATGTAGTGTTACAAATCTCAATTATGAGAAATTTTAATTGTCATTCATATATTGTTGTTGTGTCTTTAATACTTTCATTATAGCAAGAACTTAAATTCAATTGCTTCAAGGTCTTTAACTTCAATAATTTAGGTTTCGAGTGAACCTGATAAAAGTTATGGAAACTCGCTGCCCTACATTTTTTCATTTGGTCTTGTTTTAATAACATAATTTTTTAGGTATACCATACCTATAAGAGACTCTAAGTTAATTGACCTTAAGGTATTTAGTTCAATTTAATTATAAATGCTGAATCGGGTCGAGAGAGTTGTTGTCGTCACATCTGCTCCCTGCTGTGCTAGCCTACCTGCGCTTCCAAGAATCGGAAGCAAACATCTACTTCAAGCATAACATCGGACTACTCAGCTAAAACATTGAACCACTTGTTTTTTTCTGTACAGACGTTCCTGATTTTCATGACTCTGGGCACCGCAAAAACGCGCTTAGCCGTGGGGCTTAAGCTAATTTCCACCATTGCAGCACCCGCCCGCTTTTAATGTGAAAGCCCAAAATCGTAAATCAGTTGACATCTTTGCTCCGCTAACTTAACGTAAAATGTTATACAACAACAGAGAGCTAACGTAAATTTATATAAACGACAGAAAGAGTATCTCAACCCAAACGGTTTCTTCCTCTGACAGGCTAAATGCTAATAAACACATGGAGCTCTTGTGCTTTATGCGCTCTCTGCTCTTTAAACAGATTTATAAACCAAAATCAACTCTGTTACAAATTAACACACTAGCCATAGGATAATTCAGTTGGATCTCTGTTGCTCCTAGCCTTTTAAGCTACTTTAACTTAAATAAACGTAGGAAGTTAACTAGCAATGACTGCAACCCATTGTTTTCAAATTATTAATTAGGAGAAATACTTTACTCATCACTACAACTTGAACACAAATTTGGCTCTCTCGGTTCAGCTTTCCTTGTGACTGACGAACCTGTTTCAAGGCTGATCTATCCAAAGAAGGCTAAACTGAAAAATAGTCTGAACAAATAAATAATAACAAATTATTAGCAATATTAGCAATAATAATTACATTTTGAATCTTTAAATAAACTTATCAATATTAAGATTTATAAATACAAATAAACAAACTACTTGTCTTTTTTTTTTTTTTTACAAACGACTTGCTTTCTACAACCTAGTAAAACACCTAGCTAATTTGGCTTCGAAACCAGCATCTTGAATGTGCGCCATTAAACAACAGTTTTAGCGTAGTCTAGTTTAGTGCAGCTAAAAAGTTTAAGCTCTGTTTAATTAATAATAATATCAATATTAATAAGTAGATAGATATTACTCTAGATAAGAATATGTTCCTCACCAAATTGCAAAGATCAGGAGTCATTCAGTCTCGTCGCCATCAAATACGAATGAGCTGATATTGAGCTCTAGATCCGCCTCTTACAGGCCAAAAGATCCAAGCTTAAGGAACAATGTGCGGCAATCTCCCCTCAAAACAATAACCACTGCTCTAAATGATTAATCACATACTCTAAATGTGCACTCCTAGAGTCAATCTGCATAATTGAAGATTAAGGGATAACAATTCTTTTGTTTATTGTCTATGTTTAATGCATATTAATCCACCAGTGTAAAAACACAGCTTTCACACTGAGCTTAAGTTCATTAAAATCACTTAATCATGCACCATTTTTAGCAGATCCAAAACAGAATCCAAAGCAGAAATTTTAAACATGACAAGTCCAGACTTCACCTGTAGTTTTAGTGGAAAGAAATGAATTAGAAGCCATCAAATGCCATCCCCCTCTTCCTTCAACCTATTAGTACTTTTAGAGATTAGCTGCTCAAAGCGGTTCAAGAAAAACTTTTGTGAACGAAAAAGAAACAAGGATTTTTTTGGGGGGAGGGGAGGTCATTGTTATATAGTTTTGGGATAATTGCCAATGAAAAACAATTTAAAAGGGTAAAAGAAAAAAAACTCAAATAACAACCTATAATATTTAACTAATCTGCTATGGATAATTTATTTGTGTGCTCTGCATAAAATTTTATACAACACGTTAAACAAATATTCTGTGTGCAATATTGAGCAAGAAAACGATTTTCTAATACACAAATGAAGTGAAACATTCCAAAATTTCCATTTATAATGATCTCAAAACAGCGAGGATACAACGATTAAGACTTTAAAAGCCTTCAAGAGAAGTCCAAGCAGACTAGAAAGAGTTCTCTGTTCAAGATGATTTGGTGGATCAAAAAGAATCCATTAAAAGCAAGGCACAGAAACTGAAGCAAACTTCATCATCTTGATGAATGAAAGATAAAAGTGGTTTGAATCAAAGTGCTTATATAAACTTTAACATTACAAGAGTCCATGTTGACCTAACCTACAGCAATCACACACACCTAAGAGAAGTAGAGATGGTATACATTCAGCTTGAAAAGGACAGATACTTACAAATCGAGATGAATTGTCATTTCTCACAGTTTTAGCATTCCCAAAAGCTGAAAGGAATAAGATGTTAGGAGTTAGTGATGCAATAAAAGCCCCGTTGTACTGACTTCATGCGATGCTGGTTTTTCGCTTAATAACAAAGAATAAATTGCTCATTTCAGCATAATTCAAAATTAATACATAAAAAGAATGAAAAGACATTCCTTTTCCTAAAATGAAGCAAGAACGTCAAGACTGTTAACATATTACAAGAAATGTTGAATTTTATGTTTTTCCTGCCATTACAAGGTCAATAAGAGCACAGTTAGCTGTTTAGTCATAACAATTACTTTTATTTTCAAAATCTATTTAGCTCACTATGGGAATGTGATGGTACATTTCTTTCATATGTATTAAATTGGAACATATCCGTCAGAGTTTATTGGTTGCAAACAAAAAAGTAATAGGGTAGAAAGAGGCTCGTTTAACAGAAACACGCAGCAGGAAGTTGCAGGGCCTCAGTCATTGCTTCCAGCAGCTAAAGTCTCACAGATGTAGGACTTTACTCAGCTCTAAGTCACGCTGCCAAAATACACTGAAGCTTCTTGCTCCAACTCTGTTACTTACAATGAGCATTTCCTGCTCAAAGCCTCTTCCCCTCCCACAATCTCCTTCAGTTCAACAAATAAAAACATTGAAAAAGATAGTTCTTCTTAGGCAAGGATGGTGGTTCATGAGTCATTTGTATCCTTATCTTTCTGTTTCTATTGATGGATCTTCGAATGCATTGAATTATAATAAGCCCCAGTGATTTTGACAATTTTTAAATAGGAATTTGGTACAGAAATAAAACATGGAAGACTCACCCTCAAGCACAGGATTGGATTGAAGCAGCTGCTCTTTCACTTTATTCACCTCCTGGCCCTTCCCACACACGGCTGCCACATAGGACATCACAAACTTACTAGCCTCTGAAAACACAGCAAAGAGGATTGGGTTTGGAATCATTTTCCTGGTTGGGCTTTTCTCAAATCTTCCCCATTGCATCAATACAGTGTATATTTGGAGGAGTCAATGATGAGGGCAAAATATTTCTAACCTTGGCGCCAAAAACAGATGCTTATTTGCCCAGTTCACCGAGACCAATAGATTCACCACCGATTACTTCTCTTTCCCCAGAATTGCAGTCCATTTCAGAGGCCTTTCACACAGACTTTGGTGAACTACATAAAAATCAGCTCTCACATAGCCGATAATCTAAAATAAATGCATTAAAATGTATGTGCTAATGTGCTAACAAAAAGATTGTATATTATAAAGATTTGTGTATGCTTAATGCGGTGAAATTCATTTAGAAACTGTTCAATGGGTTTCAGTTGAACTGCATGCATTCTGTCCCTTTGAGCTGAACTCGACCCTTTTAAGGTCAATAACCGGAGTTTCAACATGCTATTTTACAACCTCACTCATACAGCAACATCTCTGTTCCAAGCTGTTCGTTTCTATCTGAATTATACATCTCTGGATTTCACTGAACACAAACACTGCTTAAACCAGTTTTTTTAAATGTGAATTTCTACTACATTATTATATATGAATAATTAATTTATACTTAAGTAAATAAGAAGAGACGGTTCAGGTTGTTGCAATGCCATATTGTAACTCTGACATCTCGCATGCTAAGTCCATGTTTATACTCGTAGGCTTTAGCAGAAAGCAAACGAGGCTCTGAGTTTCGGTAAATCAGCCACTTCCTTCTTGACAAAGCATTGGCATCAAAGAGTCAAAAACTAAATTACACAATTTGGTGGATTGGAAAGGCTGAGAATGAAAATGATACACTGGTGATTGGTTCTCACTTAAGCAGTCCAACCCTTAATTACGCAAAAGTTAAAATTTGAATATAACTTAAAGAAATGAATAATAAAATAAACAGAATTCGACCCCTCAGAGTTGTCATAAAGTTAAAATTTATGTTAAAATTATAAATAAAAAACTGCCAGCAGGCTTTAGATGTGTTTACTTCAGATCTAGAAATAAGAATTTTTAAAATTAATCTGCTCATTTCTGGGACCTGCCTCATGTCCTCAGTTGAGTAATTATAGAAAAGTCAATCAACTATCACTCTCTTTAATTCTGTTTTTCTCTTGTAATAATATCTCCTAATTCCTAACACTTTTACAAGGAGTTGTTGCCGGCAACAGAATGGGGACTTGCGCACTACAGTAGCTCTGGTTATTTTCGCACTTTTTTCAAAAAAATCTCAATACACTCTGAAAGCTGAGAAACTATTCTTTCGACTGATATGACATTTTTTGCGGTAAAGATAACATTGCTTGTGATCCAGGGACGGGAATTTTGTGGAGCGTAGGAGAGCGCTGACAAATGAGGGATTGATTACGTGTGAATGACTTTAGCAGTACTTTAGCAGTATTTTAGAGGATATTTCACTTTAAATATTATATTTTTTATTGTATATAATAGTATAGGCATTGTTTTCGTAGTAGTTATAGGTTTATTAGCATTAGATTGTACAGTGTTTTTATATCGTGTTTGTGTCCATGATTCTGCCGCATTCACGCTAAAGTGAGTCTTTTATTCCTATTTTCCTTGCCTTCTTCCGACGTTTTTTTTGGCAGACTTGGTGTTAGATTTCAGCACAAAAACACTTGTAAATAGTGGAGAACAATGTCAAGACGATCTTGACATCAAAGTTGCCTTTGTTTGTAATTTTTCGCTGAAAGATCATGAAGAGGAGACAGCGGCAAGCAGGGGGCGTAAACATTTTTTGTATTTTTGTATCTTTAAATGAAATGTGATTTCACGCTATGACCATACTTTAAAAAAACTATCATTTTGTTTATGTATACCAAGAATCTAAGGAATATTGACCTATTTTTTCCGAACTTTGTGAAATAAAAATTCGTCTTGACCAAATAGCTGCATATTCTTCCCTAAGCTTACTAAAAGCACAATTATGTACATTTTGCTTTAAGCATTGATTTCATACCTTTAAAATGAAACAAAAGCCGCCGTTGTCCCCTTAAGGGCAACCCTAAATAGTATTTTTCTGATGAATGTACCTGTGGGAACAGAACTAATACCCCTCTTTTTCTGTGTGTATAAAAAAACTTAAAGTTGAAGCCCTCTCTCAACTGCATTAAGCAGGTAGTAACAGTGCTGGTAATAGTGTTCTGCTGTTGGCCTTTCTTGTCGTAGGCAGTGCGCTTCTCAAGCGTGTCTGAGTGACGTCTGAGTTTGTGTTGCAGCACCAGCACTAACCCACCGACATGGAAAAGCTGCAGATCCTCACTTCATATTCTAGGATGGGGGTTTGTGGCGGAGGTGATGAAGCGTATGTTCCTTCCTTTGGCTAGCGCTAGAGCATTAGCGCCACATCAATTACAAATGATGATTGTTTGATCAGCGTCAGATTTTTTTAAGCAAACGTATTTCTACATAATCAACATTGGCTTCTATTTTTTTGAAGATGCTCTTCTGTGTCTAACATTTTCTGAAATAATAGAGCGATGTTTCCACCGCTCAATAACGCAGTCATATCCGCATGTTTGGTACCACCTCAAAACAATCCCCCTCTCAAACAATGTTCTGTAGACAAACCAGCGTTCTCGACGCTTTGTACATACACACACAATTTGTTGCATTTGTCGTTAATTGATTTTCGCAAAAACCACCCCGCCCTAAAGTAGCTCAAGTGCTTCCTGTGATGTGTTTGTGTAAAGAGCCTCTCCAATCTTTGTGTCAAATAAATCTACAAAAAGAGCAAAACGAAGAGAGAATAGTCCACTAATAATACAGAGTATTAACAATTGAGTAATAACAATGTGGCACTAATGCTTTATCAGTTTGAACAATCTGTAAGATGTATTGCACTTGAGAATAGGACCTTTGTAGGAGTATATAGATACAATAGAATAGAAATGGCATATTATACACATATTATTTTGCATTGCAGTTGTAGTCCCGGTGCTTCGCCCAAAAAACGGATACCAGTCAGGACTGAAGGTTCACGTGTTCTGTCTTGAAACAGTTCTAAAGGATTTTTAATAATTCACATAAATTTGTATATCTGACTCCATAATTGATTTAAAAGGTTTTATCTTTACCATTATTCTTTTGTCACGGCCAAATAAATTAGCATGTTAATTATTAATGATAATATTAAGTTTTAACTCACTCAATGACCTTTAATTTTACTCACACTTGATGTTGATATTCTTATTAACCTTTAAAGTGTTTCAGTAAAAGAAGAATGACCAAAAAAGGTTCAAACATTTAATATCATTGGTGTGTATAAACAATGCATTACATTATACAGCCTATGAAATATGAACCAAGAATAAGGAGTTATTGTCTACACTTAATTTGGAATTGTTCATTCTAAAAAGGCATTACATTTTAACTACAAGTTTACTACATGATAAGGGAGCTTTAGAGCTCTTCACAGCAGTTCGTGTTGGTTCCTGTGCTTCGTTTGGTCTTTTCAAGCAGATCATAAAACGACATAATTCAGTTTCTAACATAGTATTATCGCAATAAGCACTACAGATAATATTTTTGGCATCCAATATCATTCTAATTTCATCCTACATCACAATAATGATACAACACACCACCAACACCAGCATCAGCAGGGTACTGGCAGCAAAAGAGTGCCAGTCTCTGGATCTGAATTCCTCTGAGATGTTAAAAAAAACATTTTTCAAGTGAAAGGTATTGTGAAGAAGACAATGACCCTTTCCAAAACAACTTTCCTTTGACATTTATGCAATTCATAATAATTTAAGTTGCGTTTTCATGATAAACAACAGCACTACTGTGATGCCTAACTATTTATAAACTTTTGACTGGTAGCATACTTTAAAGGCATTTAATGCGCTTTCATCAACAAAAATAGCACAATATGCAGAAAAACAACCCCAGCACAATCCCCAGTTAAACCTTAATCGATCAAGCAAGCAGTGTTTTCTCGGAATGTACCTGTTTTTCCTGCACCGCTCTCTCCAGTGATGAGAATGCACTGGTCTTTCTCTTGTTCACGGAGAGATCGGTAGGCTTCATCAGCGAGAGCATAGCTGAAACAAAATGAGGATTGAATATTACTAAAACAGGGATGAAGTTTAACAATCTGTCTCGTGCAATTTCCTGCACTTTTGTTTAGGTTTCTGCTGAACAATGTTACCATTGACAAACATTTAAGCATCACAAATATACTACAATAATATATTTGCTTATTTGAGTCCCCATTAGATCTCTGAAGGTGTTTATTCAAAGATTCACTGATATTTGGAGGCGGAAAGATGGCGCAGTGGTGGAGTTGGTCGTTCTGTAACTGGAAGGTTGGTAATTCGATTCCGCTAGCGCCATTCTGCCGTTGTGGCCCTGGGCAAGCCACTTCACCCACATTGCCAAGTATGGATTTGTGACTGGTGGGGGGTGTTTGGTGGAGGTGAGTGACTGGTGGGGGTGTTGGTGGAGGTGAGTGACTGGTGGGGGGTGGGTGGGGAGGTGAGGGTGCGTGGGGGGGATGGTGGAGTGGTGAGTGGTGTGTGGGGGGGGTGTGGTGGGGGTGTGTGGGGGTGGGGGGGGTGTTTGTGGAGGTGAGGTGGTGGCTGGTGGGGGGGGTTTGGTGGAGGTGAGGCTGGTGGGGGGTGTTTGGTGGAGGTGAGTGGTGGAGGTGTGGGGGGTGGTTGGGAGGGTGAGTGGTGGGGGGGTGTTTGGTGGAGGTTGGGGCTGGGGGGGGTGTTTGGGGGAGTTGGGGGTGTGACTGGGGGGGTGGGGTTTGGTGGAGGTGGGGGGGACTGGGGGGGGTGTTGGTGGAGGTGTGTGATGGTGGGGGGGGTTTGGTGGAGGTGTGTGTGACTGGTGGGGGTGTTTGTGGAGGTGTGTGACTGGTGGGGGTGGTTGGTGGAGGTGGTGACTGGTGGGGGTGTTTGGTGGAGTGTGTGACTGGTGGGGGGGTGTTTGGTGGAGGTGGAGTGACTGGTGGGGGGTGTTGGTGGAGGTGTTGTGACTTGGGGGGGTGTTTGGTGGAGGTGTGTGACTGGGGGGGGGTGTTTGGTGGGTGGACTGGTTTGGGGGTGTTTGGTGGATGTGTGGACTGGTGGTGGGGGTGTTTGGTGGATGTGTGTGACTGGGTGGGGGGTGTTGTGGGGGGGATGGGTGGACTGGTGGGGGGTGTGTTTGGTGGAGGTGAGTGGCTGGTGGGGGGTGTTTGGTGGAGGTGAGTGGCTGGTGGGGGGTGTTTGGTGGAGGTGAGTGGCTGGTGGGGGTGTGTTTGGTGGAGGTGAGTGGCTGGTGGGGGGTGTTTGGTGGGGAGGTGGTGAGTGGCTGGGGGGGGTTTGGTGGAGGTGAGTGGCTGGGTGGGGGGTGTTTGGTGGAGGTGGGGCTGGTGGGGGTGTTGGGTTGGTGGAGGTGAGTGGCTGGTGGGGGTTTTGGTGGAGGTGGTGAGTGGCTTGTGGGGGGGTGTTTGGTGGAGGTGAGTGGCTTGTGGGGGGGTGTTTGGTGGAGGTGAGTGGCTGGTGGGGGTGTTTGGTGGGGGATGGTGCTGGGGGTGTGTTTGGTGGATGTGTGTGACTGGTGGGGGGTGGTTTGGTGGATGTGTGTGACTGGTGGGGGGTGTTGGTGGATGAGTGTGACTGGTGGGGTGTGTGTTTGGTGGATGTGAGTGACTGGTGGGGTGTGTTGGTGATGTGAGTGAATGGTGGGTGGTTTGGTGGATGTGAGTGACTGGTGGGGGGTGTTTGGTGGATGTGTGTGACTGGTGGGGTGTGTGGGGTGTGGTGAGTGGTGGGGGTGTTTGGTGGAGGTGTGTGACTGTGGGTGGTGGTGTGTGTTTGGTGGATGTGGTGACTGGTGGGGTGTGTTTGGTGGATGTAAGTGACTGGTGGGGTGTGTTTGGTGGATGTGAGTGACTGGTGGAGTGTGTTTGGTGGTGGGCAGGAGGTCGTATGTGCAGAATGGCAGCCACGTTCTGTCAGGCTGCTACAGGGCAGCTGAGGGCTATCGAGGTAGCTTATCACAACCAGAGAGTGAATGTGGAGTGAATTAATAATTCTCTGATTATTGTAAAGCGTCTTTGAGTGTCAAGAAAAGCGCTATATAAATTGAAAGCATTATTATTATTATTATTATTATTATTATTTGAAAGAGCAGGTTTGAGATGAAATAGTTTTAAAAGCTGAAGTTACTGGCAAAACTACTGAGAAAAATACAAGGTTGACAGCGTCTCCTGTCTCTGCAGACTTCCTTCTCTGATGACCTCTGCACCGTCTGACCCTGAAAACGCTGAGGGGTTTGGAGGGGTGAAAGTGGCTTTCACATGGAAGAAGATCATGCCAGTGACTACTAGAAGCTCTGACAAGACTCATCTTGTTCAATGGGTGTAAGCAGGTGAATTGCTTTTGGCACAAAGCCTGGTTTGTTTCACTTAATTTGGTCCTTGGGGCAAAGATAATTGTGGAGCCCTAGATTAGTCTTTGCTTTACTCTTTGCTAAAGTTGGCAAATACGGGACAAAAAAAAAATCAAGGAGAGTTAAGATAGAGGTTTACTGTTTACATGTGTACACCTTTTCCAAAATAAGGTGTGTGATAGGTTTTAGCTGCATTAAATATTGTTTTACTCTAAACCACGGTGATAATTCTGGGTTAAATTTGTTAATGTCCATGACAAAAATTACATACACAATAATGTTCAATTATACATTATATAAGTGTATGCTTATGAATGCTCAAAATTAATAGATATTTAAAAAAATATATATATTTATTTACATTTTATTAAAGAGAAGCTATTATGAATTTTTGATTGCGGCGAGTAACATTGTTAGATAACTTGAGGGATATCCAGTTACATTTTTCACAGTGAAAGTGCTTGAATAAAATTGCTATTAAGAAAGGGTCGACTCATAGTTGGTGAGAAGAGCTATTATAAAAGAGAACGACACAGTGACATCAGACCTTCCTTCTTCCTTCCCTCCCCTCCCTCCCTCCCTCCCTCCACCTGCACTGTTTAGTTTGTGAAAAACTCCTCCCCTCGCAGCTTTCAATCCCAACCAGTAAGCATGTTTATGAAAGTATGGAATTCTGCTCTTTATCCCTTAATTTCAATGTGCTAGTATCTCCTTCGTTCGTTCAGTTTGCTTAGGTTTTGGATCGCATTGCTACTACATAGCAAAGTCTAAAAGACTGAGGTTAAAAGAAAACATACTTGCTCGCAGAAAGAAAAATCTGGAAATCTAGCAGAATATCCTACAAAACATGTGAGCCATAAACATGTGTTTTTGACGACATCAGAAGGAAAAAAATTTCGCAATCTCCTTAAAAGCTTCAGCAGTTATCAGCAGAGCTCGAAGATGAAGAAAAGATTTGCGATGATAAACATAGAGAAAAGAATAATGGATTATGATCCAACTATGCTGGAAATGTAAAAGCATGCCTCAGATAATAGATAATAGGGTTTATGCAGAGACTTGCAGGTGTTTCAAATGCCTGAAAAAGAAACTGAAATGACTTTTAGAACATACAATCTCCTAACAGGTCAGCTTGTCTATGGCCAGAACCACTCCTCTGAACGCTGGCATGGTTTGGACCCCGGTGTTATAAAGTCAGAAGAAAACGTGACGTAGACCTTTTTAAGAGTGGACACACCAAAACATCTACACTTACATGTGTGGACTGAGCTCGTAGAAGTTTCTGTTGCGATACTCCTCCACTTTATCCGCAGTGTAGATGGGCAGGGACTTGTAAGGATTCATGGAGATCACGACACTGCCAATATAAGTCTGCAGAGAAAACCCAGCAGAAGGAAATTAAGCGTCAATCAACATACAAGACGACAATAACACAAGGACTTCATTTTCTTTCATGGACTAGTTAAATGCTGAAAAATAAGTGACGGTATATTCCAAAAAAAACTCTTTAATGTTAATGTTTAATGTTGTGACAAGCCTGCACTGCTTTCATTTGTTCATTTAGTGTTGGGTGCTTTGTAGGGGAACAGAGCTCCACAATAGCCTTCATTTTTACAATCTAGATAAGAATTCCAGGATATTGTTCAGACAGGCAGGGGGCTGCATGCAAGCGAAACAAGAACACAAACAATGTGTGGAATCTAAGGAAGTATCAACTCATCAAAAGCTACCGGAAGGAAATCAGTGGCAAAAATATTCAGAGAACTCATTTATTCCAGCTTCTCGTTCCAGATTTATAAACCATACAAACAATTCACTGCCGTATATTGAGATACACAACTAAAGCTCACTTGACATTTTATCCAGTCCTGTTCATTAGATATGCATGAGCTTGGAAATGCACTAGAATATTAGTCGTTTTTAAAAAATATACAGAGTTCAAATGTCAGTAACTTGATGCGTTTAGGTGTTTCTGACAACCTTTGGTACCAAGAAGCAAGTCAACAAGTGTTCCCAGACAGACTTCACAAGAAACTTTACCAACATAAGGAAATCTCAACTAGTTTATCTCACAGGGCACAGAAAATAAAAAATGTTTCCCAACAGCAAGACTCTCAAGACTTTCACAAATGCTCTGCTGCCGCATTATATCCGGCACAGTAACAGGCTTATAGTTTGGCTACCTTCAAACATCTGAAGGTAAGAGAAGGCATGACAAAAATGAGGCACAGCCCTTTGCTCCTAGATTTCTGAAGCAAAAAATGTTATAGACCATCTGCACCCTATTGAAGGCAAGTATAAAACTTTAAAACATTTTATTTTCATCAAGGATTCAATCAAGCATACAGTACCTCAGTAGAAGGTTTAAATCGATCTCAAAAGAAAAGTAGAAGCTGCAGAACAGGAAAACACAATAAAGACGAGGTGAACATGTTTCTTATTGCCGGATCATGAGAGTGACCGAAAAGATTTAAAAGTTGATATAAACTATTATTATCTTTAGGCGAGTTGGAGAATGAGCCTGAGAGCCTGTAGTAAAGTGGCTACCGAGAGTTTGTAATCCAACGAGGATAGCGAGAGTTTATTACAAAAACCATAAAACACCTTTACTTTTATTTGAATTCAAGTTGAATGAGTGAATGGTACAGCAGTGCAGGTTAAACTCTATTAACTGAGTTACACTTAGAGTTGTGGACATACACTACCGATTTTGAACCTTAAAGATCCTAAAACTATATAATCAAGAATAAAACTCATTCAAGCTGAACCCGGCTTGGTCTGGACCTTGTTTACGCGGTGACTCTGTTATCTCTGGGATTTCCACTTCCATTATTTCCCCCGTAGCACCAGATAAATATATCTAGAACACCTGTGGTTCAGTTATAGGTTACAAAACACAATAATGCGAATAATAGCTCTCTACTCTAGACCATTTTGTAGCGTTCTGAAACTCTGCCACTAACACCAGGACTGTACGGTACAAACAGAGCTTTTTTTCCCCAAGCTATCCGTCTGAGGAACTCTTAACCCTTATCTCCCCGCAATTTGTTACCTGCACCTGGACTCTCACACATCTCATCTCCTTACATTTTGCACTTAAGCACACTACACTTTATAGACTTTGTTCAACTGTTTACATTTCATCAATCCTTCATTCTACTTCATAGTGTCATGGTAATTGCTTGTTGTGTTGCACTTTACTGTATTTATGTGGTTTGTTTTGTACTTATTTTGTTTGCACTGAGGGCTCCATTGTACCAAAGGAAATTCCTTGTGTGTTCACTCACACATGGCAATAAAATGGATTCTGATTCTGTGTTTTCGCCTAAAAGGTTGTCGTCTTCTTTTTTTTGTGTTTTGCTTGTATAGAGAGAATAAAAGACACTAGGTCATGTTACAGAAGTTAGTTTTAAAACTGAGATTGAGAATATCTCTGGAAAACTACAAATGGTATAAATGAATGGTAATGCAGCACATTTCAAATGACAATACTAAATGTGATTTCAAGTATTACCTATATAAACGAAATGATCTGTTTTCCAATCATCAAGCAGCTCTACTCATTCACTCACTCAGGTTCCCCTGAAACTAATTATCTAATGTTGCAATGAGAAAATATAACATTTATAATGTACATTTTTAAAAACCATGTATTATGTATAACTGATAAGTGAGTGTTTCAATTTTGTGATAAATCATCATCTACTTGGCATATAAGTCACAATTGAATAACAGTAGTGGTTCAAACATTTCAAGTAAAAAAATTAATAAATAAAAATATTGTTCATATTTTGGGGTTACTGCATTATGTTGCCACTTTCTGTAGGGAAAAAAACTTCCCTAGTAAACAGTATGGCACTTACATTTATGATTGATTAATACATAAACAAATTTAAAGCGCTAAAGGTAACAAGTTTGTTATTATCAAGTTTCAGTTTAGAGACCTTTTACCTTTTAAATTAGGTTTAAAAATTTCTGCTGTGAGAAAAAGAGTCGTTTACAGTCGTCGCTTAATAAGGTTTTAATCTAAATGTGTAAAATAGTACTGTGGCAGAGGATTATTACTTTAAGAAAAGTGAAAGGCAAGAAATTATGCCATTAAATCTTTTTCAGACTCTGACACTATTCTTGTAAATTGAATAAAATATTTGAAACAAAGAACTGAGCAACAAAGTATTTTAAAATGTTACACTTGAAATGTGACTATATATATATATATATATATATATATATATAGATAGATAGATAGATATCTCTTTCTAACGAGAGTAAATGTAAAATTTAACACAGCAATAAAAGATTTGACTTCAGATTTATAGACAAAGATTAAGACCTGGATTACAAAACCATCTAGGTTTAGAAGTTCAAGGTCCCAATCTTTATAGTCAGCAGTAATTATTGCACTAGGATATGATTAAAGCAGAGCAAACAGGACAACAGCTGATAGCAAAAAAAAAAAAAAAAAAAAAAGAGGTAAACACTAGTTTTGGTCATGTTTGTGTAACAGTAGTGTTGATTTTACTTTGGATGGAATTTAAAATGTTAAATTGATCTACTAAATGCCAAATTTTAGTGGTGTAAATAAGTAGTAAAACATCACATTTTGTAAAAACACAAATTGCCCATTTCCCAGCTTTAAAAAAACCTAAAGGGGTTTTTTCACACATTCATTACTTTGCTACAGAAATGTCAAATATCTGAGAAACGAAGCAACATACAGATGCACTAATTGTTTTATTTTAACCCCAGTGGAGAGGAAATTTAATCAGAATGTCATGCATGTGTATAAGTTAGTTATTACAGTCCACTATTACAGAAATGTTCAAATGTAAGCTCTTAGAAGGTACATGCAGATGTAGCAGTTGTTTTATCTTGCCCCCAGTGGAGAGGAGATGCCAACATGATGTCAATCGTTTAATATTTATTCTTTTGAGAAAGTCACCAGAGAGGTTTATCTTAAAAGATAATGCTAGTGTAAGAAAATCCCTGGAGAGACTGACTGCAGGACTGTTCTGGAGTGCTTCAAGCCTATCCTTTGCATCCCATCCCAAACCAGTCTACATTGAAAACGGAAATGCATAAAAAGTTAAAATAACACACTTTTCCAAGTGGTCTAGTAAAAAAAAATCTTGTCAAATTTTATCATATAGTCGCTATGTGTTTTAATGCATTCTACATATACTCGTATTTGATGGGGTTTTTTTTTCACTTATTTTGCAAAAAAGTATAAACTCTTCTTCAGAGTGAATTAGCAGTGCTCCAAAAAAAAAAAAGATTTCTCTGAAAGAAAAATTTGTTTCTGAAGAGAGCTAACCTGGTAATGAACAGAAACAGAACCAAACCAGAGAAAATATGAACACAAGTTTCTTTAAAACCATGGCAACTAAAGCCAAGACAATGAATTCTTATTTTTTTATTTCATTTGTTATTTAATAATAGCAATGAATCCTTTACCAAAGTGCAATCACAACACTTAACACTACATTCATTCTGTGAGGAATGAGAAACCCTCTCTATAACCAGATCAGATGAAATAAGGTCAATGAAGAACACATCAGCTGCGCTCAAACACAATTAAAATCGATCAATTACTCTAGACAATCTGATCTGGATGAGAGATGACTTGACCAATAGAATTCCATCTGTAGGGTTGTCTCTATAAACACATTTGATCCTCTTTTTGTGGAAACATTAACACTGAACAAAGATTGAAACGAGCAATAAACAAACCAACCTTTGCTCTGTGATTTTATAACGCTTATTGCCTGCCATATCAGAGCCGGATGAGTGACGTGGTTTTGATTAGATAAGAAGATTAATCATTATTGTATTGGTTTTTAAATTATATGTCCGTAAAATACAAAGATGCCCTAGAAATAGTTGTTTACAATTAAATACATTCTGTGGTAAGCAGTCATATTTTTCCTGTCCTCTCTAACATCTTTCCAAAACAAAAGTCATTTTTATTGGTATTTCTATAGTTGGTAACCCACTCTGCTAAAAATAGAGAAGTACATGACTCCTTTAATGGACTGGCAAGCTGGTATGTTTAGAAACTTAAGAGAGCGATTGTTTTGTGGAAAAGAGATAAGTGGAGCACAGTAACCATCTAGAAATGGTTACATCTAGAAATTACAATTACAAGAATTTGAGACTCAAACACTAGACAATCTTCACTACTTCTTCCATTTTATTAGAAAAACACATTTTACATTATATAAATGGATGCATATGTTGAATACAATTTTAAACTAGGACTGAATGATCAAATAACTCAAATAACTAGATTACAAACAAATATTGAGACAAATTCCTCTGCCTCAAAGCCTCTATTAATTCCTTTTTATGCCATGACCCATCTTAATACTGGTGTTGATTAATTCTAAATAACCACATAGGTAGTCCAGGTTCATTTGTTCACTTTATATATCCTTGTGCGATGTTAGTAACCATAGTAACAAACATTAGCCGTCAACTCAAAACGAGCGCTAGGTCACAGTTTAGTAACAAGGGCCAACCTCCTCCTTTCCTGCTTGAAGTGTGATAGGAAGTGACTGAACTGCAGTTCACCGAGCAGCCACTTGAGGCTGATTCCAAAATAGAGCAAGGTCTCATTGACTCCCATGTTAAAACTGACCAACAAAAAACTTGTTTCCACTCATGGCTCCATTAGGTTTATTGATTCAGATCGCTAGTTTTGATCTTCATGAACACTGGAAATGTGAATTATTTTTTAATTTGTTTGTTTAAAATATATATATATATATACACATTTTTTTTTAAAATCCCTATAGCCATGTCTCGCCTCCGAGGAGGCATTTTCGAGCGCTGGTGACCCCAATTTTGACCTTCATGTGACTTTGCCAGAAACCTATGGCTGACTTCACAAACACTCTGTCCCTGTTATATACAGTAAATGTTCAGTAACCGTTCACTGATTCACTCAAGTAAAACAGTCGCTAAAAGAATCTAAATTAAGTTGGCTATTTTTTTACACCAATCTTTGTTAGTGGAGTTCTGTTGAATTGAAACGGAGACATTTGACACAGAGATAGATGAAGGTGGCTGCGTTATTCAGAAAATGGAGAGTATCGAGTTTTCCTTACAGTCTCCTTTTTATATAATATTTCACATTAAAAAGATTTCAGGAGCTTCAATTTGCAATTCGCTTGTTTTCATTCATGTTAATACCTTAATCTTAAACTGAGGAGATTTTTGTGAAGTTCTTGGTTGGCATTCATTATGAAAGTTAAGAGTTACTAGCTGCAAGAGCAACAGATGTCCTTCAGCTCTAAGCAAAGTAGAATTTGTTGGATTTGGGGTAACTTTATTGAATATAATCGTTTATGGTGACTAATTCCACTAGGATAAATGTCAACATGTTTTTAAAATAGGAAAATCCCTTATTAAAGCATGCATACGTGGAGTCTATTATGGGAAGGGAATCACCAGATTGGAGTAATGTTAATGCAATAATATATTGTTCCACACTTTTCTTGCTTCTTTTAATAATAACTTAATTATACGAGTGTGAAAAGTTGGCAGACTGCAGTTCAGAAACGAAAGTTAAAGAAACTGGTGTTTCACACGGAGGTTTCTCCTCTAACTTGTGTTCCAGAACAGCACATTCCACTTTATAGTCTTACTTTTTAGGACACATTAACCGTAAACTTTGCTATGGCCCGTTAATTATAATCTACACATAAACGTTCCACATAATGGTTTGATTTCGAACTGATTGAAAGTGTTTTTGATGTAATAATGACCAAAGTTTCATAGACTTCTACCATTAAATATGTATGGGTGATTGTTCCTCTGCTGGAAAGAGACTGGAGGAAGGAAGACGCACCACAGGAAGAGATGGCTACGGCAGAGAGATCTTAAGGGTTCTGTGCAATGTATTACAAACAAAACCTTAAGTAAAGAATAATGAGATTGGAAACCCTTGTCTGTTGTTCCTGTTAAATGGTGTTTAAAATGCTACAAATGTCTTGAGCACTGGGAACAATGAGACAAAGAGGCTCGAGTCATGGACATCAAACTGACATCTTTCATCTAAACAAAAGTAAGGTAAGAAGTTGTCTTTTTAAGTTAAAGCTCTGCAAAATTGTCTGAGTATGATATTCACAAATGCAAATGAGGTCAATTCTACAATAGATGATACGGAAGTCAGGAAACGAATGTGTCGCTGCTCATCAAAGGTAAGAGATCAGTAACCATTTTGTAAAAAAGCTGGAATGACACTAAGAATGATGATTATAGCACATCACCACAGAAGTTTAAAAAACCTAAAGCTAATGTACTATAGTAAAATATTACAATAATAGACTAATATTGAGAAGGCACAGCTGATTAAAGTTTGTTAATCTACTAAGCCGAATCAGTTTTCTACCATTTACCACATCAGTGGTCATTTAAAGCCTCGGTGTGTGAAAATATTACCCCTAATGTTTTAACCCTAATAAATGCTATAAAAGCATTGAATAGTTAAAGAAACATACTTGCGTTAGCCTAGCTAATGCTAACGATTAACTAAGTTAAGCAAATGTTGATGTTTATTTCCAGTTCGACATTTAAATTAATATTAGTTGTTTTTAATAACAAAAGCTACAACAATACTCAGCCACAACGTTGCTCTTTGCTCATTTCTTCTTAGCAAGAGCGAGCGCATCACCAGCGCCGCCGGTCCCCATGTCTGTGTTTTTATGTAGAAAACGGAACTGCGCACCTTACAGACAACAGCTGACGGGGTCCTACCGGAACATTTTTTTTACTACCGACTTGGTACTGAAGTTGGGACTTTTGGCAACACTACCAGGGACAGTACTATCAACAACAAACTAAACCTTTGAATTTAACAAAATTAGGAGAAGTAAAGAAAACAAAAGACAATAGCACAAGGCAAGAAGCAAAAGCAAAAAAAGTAGCAAAGTAGAAAGCAAGGATCAACTTGCATTATGTAGCAGACAGTTAAAAAGTATACCAGCTCCGTAAGTTTTGTCCCATGTTTTAGAATTATATTTTTCAGTGAAAAACTAAAATTTACTGTCTTATTGCAAAGAGTATTATTCAAAAAGGTTTTAAACATGTTTGACCCCAAACAAAGCAACATGTTATTTTCCATGCACATTTGCAGCTACTATAAAAATGGAACAAAAGGGTTACAGCTGCAAAGCCCCTGAGATTTATCTTACAGAGGTACACACACTGACAATAAAAACATGATGTAAAAACTTCAGCGTACTTACATAAATCTCATTGTGATTGAACCGCTTCTTTAGATTCTCAATGAAGGTTTCCTCCGTCAGGGGCTCAAGAAGGACCATGTCCCCCACTCCAATCATATCATCCAGAAGGGATGTTTTTGCCTCCATTCTGGATCTGGAAAATAACCCTAAAGAGGAAACAAAGAATATTAAATGAAAGTTCAACTTTGAGAGAACAGGAAATTTAAAAAAAAAGTTCTAATAAAATTTAGAAATCCAGATGAGTTATGAGACTGAAAGCTTCAAACCATTCAAGTTCAACAGTTCCTTTTTAGCCTCTGATTAGTTTATGATCTCAGATTATCAATTGAAAATAATGGTTCTCACCTTTATTACTTATCTTTGTTGGAAGTCATTATATTGTACTTGTTTTATCTTGTTTTTCCTCATGAGATCTATTTTAAGAGATTATTCGTCACCCAACATTTTTCTAAGGTAAATTTTTTTGCCAAGATTCTAAGAAAATGAGCGAACTTAATGCTGAAGACCAGCGGTCAGAGTTTTTATTTAGTAAAATGGTAGGAAAAAAACAGTTCTTGGTACAATGTGTACTAATGCTATGGTCCATTGAACAGCTGCAACTCTGAATTATCTTATCCTATTAATGTTAACGATTATGAAAAACAAGTGAGGCAACTTCCTGTTTTAAAATTTTGACTTTATCACTGCACTATTGGTTCAGTTCGCTGAGAAACCACCCGGATTTGATTTGTTCATTCAATTTTTTTATTGATTGATAAGCAACAATAAAGCAGGATATATGAGACACCAAAAATTACATAACACATTTTTTGTTAACTTAGATTTTTTTTTTACTTTGACATTTTCAACTTTCTCTGAAAAATCAAACAGTTGATGGTAAAGAATGACGTGTAGCCTTCCACATTACAACCCCTCAAAGCTTAAACTGTCAGTGGTGGAATTCTTCCTTTCTTTAGTTCCTAATCCAGGATCCAGTTCCATTCAGGTCCTGATTCCAGGCTTTGTTGAGCCCCTAAACCTCATACACACTGTTAAAACAAACGAGCAACGGCAAAGCACAGTGCTCAGCATAAAATGTAGCTAACAACAGTGTTTTACAGTAAAGAAACAAAGAGACCAGCACCACCACGCTAAACAATGAAGTGTAGATTACATACAGACTATGATTGGTTGGTAAAATAAAGTTTTCTGATGTGTCTCTGCTGCACGTTGCATGAGTTCATTCTAAGAATTAAGATGGCAAACTTACTTTATAGAGGATTTTTGGAAAACATATAATTCATCAAATGTAATGAAAAAAGACCTGTGGTTGATATGGAGTTAAAAATAGTTAATTTTAATAACTGCATGCCTGTAATATTGTTGGTATCAAGCAGTGATGCAACAATCTTGATTCGTCATGAATGATTCTGACAACCAAATTGGCATAATCATTAACAATGTGTTTTCCCATTAAATAAGCATATTGTACTATTATTAGATTTTTAAACAACTGTCCAAAAATCGATTTTGATGAGTATGTGTACGAGTACTTGAGCACAGAATTCGACTGAAATCCAATCCTGGTATGGGTACGTCCCTAACATTCATCCAATTACTCTAAATGTCTCCAACTAATCATAAATATCAATCAATCAAGTTTTTATATAGCGATTCTTTAGCAGTTGCTTTCAAAGCAGCTTCACAAAGTCCTCGTGAGGATCAGGTAGAGTAAATAGGAGTTCCTCTGTGAGGCCCCTGGGAGCCTCGATGACTGAGGCAGGTGCTAATCACCTCCCCAGCATAAAGAATATATGAACTTAAGAAAAAAAAACAAAAAAAAAACCAGAAACTAACAAATGAAAAACAATGGTTAGAAAAATATCACAACAAACAGGTGACCAGCAGCAGAATGAGAGATAAATGATGGGGATAGGTTAGATAGGCACATTGACCCACATTGTTTTATCAGCAGTTTTTTATGTTTATAATGCTCAGACACCAGATCTGTTTAGACAAACTCCTTGTGATCGAAGAGAGTGAACTGGAATATTTTTACAGGAAGCCAATGAAGAGAGCACAGAACCGGTGTAATGTGATCATATTTCTTTGTTCTTGTGAGAACTCTAGCTGCTGCGTTCTGCACTGACTGTAGTTTCATACATGTCTCTATACTAGGGTCAGTGATTTTTTTCTCCAAACAATGACATGCTCCATCCTCAGAGCTTATAACATTAAGATAATCTGTTGGAATGTCAGAGCAGGTTGACGATATGTGTTCCTGGATTCCTCCCCTAATTTGATTGATGTTACGCGAGAGCTGATGGCTGGTGGTTGCTGTTCGCAGGCCTACAGAGGGAAGGTTAAGATATGTGGCAAATTCATTAAATTTGTCCATAGAAAGGAGTTTCATTGGTGTCTGCAATAGCAGAGATGTTCACAAAACACCCAGGCCAAAGAGACACTTCACATTGCTATTGATTCAGAATGCAACCATTATATATTCTGGTGGTGCTCCAATTTGTCTAAAGAATAATCATGATTTCATAGTTATTATGCATTCAACAATTTCAAATATTATCAGCTCAGATTAAAACTCCTAACATTTTAAAAGTGCTAGTTATTGCTAGTCAGTAACCAACTAATTCGGCACACAATAACAATAAAAACATATAACAATCCAATTCTCTTTGGGCTTAAAATAATTCGTCAGTAGTAATTTGAAATGAAAAGATATTTAAACCTGATGTCTTAATACAGGAACTGTTTTTCAAATTGTTCTCGCACATATTTTACCATTCAGGCAAATACAGTTTTTCTGAAGTGCGAATAAGATGGCAAGCATCACTTTTTTAAACACACATCCATATAATATTGCTTTTTAATTTTTTTTTTTATAGTTTGGAGGTACCATCAATGTTGAACAAATCTTAACCATGTGAATATTAAAATCCCCAGAATCATGAATGAATTATACTCAGCAACGACTGCTGATAGCAGTTCTGTGAAATCAATAAAACTGGCGAAGTACTTCCGAGACTTATAAAGGTTAACTAATGTAAAGGTTTTAGGGCTACATATTCCAATGGTGGAAAGTAATCAAGGTTGGCTCGCTTACACTCGTGAACATTTCAGGCAGTGCATCAAATTGAAATTGGATGGAGCTGTCAGACAATTTTGCACTATAGCCATATTTCAGTAAGTAGAATCAAATTTAGAATTTTTTTAAATGACAATTATTTTCAAGATGTGACTTCATATTTGTCTCTGATGTAAAGAGTCAAAAGGTCTGATGCTTCTGATTTTTCTTTGGGGAAAACATTAGCCTTTTGTCACACTGCAAAACTGAATAGCAGAAAGCTTCTGGAAACATCTTTGTTATGTAATCAATTCACAAGGTCACCACTATGTCGCAGAGCACCCTGAACACACTGATGCCAGCCATCTGATGAGTTCTGTCAACAGATGAGGATGGGGTGGTCCTGTAGCTGCAGAACAGGCATTAGGGCTCGATCTGGTGGAAAGCTCTTCAATCGGGATGCTCCTGTGACGAAGATGGACTCATTTCAATGTCTGGCTATCAAGACACTGATTTTGTCAGAAGAGAGTGAGTTCTGATCTTCTGTAACATGTTGTTACTGTGAGTGAACACTCCCAGTCCATCTTGCTACTATAGGAAGATTTTTATGAGACCATGTTATATTTAAAAAAGAAAGCTATTTTTATAGCATTTAAAACCAAATTTTGCATGATGCGCATTGGTGCAGTGCTTGGTGCTTTAAAGGCTCTTGAAACTTGAAAATCACAAAGATTATTACCCCAAATCAACCAGCTCTATGAGGCATTATGGCAACAGCTGTAGCCTAGCAGCTGGAATTAGATTGGGTCAGTGGGAAAGGATAGAGTAAAGGTCAAACAAGATAATAAAACTCTGAATGCATCCCATGAGTCCCAGTTTTTTTTGTGAGGTTTTTCTAGTAGTTATGAAGTTTGAGTTATGTCTTGAAGTATGAAGTTAGTCTCTAAGTTTACTAGTATTTATTACCCTGTCCCAATTTGTTCTCATCAAAATTGTCAAAAAATCTCATCTGCTCATATAAAAAAAAAAAAGAGTATATCCAATCAGAATAAAAAACACTAAATTAAGCATGTCCTGTATAGTGAAAATACATTTAGGACTTCTGTGAATTTAAACCTCTGGATTAAAGAGCAAATTCACAAAAGTAAAAGTTTTTATGCTCAAACATATAGAAAACATTCCTTCCTTATTGGGAAGATTGACATGTTTTTCTCAATTGACATTATTTAATGCATTTTTCCTCAGCTGCATAGTGCTTTGGCTCTCTGACTCTCAGAACCACAACACGCTAACAATAACAGCTAACACTAGCCTGGGGTTTCTGACCAGAGCACATTTGTATTATCCAGAAAGAAGAGTTTATCTGAACCAGAATGATAGGATTAGTATGTACATCTTCAAGAAAACAGCAGCCATGTACAGCTCTTGAAATCTGAAACATTCTGCATATTTTGTTCAATATGTACATCATTAAGCTAACTTTTGTTGCCCTTCTGTTCAGCATTTACTCATCTGTTACTCATTGGTTCCGAAGATACAAATAGAAATAGCTCATCCCTTTAATCCATTGACTACAGTGATTGACGCACCAGTCCTCGCCCCCTACAATTTTATGTAATCACACACACTGGAGAGTAACTGGTTTAACCGCAAAAAAAGAAATGGAACGAATATAAACAAATGCAGTAATTCAAAGTTTAAGCCTTTCTTCAAAAACATTGCCTGATTTTATACAGAGCTTTAGGTCAGTTGCACTTTCCTTATAGTAATTAAATGCAATTGATGTGCATTAGCAAATAAGGACATCACTGAATTATTTCACTATGCCACTCAGCTTGGGAAAAATCCCCCAGATTAAGCTCTGCTGTATTTTTAGTTACATGACTGACTAGCATCAGTGCTAATATTTCAATGGATTGACCCTCAGTCTTTCTGTCCTGGCACAAAACGCTGCAGCTGACCTATTTTTCTACAAAGAGTCAATAGTATCACATCATCATTACCTAGAAGAGAGCATTTGTGAATTTCTATTCATGGGCAAGTCCCTTTTCTTTCACCTGTTTCTGGAGTCTAGAACACCCTCACAATCATACTCCCAGGAGCTTCAATAAAATAATCCCTCATTTCTCAGTTTACAACTCATATTTAAGCAAATCTTCTCATCTATGCTTCAAATTATTCTGCGTCACTTCTTAGGAGACATGAGCCAAATAGTGGTTTTAATGTTTACAGTAGCTTGGAAATGTCATGGGTCTGAAAACCACAAACATTTCTAGTTATGAAATCAAAGAGAGCAAGAAAAGTGAAATTTACTGTAAACAAATGATTCTCAGCAGAGTGCTCTCCACAGCAGCTGGATTACTCCACCCGTTCTTGTGCTGACCTGGGGCTTCTTGTTCCTAACACAGCTTATGTCCCTCATGCCAACATTACTTTTCAGTGAAGATGAGCAGATCATTTTAAAACATTCATATGTAGACCTCAGATACCAAGTTTCTTTAGGGTATAAAGAACTATCCTAAATCAAAGTTTAAATTTCTGAATGGTTTAGTAAAAAGACCCAACTGACTGCGCTCACCCCACCTCTTTCCACACAGAGGTATGTTTAGATGTCTGGGGTTTTTTTTCCTCGTTTTTGTAATGTGTTTGTATTATTGTTATCTCATTCTTGCATTATCCCACCACAGAGAAATGCTGCCAATAGCTACCTCAACAATGCTCGGACTCTCTTTGCAACAGTAGATAGATTAACTAATTCTCCAAACTAGGGGTCGGCATTATATTATGATAAGAGTGGAAAAATTGGACTTTGCATTTTAGTAGACCTTAATACCATTAGATGCAAAATTTGCATTTTAACTTTATTTCACAAGTTCGCTCTGCTCATAATTGCCTAGTATCGCAAGCATGGTTGGCGAGAAATGGAGAAGCGTACGAGGCGAATTGTCCAAGTGTTAGTCCGAGACCATTGAACAGCCTGGGCCCGGAGAATACCCTCCTAACAGGGCGTTCAGACCAAGTGTTAAACACACGGACAGAATGTCCCGTTTAACCGCCTATCTGACCGCTTTCAAACCCGGGGTGCACTCGCGTGACTCGTGTGAGGACGTCCGGAATGAGAACGCCGCAGAACTAAGCGCGAACTCGCCGGGAGAGGCGTGGAGATGACGAGACCGGAGCATACCTGCTGCTGACCCTCTCTTTCTCTCCTATTCCTTTCTCCTCTCCTTCAAAAAGTGTCCCTCAACCCTCTCAACCTCTTCCTGCATGCTGCCTCAGATAAATAATCATGCTTAGCTTTAGCTAACATCAGCACAATATCCATTTATATCAGGTTGATCAATTAAAAATGTGTAACTTACCAGATTCATCCACCTCAGCACCCACTTAATTCCAAACAACGTCGTTTTTGCTTCCACATGGAGAAAAAATGAGTTATTAATTCTGGCTGGCCACAAACTGTGATATTTGTCTCCTCTATTGTTGCTGCGCATGTTCCTGCTTCATAGAACAACCATGTGACTACAAGAGCAAGCCCTTGTTTGGTTGTCGCGCAAACAAACTTTCAGATGAGTAGAAAATATTCAGTCCGTTGTGCCATGCCACGTCTCTCGCGCCTCGTCCCTCATGGCATTCGCGTCCCCCGCTGCGAAGACTTTACATTGAAATCAGCCACTCTTACCGCATCACTCGCGCTTGGTGTGTAGGCAGCATTAGACTTGCAACTTTTACCGCAGTTTAAACGAGTAGTAGAACTTCTTACGCAAAGTGAAAAGTAAAACATGAATGTTGAGTGGTGAAGGGGTGGAAGGAGGGATAGCTTGCATGATGTAGACGTTAGCTTTTTGGTCGTGTTTTATATACTGGAGGTAATATGGGTGGGTGGAACCATATGATTAGTCAATTATCAGCCACGCTCCTCCCGAACTTATGTTAATCGGATGATTAACGTCGTTTATAGTGCGAGATTAGTCAGAGAACGGAAAACTGTTTTTGCAACTGCTTAATTCAAAAGGTGCAAATGTCACTCGACAAATATCAAACTCACTCGATCACAGGAATCAATTGAGTGAGCGAGGAGAAAAGTGTTTGAGAGAGAAACACAATCATGAAAGTACATTAAGAACTCTCCGCTCACAGAGCTTACGGTTTGTATGTTCAGTTTTCTGCTCGCACAAATCTTATTACCATGCATATGAATATATAAACATGCACTAATTTTGGCACATATCTAACGCTTTAAATCAGAGTCTTGAGGTAACAGCGCACATGAGAGAGAGAGAGAGAGAGAGAGCGAGAGAGCATCCTCTCTGAAGTGTTGCCAACGTAGCAACTTTATCGCTGGATTTAGCGACTTTTCAGACAGTCTAGCAACTTTTTTGCTTTCCGCAAGTGGAGCAGCAAGCACCAGAAATTTTATCCGGAATATGTCACACATGTTTTATCCGCTTACTCTGTGAATCAATTGAATTTTCAGCAGAATACCCGATTACTAAAATATTCGATAGCTACATCCCTACTGTACATAAAAAAAATGTCCGAGCGTGTCCCGGATGTGTACTTTTTCGCGTTAGATTCTGAAGGGCAGATCAGAGCTCATCTTTTTCATTTTCCATGTTTCTGTGTTTCATTAAATGATTACAAAAGTCATTTACAGTAATGGAGTGCTTTAAGTGTAAAGTGCCGAAGTGCACGGCAACTCTGAAGGGACAGAAAATCTGTGTTATAAAGATGTGGTGTTTGAGACGCAGCTCACCTTTCCCATTTTACCTGTTTTCGTGTTCTATTAAATAATAAAGAACCATCTTTTACAGAGCAGGAGGACTTTGAACGCAGCCTGACAGTGCTTACTTTATCTCTGAGAGGAGAAAGTCTCTTCCAGTCTTTCTCTCTATATGTGTGAGGGAAGAACTTTCTCTACAGGTGAAACTGGTATTTCCGTTACATTTACAAATTAAGAAAATTTTATAAAAGAAATGCAAAATCAAAAAATTTCTCCATCTACTCACGCTCCATCTAGCATCGAGGAGAGAAGCTCCATCTTCTCCCATCTCCTCTTCACACCTCTGATAAAAAACACGCGGAGCAGAAAATGCAATGAAGTGGTTCAACTTCGTTGGTGTGTAAAGGCCTTTAGACTAAAAATACGCTTTCCAAAAGCAAACCTCACAGTTAGTTGCACAGCTGAAACAAGTTAACAACATAATCGGGTTTAATTGAGTACCGACTGCAACACTTAGAACCTTGTGTGAAGACTTGTTGATGGTCAGTAACTTCAAGTATTATGAATTTCGGCTGAGCTGTTGTAAAAGCTCACACATGCTCCAATAAGCCTATGAAAATAAAGAGCTTTTAAAAGATATGGCTTTGAAAAACCCCATCGTAAAGTATCGATGATAGGCTTAACTTTAAAACCATCTGCAGACTATAAGAATACTTAAGAGAGCTTAGAAGCTACATTTGCTGCAGTTTAAATAATCCGTCCCATGAAAACTAATGCCTTCTCACAGATTTATAAACTGCTGTATTGATTAAGTGATGGAGGATCTTACACCAATTTCATCCTCCGTGACATAAGCACTTTGTTACCTTTAGTTTCTATTTAGCAAAATACAGGGCCATGAGGGAGAGATAGTGAAGTAGCAGAGGTCATTCCTTTAAACTGCGTTAGAACAACTGATAAAACATCTTTATCATCGTGAATTGCAAATTATGTTATCTGCATGTTCTGAATGTTGGTATTGCATTTAACACGTGAGAGAACAAGACTGAAGAGTGTTTGGCAGACAGATAGACCCGGGCTATACAACGAAATTTGAAAGAGATCCAGAGTAATATAATGTCTAACTATTTACTATAATAATAATAATATTGCCTTGAATTTATATAGCGCTTTTCTAGACACTCAAAGACACTTTACACTTATGAGAGCATTATTCATTCACTCCACATTCACCCTCTGCTGGTGATAAGCTACCTTGGTAGCCCTCAGCTGCCCTGGACAGTCTTGACAGAACGTGGCTGCCGTTCTGTGCCTACGACCTCCTGACCACCACCAAACACACCCCACCAGTCACTCACATCCACCAAACACCCCCCACCAGTCACACACATCCACCAAACACCCCCCACCAGTCACTCACATCCACCAAACACACTCCACCAGTCACACACATCCACCAAACACACTCCACCAGTCACTCACATCCACCAAACACCCCCCACCAGTCACACACATCCACCAAACACACCCCACCAGTCACACACGTCCACCAAACACCCCCCACCAGTCCCACACATCCACCAAACACACCCCACCAGTCACACACATCCACCAAACACACCCCACCAGTCACTCACATCCACCAAACACCCCCCCACCAGTCACACACATCCACCAAACACACCCCACCAGTCACACACATCCACCAAACACACCCCACCAGTCACACACATCCACCAAACACACTCCACCAGTCACACACATCCACCAAACACACCCCCACCAGTCACACACATCCACCAAACACACTCCACCAGTCACACACATCCACCAAACACACCCCACCAGTCACACACATCCACCAATCTCTCTCGCGCTCATTCCTCTCTCTCTCTCTCTCTCTCTCTCTCTCTCTCTCTCTCTCATTTCTGTCTGTCTGACCTGAAGTTTCGAAACTTATTTAAGTATTTAAGGTCAGTATTTAAAATATAAACAAACCAAATAGCTGTAGGCATTCCAAACAAAACATAAGATTCTACCAGCATCTAAGATTGACCAGAAACAGGCAGAGCATTCATCATGTTAGAAATATCTGCATTTAATATTCTTTAATCTGCTTAAAGCCTCTCTTAAAGCCTACTAAACTTATGTTTTCCCACACTGAGCATCTGCCCAGAAATGTCTTCTTTATTGGTGCTTCAATTCAGTATATAATGTCGCTTTTTTTTAACATGACTTATTTGCAATTCCGATGCCGGATATTATCAGTTTAAAACGGCTGTAGATGTGAAATAAAAATGTACTTTTGCTAAAGATGTGAGAAAACGAGCGTAAACGCACCAAACGGTCGCGAGGCGTTTGAGAAACGGAAGAGTTCTCTATGAAACAGGCCGAGCGCATCACGGTTACCGATTCGTCACGGAACAGCGGACACCGGGAAGGCTGCTTCGGCTCACGGAGGAAGGGCTGGGGCGATGATGTCCTCGAAGTCGGAGGCAAATCGTGCTTACAGAACCCCCAATCTGAGCCGGCTCTCCTCGAGTAAGTGTGAGATTTCATTTGTCCTGCAACAGAACTTTAAACCGTCCGAAAGCGTGCTGCCTCCTCCACCACCCCGACAGCTACTCTCATCTTTACTGCTTTTGCTTTAAATGTTTGTCTTGTCTAACAAAACCCAAGCGCTGAACTATTTAAGGTGCGTTAAACGCTCCTTAAAAGTTGTCGAATTTAATGTAACGTCCCGTTGGCGAGCTGGCGCGTTTAACGGTAACTTTGTAGTTTAACTTCACAGAGACAAAAATGCGAAACTGTTGACCGAGCTCTTCAGAAACTTTCGTGACAAGAGACCGAGCGAAAGAAGTCGCAAAAACCGCCATGCAAATCCTTCCTTTCAGCAAATAAACCCAAACTAACCTTAACTCTTGGAGAGAAGTGTCCGTTTGCGTTGCTCCTGGAGCCGCGCGCAGTCCCCAGCTAGCGATGAGCGCAGGGCGGATGGTTCGAGGTGAGCGCCACGCTGTTACGAGCGCAGCGGTGTGAGACACGTCGAGCCCGCAGACACGCCGCCGCTTCAGCGCAGGGTCTTTGCGGCAGGACTGGACGATCACCGGAACCCTACAAAACGCCCATCTTTCCCAGCCCTCCCGCAGGCTGCGCAGATTAACGAAGCAGCAGTGCTGCCATCGTGTGTACGTTTGTAGAAAGAGCACCTCGGCGCTCTGATTGAAATGTAGACTTAAAAAGCGTAAATTATAAAGAATGGAAAATACAGAATATTAAGATGAAAATGTGTGTTACTTTTGTTTTTTGTTTTTGTTTTATTCAAGCATACATGTATTTAGATATTTTATTTTGTTTGTGGGCGTCACGGTGGTGCAGTGGGTAGTACGGTCGTCTCACAGCAAGAAGGTCGCTGGTTCGAACCTCGGCTGGGTTGGTTGGCATTTCTGTGTGGAGTTTGCATGTTCTCCTCGTGATCGCGTGGGTTTTCTCTGGGTGCTCCGGTTTCCCCACAAGTCCAAAGACATGCGGTAAAAGTCAATTGAGAAAAAACATTTGTCCATAGAGTATAAATGTAAATGTGTGTGTGAATGTTTCCCACCAATGGGTTGCGGCTGGAAGGGCATCCGCCGCGTAAAACATATGCGGAATAGTTGAACGTTCATTACTCTGTGGCGACCCGAAAGGGAAATAGCCGACAAGATGATGGATGGATTTTTTTTTCATTTAATTCATATAAATATTGTCCTTGTTTAAAGATTTCCTCTGAGGTAAAGGACTCATTTATGTAACGTCATCCAGATTTATGACGTATGTCGAGTGGCAACTATGAACGTATGGGAGCACAGTAGTGTCAAAAGGTCTGCAAATGCAAAACAAAGTTTTAAGAAAGCGGAATGACTGTGTGAATGACAGTTAGCTCTTTTCAAGGTCAACTCTAGAACTTGATTTTAGGCCAAAAACATCAATGGCACATGAGTCCCTGTCCCCATCTGTCCCTAAAACACTGAGGGAATCGGTGGGAATGGAGAACGCATGCAAACGTCTGAGGTTATGACTAGATATTCCAAGTTCTCTATCATACACCTCCACGTTAGAGGCAGTGTACTGAAAACAAAACGTGACACTCGCTCTTGAAGTGTTTCCAACTTTCCATACCAAACTCCTCAGACTTTTAGTTAGCGTTCCTATTTAGCGAGACTAGGTCAACCCAATTGTCTAATATGTCTTATCACCCTGTCTCTGTGGCAGATCAACTGATTCTAATAAACCAGTCATCTTGAACACCAGGATCCAGCATACTAAACTGACGCACCTTGACAACCTTTGTAAAGGTTGAGACTATATAGAGAGTTCGAAGGGGAGGACGCGTTATTGCAATCTTTAAACTTCATTGAAAAACAGAAAAGGGGTCTGTGGTGAGGGAGGATTCCCACATAATAGTGTGCATCCTCCAGGTCATCATCAGGATGAATGAATCATGAAGGATGAATTTTTGGAGCTGGAGTACCTGAAAATGTCCCGGTTTAGGGTGTGTAGATTTCAGCGGCGGAACCTGGACTTTAAAATAGATGAAGCTCATTGTCAAATAAAAAAAAAACTGGTAATTCTACAGCAGTCAGTATTTAGTTCCTTCTGAGATCAGTTAACATCAGTCAATAATATTAATAATAAAAATGCCTTCAATTTATATAGTGCTTTTCAAGACACTCAAAGACACTTTACAATTATCAGAGCATTATTCATTCACTCCACATTCACTCTCTGCTGGTGATAAGCTACCTCGATAGCCCTCAGCTGCCCTGGGGCAGTCTGACAGGACGTGGCTGCCATTCTGCACCTACTGCCTCCTGCCCACCACCAAACACACTCCACCAGTCACTCACATCCACCAAACACACTCCACCAGTCACACACATCCACCAAACACACCCCACCAGTCACTCACATCCACCAAACACACCCCACCAGTCACTCACATCCACCAAACACACCCCACCAGTCACTCACATCCACCAAACACACCCCACCAGTCACTCACATCCACCAAACACACCCCACCAGTCACACACATCCACCAAACATCCCCCACCAGTCACTCACATCCACCAAACACCCCCCCACCAGTCACACACATCCACCAAACACACCCCACCAGTCACTCACATCCACCAAACACCCCCCACCAGTCACACGCATCCACCAAACACCCCCCACCAGTCACACGCATCCACCAAACACCCCCCACCAGTCACACACATCCACCAAACACCCCCCACCAGTCACACACATCCACCAAACACACCCCACCAGTCACACACATCCACCAAACACACCCCACCAGTCACACACATCCACCAAACACACCCCACCAGTCTCACACATCCACCAAACACCCCCCCAACTGTCACAGACATCCACCAAACACACCCCAACTGTCACACACATCCACCAAACACACTCCACCAGTCACTCACATCCACCAAACACACCCCACCAGTCACACACATCCACCAAACACCACCCACCAGTCTCACACATCCACCAAACACCCCCCAACTGTCACACACATCCACCAAACACACCCCAACTGTCACACACATCCACCAAACACACTCCACCAGTCTCACACATCCACCAAACACACGCCACCAGCCACTCACATCCACCAAACACACCCCACCAGTCACACACATCCATTCTGGGCAATGTGGGTGAAGTGGCTTGCCCAGGGCCTAAACAGCAGGCCCCCTGGCCCTGGCGGGGATCAAACCGCCAACCTCCCAGTTACAGAATGACCAACTCCACCACTGCACCATCTTTCCCCCCTCTGAATAAGGCAAAGTAAACCAACCAGTAGTCACTAACTTGTGATCAAATCTAAGTTTACACCAATTTTGTGGTGAAATAAAGCAACTAATTCACCTTTTTTATTGCTGTGGGGAAAAAAACACATGCAGAAAAGGATTTCTGCCAACGAATGGATTCAGGAAGTGACTGCGCTGGCTCTACTTGACCTGAGCGCAGCATCATAGCATTCTCCTTGATAGGCTGCAAAACTGTGTTGATCTCTCAGGGACATGGCTAGAATGGTTCAGGTCATGCTTGGAAGGGAGAGGCATCTATGTTAGTATAGCTCAGTGATTGTCGCCCCCCAGGAAAAAAAAACATCCCGCGCTATAAATAGTATTATTTGTCTTTCGATTTGTTGTAAGTACAGCTCTGCATAAGACAGTATCCTTATTAACGTATAAGAGAAAACTTATTGTTTAAAAAAAAATAAACAAAACTATTGATTAAAATAACAATACACTTGTGAGTGTCACACACTCCCCAACAAAAAATAAAATGGCTCCTGACATTTTCCCTTTAGCAAATTTATGAACTCAACTATTTTAATCACTAATAAACACTGAACGTAACTCTCTATTTTCCTCCAGGGCTGGTTTGGTTGCACCCTGCTCCACACGGTGGCCACCCCCCCCTGACCAAAACCCGAGCACTCCGCTCACTCCGAGGCACGTGAGGGCCGCAGGCTTCTAGTGCCAGCTAAACAGCAGTGTTGGCTAGAAGTTCAAAAGATCAACTGATTCTAATAAACCAGTCATCTTGAACACCAGGATCCAGCATACTAAACTGACGCACCTTGACAACCTTTGTAAAGGTTGAGACTATATAGAGAGTTCGAAGGGGAGGATGCATTATTGCAATCTTTAAACTTCATTGAAAAACAGAAAAGGGGTCTGTGGTGAGGGAGGATTCCCACATAATAGTGTGCATCCTCCAGGTCATCATCAGGATGAATGAATCATGAAGGATGAATTTTTGGAGCTGGAGTACCTGAAAATGTCCCGGTTTAGGGTGTGTAGATTTCAGCGGCGGAACCTGGACTTTAAAATAGATGAAGCTCATTGTCAAATAAAAAAAAAACTGGTAATTCTACAGCAGTCAGTATTTAGTTCCTTCTGAGATCAGTTAACATCAGTCAATAATATTAATAATAAAAATGCCTTCAATTTATATAGTGCTTTTCAAGACACTCAAAGACGCTTTACAATTATCAGAGCATTATTCATTCACTCCACATTCACTCTCTGCTGGTGATAAGCTACCTCGATAGCCCTCAGCTGCCCTGGGGCAGTCTGACAGGACGTGGCTGCCATTCTGCACCTACGGCCTCCTGCCCACCACCAAACACACTCCACCAGTCACTCACATCCACCAAACACACTCCACCAGTCACACACATCCACCAAACACACCCCACCAGTCACTCACATCCACCAAACACCCCCCACCAGTCACACACATCCACCAAACACACCCCACCAGTCACTCACATCCACCAAACACCCCCCACCAGTCACACACATCCACCAAACACCCCCCACCAGTCACACACATCCACCAAACACACCCCACCAGTCACACACATCCACCAAACACACCCCACCAGTCACACACATCCACCAAACACACTCCACCAGTCACTCACATCCACCAAACACACCCCACCAGTCACACACATCCACCAAACACCACCCACCAGTCTCACACATCCACCAAACACCCCCCAACTGTCACACACATCCACCAAACACACCCCACCAGTCACACACATCCACCAAACACACTCCACCAGTCTCACACATCCACCAAACACACGCCACCAGCCACTCACATCCACCAAACACACCCCACCAGTCACACACATCCATTCTGGGCAATGTGGGTGAAGTGGCTTGCCCAGGGCCTAAACAGCAGGCCCCCTGGCCCTGGCGGGGATCAAACCGCCAACCTCCCAGTTACAGAATGACCAACTCCACCACTGCGCCATCTTTCCCCCCTCTGAATAAGGCAAAGTAAACCAACCAGTAGTCACTAACTTGTGATCAAATCTAAGTTTACACCAATTTTGTGGTGAAATAAAGCAACTAATTCACCTTTTTTATTGCTGTGGGGAAAAAAACACATGCAGAAAAGGATTTCTGCCAACGAATGGATTCAGGAAGTGACTGTGCTGGCGCTACTTGACCTGAGCGCAGCATCATAGCATTCTCCTTGATAGGCTGCAAAACTGTGTTGATCTCTCAGGGACATGGCTAGAATGGTTCAGGTCATGCTTGGAAGGGAGAGGCATCTATGTTAGTATAGCTCAGTGTTTGTCGCCCCCCAGGAAAAAAAAACATCCCGCGCTATAAATAGTATTATTTGTCTTTCGATTTATTGTAAGTACAGCTCTGCATAAGACAGTATCCTTATTAACGTATAAGAGAAAACTTATTGTTTAAAAAAAAAATAAACAAAACTATTGATTAAAATAACAATACACTTGTGAGTGTCACACACTCCCCAACAAAAAATAAAATGGCTCCTGACATTTTCCCTTTAGCAAATTTATGAACTCAACTATTTTAATCACTAATAAACACTGAACGTAACTCTCTATTTTCCTCCAGGGCTGGTTTGGTTGCACCCTGCTCCACACGGTGGCCACCCCCCCTGACCAAAACCCGAGCACTCCGCTCACTCCGAGGCACGTGAGGGCCGCAGGCTTCTAGTGCCAGCTAAACAGCAGTGTTGGCTAGAAGTTGCCAAAGTAAGAGTCCTTTATTTTTACATGCTGGCCTTCCTTACTGGCTAATGAGCTCAATGTGACAAAACACAGGGGGCGCAAATTCATACTGCCACACATGGTTTAGACCAGGGGTCTCAAGCTCAAATGCTGGGAGAGCCACTGGAGATTTTTGTTCAAACCCTGTTTCAAGAGTGAAACCAGTAGCTTTAAACAAAACTTAATCAGTGGAATCAGGTGTGTTCAGTTAAGGTTGGAGCAAAACTGTGCAAGACTGCTGCCCTCTAGGAGCTGAGTTCGAACCCCCTGATTTAGACCCTGTGTCTTGCTCGTACTCTCTCTGCAAGGGTTCGTTTACTGGTGTCACTCTCACCCAGTAGACCCGAGTAGCTGCCCAGTGGAACTCACGTTAACCTTCCTTCAAGAAGGCTTGGATCAAGGACTGTCTCAATTTACCCTCAAGGTCAGCAGCGATCACCTTCTCGCCTATCAGCTTTCGGTTGATAGTAACATGCCGCGCTGACACAAGTTAACGTGAAGGAACCTCTAAAGAACCAGAAGGGTTAGATCCTCTAGGCCCTCCTTAGCTCCCTTTTGGGACCTTTCAGTCTTTAATGGACTTCAGGTTCCTCCCTTCGAGCCGCTTGACTCAGTAGAACTTAAGTAACCATCACTTGTGACAGGCTCCTTGGTCATGTTCCCATTTCGACATATTACAACGTGAACGACTGAAGGGGAGCGTGATGGGTACTTGCATAACCAAAGGTTACGAGTAAGTCTCTGGTTGACTAGGGGGTTAGCATAGGCTCCAGAATCATCACAGGAAGTTTCAATCGAATCTGCCCCTTCCTTTATCGTCTTCATGTTCATTCGTTACCGATAGGCAGCTCTGTCTATTGGCCTTTTCCATAATATGTGGAGTGATTGGTCTGCTCTGAGGCAGGGTTAGCATACCATCATTCAACATATGTCTTTATCTCTATTTGGGCAATGGTGGGGTAAGAAAGTAACCATTACATTCTTCATTCCCAGTTGTTTCGAAACAGACTTGAGCGTTGTTCATATGGATATAAGCATTGTGTGTGTGTAAATACACTCCAAAATGCTAAAATTTAACCTTGTGGTACACTATTATTTTATCATTGTAAAGAAAATTGGATTGTTACCTTAGCTCTTAGAACAGATAGAAAGACACACTAAATACTGTAGAAAGATCCATAGTCCTTACAATAATTAATTCATGTTTAGTTTTAGTTGAATAATTTAACGCATCTACCACAAGATGAAACAGCAGTAGAGTTCAATAAATCAATGTTGAGTGGAAGTATAAGGGATACGTGGTAGAGGTAATACTAATGATCACTTTTGGATTGTTCAGCATTATGGATCTTTATTAAAAAAATCAGAGACATGCCACAAGATTTCAGGGAGCAGTACAATGCATTTTGTACAATAAAATTGTAATACACAATGGATGTCACTGTTAGGTCCTAACAAATGCGTGTGTGAGTGCGCGGAGATGCCCATGATGCCAGACAGTATGGTCTCTGTAAGGGGGCTCAGTGACGGGTGATGGGTGGAGAAAGGAACATTCTTTCTTACACAACTTGCAGCTGAGTGCGGAGTCTAACCAAGGTAAGTCCATATACAATTGTAATCTATATAGCTTATAGTGACTTTCAACTGTATTGTTACATTACTCAATCTTATCATTTGACAGTTTTATGTATTCTGTTTTTAACATCATGTATTGTATTTGTCAGTTTCAAGCTGGTAATATTGCAAATAAAATCTGAACATTTATTTAAAATCTTTGAAAAGTTTTTTCTTAAATGCTGAGGAATATACATGTTCATCATTTGCGTTTTCATTGACTGTGTAACCTCTTTTCACAACTTTTCAGTGTAAGGTTACTTAAAAACTTTAACAAAAGCTGAGTTGCTGCAATGTGTGAAATAATTAGAACATGTAACAAAAAAAATGGGCTTTTGAAAATACTTTAAAGAGTTATTTAAGAGAAAGAAAAAAGTAAACCCAAATTAGTAAAGTATAAAACACTGTAAAGTCTGTAGAAAAGACAAATTTTGCATCAGTCCAGAAAGGGTACCGCTTAGTTCCGATCAGATGATGTTTAAGGTTGAAGAGATGCAGGAACGAAGAAAGGCATTCAGAAGATTTTTCACAAAGAAAATTTGGAAGAATCCAGGCCTAAATTAAATAGCAAATAATTTCAGAAAAAAACGTATTACAGGACAGAGGTTTCTCCTTCTTCACATTTTTCTGAACACAAATTGTCAACTATACATTGACATACACATTTTAGAGTTAAATCCTATGCACACTCATTTAACATATATTTTTCTTTCAACCACTTCACTTTTTCCTTGTTCATCTAATAAGATCAATCTACAGACTCACATTCTTGAACCACAAAAGGGCTTTGCATACATAATAGTTTCCAGTAAATGCTTTCAGTAAACACCGCTACACAGTACCAGCATTTCTAAAACTAGCTCTGTAGAATACCACCACTTCTCAGAATGCTGAGAACGTATTGATACGCTCCCAAGGGCCAACCTCTCTCCCGCCCAAAAGGAAGTGACTGACCTGTTATACCTCGACTGCCCACAAGGAGGATGGGGTTAGAAGTGAGCAAGATCTCACTTTGGAGCTGAAAAAAAACATGTTTACACCTCTGGTGCTGTAATGTTTTTTTTTATTTAAATTGATAGTTTTGACCTTCATGAGCATTCTGAGGGTGGGTGAATTGATTTTACGTTTGTTTAAAATATTAAATGTAAACATTCAGGCAATCAGATGCCTTTGGCTATGGCTATGTCCCGCCTCTCTGGACCCTGTTGCCCTTTTTCAAGTGTGTGGACTGATTGCCCGAAGAGAAGCTTCCATAGTAGATCATCGACATATGTCAAGTGACCAACTGAATGGCAATACAGGATACTACTGAGAGGTTATCAGATACTTCTCAGGGAATTACTTTATAGCTTCCCCATAGTTGTGGTCCGGTGGATAAGGAGATCGACTTTTGCTCTGAAGGAGGCAGATTCGAACCCCAGATCCACCGAGTTGAAGGTGGTGTGAGTGATGAAACACTTGCTCTCCATCTTCAACAAGCACAGCTGTGGAGCCCTCGAGCAAGCACTAGTTCCCCGACTGCTCCCCGGGCCCCGCAGCCATGGCTCCCACTGCTCCGGGTGAGTGCTCACGGTGTGTTTGTTCACTGCTGTGTGTGTACACTGAGATGGGTTACATGCAGAGCACAAATTCCAGGTATGGGTCACTCCATATCTTGCCAACTGCTCACTTTAACTCATTCACTTAAGATCTCGTTCGGCCAGCAATCTCACCTGACCTTTGCCACAGAGAAATAATTCTCCTCATTCTTTTAATTTTCATACTTTTCAGGTGGCGAACATTAAAAAATAATTCTTTGCATTGGTCTTAAGTAATATTATAATCTTCATGGATTATGAATTTGTGGTTTCTTTAGTTGTCAGTCATAATAATCAAAAATGAAAAGAAACAAACATTTGACTGTATTAGCCTGCGAGTAATTAATATAATGCACACATTTCACTTTTTGAATGGATATATACTGAAACAAATCAAGTTTTTCCATAATTTTCAAATTGAATGACTAGCACCTGAATATTAATGTGTCTTTCCTCGATAGTGTGATACTATCCACTCAGTTTCTCACTCGTTTTTTTGACCAGACAAAAATGCCAAGATGCCTGCAAATCGTTTTTACCTTGGTAATGGTGCAGAGACTGCAAGGTGTGTAAATTACAAAAAGGATAACGTGTCTGTTTTTTTCCCATTTTTCACAAATTTAATTTTTTTTAGGCAGGGTTTCAGCTCCAGCTCATCTGGAGGCACTGATTGAACAGCCCTTTACCCTGAGCTGCACTCTTGTCAAGGCTCGGGGAGAGCAGGTTCACCAAATCCGCTGGATGGATGTGCAAAATCAGACATTAATTTCTTACCTTCCTGGTCAAGATGACAGTGTGAGTGGTCAACAGCATGTAGAGCTTGCGCCCTCTCCAAGAGAAGCAACCTCTATCATAATTAAACGTGTCAGCTTCAGGGACGAGGGCTGTTACACCTGCATCTTTGATCTCGATCCCAAAGGTTCAAGGGAAGGACAAACCTGTCTTACTGTTACAGGTGAGTCTTTGCTATATATATATATATATATATATATATATATATATATATATATATATATATATATATATATACATACATTTTGAATTATATAGAGCCAGAATGATCTCAAAAAAATTGTACTCGTACATTTCAGTTGATAAATAATAAATAACACAATTCAAATGTACAAAATCGGACACACAAATTTGTATATTCAACACAATGTTCATACACTTCCAAGTGAAAGCATAGATATTCCCCTCAATCTGTACACATGTGTATTTTACCTGAATTAATTTGATTACACATATTAGATTTTATTATGTTTTTCAGCTGCTTTTCATGAAATATATACACATTGTTGATTGTGGATTTCCAGCCTCACTTACGAGTACATCCGCTTTGAATTTGTGCTCGCTACTTTTGAGACTCTTCTCACACGTTTTGGGTTCGTATCTGTAACTTCAGAGCTGCTCCTCAAGCAGATGAGCTCTATGCTGTTTTTGCACTTTGTTTAAAAATCGGGTTTTATCTTTAAAAAGTTGGATATTAACTTTTTAAGAAGATTTTTTTCAATTCCATGCATGATATAACAAGCCAATTGATTAACATGTTTATTCAGACCAAACTATAATGTTTTTATATTTATCTTAACTGTCAATACCTCTTTAACATAAAAAATATCTGTTACCCTAGCACAGTGGTTCTCAACCTGGGGTCCCCTAAGGGGGGCACGAAAGCGGAAAAATGTTGAGGTAGAAATATGGGGTGTTATTAGCGTCACAATTCTGATTTTTACATGCATGTGAGCTGCGTTATGTGAATTAAGTGTTCTTCTTGTGTAGGAAAACATATTTTGTGCGAGCAAAAAACTATTTTGAGTGTAAACTCTGTTTGTGCGTGTGCACAGACGATCTTCTTTACTCTCGCAACAATACCCTCATATAGCACATTCTGTGTAACATTCCACTGTATGATCCATAGCTTAACACTCGCCAGTAAAAAACTGTCCAGAGCCCTTAGTGACACACTGGTAACAGTTGTAAAAGTTGTATACTTCAATAAAGTATAGAGAGAGAGAGATCGTCGTCACATCCGCTCCCTGCTGTGCTAGCAGAGATTCATACTGAAGGCATCAAAAATATGAATGAACACATGTGGAATTGTATACATAACAAAAAAAGTGTGAAAAAGTAGCCACCGTCTGCTTTGAATACGCTTTGCACACTTTTGGCGTTCTCTTGATGATCTTCAAGATGTCGTCTCCTAAAATGGTCTTCACTTCTCAGGAGAGCCCGGTCAGGTTTAATACGTGGATTTTTTGAATGGGTTTTGTTTAGCTTCTATAGACTGTGGTTATCCCTGCTACTTGTAAACCTTTTTCTAACACATCTTTTCCTCCCCTTCGCCTCTCTGTTAATGTGCTTGGGTATGGAGGTCTGTGAACATCCAATCAATTTGGCAAAGACTTTAGTGGCCTGCCTCCTTGAGCAAGGTGCAATGATCGAGTTTTGGACTGCTGTGAAGTCAGCAGCCTTTCCCATGGTTGTGTAGCTTAGAGAACTAAACTGATTTAATGGTGTTTGAAGGTGTTTTTAGTTAATATGCTTATCAGAGTGTGTCATCAGGTGTCTTCAATTTTGAACCTTTTCATAATATTCTAATTTTGTGAATTTGGGGTTTTCATTATTTGTCAGCTAATATACTTAAAGTTAACATGAATAAACACTTCAAATATTTTGGTTGTCTGTAATGAATGAATAGATTTTACAAGTTTGACCATTGAAAGAATTATGGAAAGTAATCAAATTTTTCATAAGCTTCCAATTGTATGAATTCTCACCAAATTAAATTAACATTGGGTATAATTAATCATTGTTTTTGATTGTTTAAAACAACTTATTTGAAGCTTTATTTGTGATTCTATTACAGCAAGAGTTATTCCCGAAGGCAATAAGACAGCAGTGGGGGGCAAACAAGTAACTCTAGGCTGTCGATATGGCCTTCCGGAGAAAGTCAAGCAAATCTTGTGGAAGAAGATAGTGAATAAAGCAGAATCCAGTAAAGTTGCATTTTTTGCCAAGCAGAGTGACCCTGTGATTGAAGAAGAGTTGATGGAGAGAGCAAGCCTCAGCTCTTCACTGTCTGACACACAGCTCACGCTATGGAGAGTGCAAGCTGAAGATGAGGCATGCTACTCCTGTGAGTTCCACACATACTTCGATGGCATGAAGAGTGCCACAAACTGCCTCACTATATATGGTAAGTTTTGCTCGCTTCGAGTTCACCATTAAAGTTAATTATCCATTAGCTTAAAGACATTATCTGTCACTATCTAGACCATTTGTCAATCTCTGTTTTTCACCTGCAACAGCTCTTCTAGTTCAACTTTCAGGGTGGTCTATTCTATTTCTGGGCCTTGTTAAAGCTTGAAATCACTAAAATAAATATGTTCCCAGACTGATAGCATCTTGTCGTGATTTAGATTTTGACATTTAAAAACATTTTTTATGTCTGTTTTGGTGCCAACTTGACATTTGAAATGTTGCTTCAAAATGAACCTTTAATGAAACACAACTAATACAGCTAATTAAATTATTCTTTTTTTTACATGTAAGTGTGTGTTGAATACTTTTGATGGGCTGTTTCATAATTTCTTAGCAAATAATAAGAATAATGTTTTAGTTTTCTCTTTTTAAGTTCATTGACTTTAACTTAGACATGTTATGAGATACTATCAATAAATCACCTAATTTCTCACAAGTTTTCTGAAAGGCTCTAAAGAGACCACATGACGTTGCAAGGGCATCATCAAAAGACATGAGTTAGTTAAAGAAAGAGTCAAGTTTTCAATAAATTATTTAATGCAGAGTCAAATGTGTTAGGGCATTTACATAACGTGATCATGCTGAATAATAAACTCACAAATCTGTAGATTTCACTCTAGCGCTCATGGCATTGACCCCAGTGACATTGTTACATCGCCTCAAAGTGAGGACATCTCAAACCATTATCTTAAATCTTGTGCTATGCATATTGTAAACATTAACAAAAACATTCAACGCTAACAACTAGGGAGAAGTATAAACCAAAATACGAAAGAAGCATTCATAAGAAACCTACCAGATATTACTCACCTTTCTAGTGTACCTGCAGATGAAAATTAACTTGAAAAAAATCACCTCCAGTATGAATAAAATTCTCGCTAACACATTAGACACTGTAGCCCTGCTTAAAATAAAACAAGTCAGAGATAGACAGGCCACTCCGTGGTCTGATAATACAAAGGTGCTAAAAAGACAAACCAGAAACTATGAGCGTAAATGGAAAAAACTCTAGTGGAAGTATTTAAAGTTGCTTGGAAAGAGAGCATGTCTAAATATAGACTAGCTTTAAAAACTGCAAGCACTAACTACTATCACAAATTAATAGAAACAAATCAAAATAACCCACTCCTTCTATTTGAAACCATGGCTAATCTATTAAACCGTCAAACATCGACAGATTTAATTGCAGCTATAAAATTTAGCAGCAATGATTTTATAAATTATTTCTCTAAAAAAATTACATCCATTAGATGCAAAACTGCTAAAACTCATATTCAATTTAAGCAGCTTAACTCAAATTCTATCCCTTTGACTCACTCGCTGCAAAATTTTTCAAATATTGACCTGAATGAACTGCTGAAAATAATCACAGCATCCAAGTCAACGACATCCAAGTCTCTCGATCCTGTACCACCAAAAATAAAGAAATAATTGCTACAAATAGCTCAAGAACCGTTTCTGAATAGTACTGAATAAATAAACTCATCTCTATCAATAGGTTGTGTTCCTAAACAGCTCAAAAATGCAGTAATTAAACCACTAATCAAGAAAACGCATCAGGATCCAACTATAGGCCAACTTTCCTTTCTTGTCAAAAATATCAGAGAAAATTGTAACAGCACCGCTCAGCTCCTTCTTACAGAAGAGCAACTTTTATAGAGATCTTTAATCTGGATTCAGAGCGCATCACAGAGGATTCTCCTCATGAGACTAGAGAACGATGCAGGCATCCAGGGCCAGGCTGTAAGATAGTTTAACTCTTACCTCTTGGAGTCATTTTGTTCATGTAAATGGAGACTCATCAGACTCGATAACTATTCTGGGACCCATCCTATTCTCAATATATATGCTCCCCTTGGCAAAATTATTAGAAGACATGGGGTTAGTTTCCATCTCTTGGCAGACAACAGCAAGCTCTATATCTTAGCAAAACCTAACAAACTTTCAAAGTTAAATAAGATCTTAGAATCAAGTTTTATATAGCACTTTTTTAGTAGTTGCTTTCAAAGAAGCTTCACAAAGTCCTAGTGTGGATCAGGTAGAGTAAATAGGAGTTCCACTGTGAGGCCCCTGGGAGCCTTGCTGACTGAGGCAGGTGATAATCACCTCCCCAGCATAAAGAATATACAAACTCACACATCTGGTCTAGAAATTTTAGGCCCGAGGGGAGCAATCACCTCATACTCAGTCTCTTTAACTGTTCAGGAAGCAACTCAAGTATGTCAAGCATCAACCGCCATCACCCCAGAAGAGGAGGGCCCTGTGCTGCCTCCTTTGGGAATCTGAGCCATCAGCTGCTGCCTCAGCATGTCTACGCCCCAAACATTCGAAAAGTTGTGGCCATCAATCCTTTACATCCAGAAGATCAGCACAGCCATAACATTGCCTTAGTAGCACGCTTTAACAGACAGTGACTAACAAGGAATAGTGCTCAAAGGATATAAACAAAGGAGACTTACTTTTTGTTAAAAGGCCGCGAAGACACGAAAGACCGACGCGTGCAACGACTCCACGCACTCTGGGTACATAACACCAGCTCACTCAAATAATTGTTGCTCGCTCCAAAAGCAAAAAATAGAATGATGTATGACATCCTCTTCCCGTTGGATAACAGTTGTCATTATTTTCAGATCTACTGATTTGCAAAGCAAATTCAAGCATTTCAAATAGACACAAATCAATGTCACATGCTCAGAGTTTGCCTGTTAGCTTAGCATTTTATATGCTGGCTTGTTGGTTGGATTTAGTAAAACCCTGTGTCCATATCGGGGCCACAGAGCAAAGTTGAATGGAAAACAGCTTTTTTGACCTTTGGTGGCCATTATGAGTTATCTTGCATGTCTTATGGTCTGTCTGTGTCCCCAGATGTCTTCTAAACATTATTAAATTTTCTCCATCACTTGTGGCACAAATTGTGGAGTCTTATGCAGATATTAAGCTTCTTCAGATAAGAAAGGAATGACTAAATACAGTTGAATATGTTAATGTTTTTAGATTTTTATTTGTGCAGGTTTGACATAGTACAACATACTTAATATCACCCTGTGTGTGTGTGTGCGTGTGCTTGCGTGTGTGTGTGTGCGTGTGCATCATTTTTAAACAAGTATTCATTCATTCAACAAAATTTTTAGATTTTAGATATTGCTTGTAACATGGATATAAAACAATCTAAAAATGAGTTTTAATAGTATTGGAAAGAAAGAATATTTTAAACTAACTATATTCTGTATTCGCAGTCCTACCCAAGCCACAAGTGAGTTACAAGACCACTTTTCTAGGAGTAATCGAGGCAAACTGTACTGCTATAGCCAGGCCACAGGCTGAAATAGTGTGGAACGTGGAGGGTAACAACCAGACCATTGGACCACCTATGACTACAGCTGTTCCACAGAGTGACGGAACCACTCTGGTCATTAGCACTTTAACCATCCAGACTGGTCTCCTGAAGGACATCTCTGTCAAATGTCTGGTGCATCATAAAGGGTTGGAGACGGCCATTGCGGTACCCATGAACACTAAAAGTGAGGGAAATGCTTTTTCTTTTCTTTTATTGCTTTGTTATGATTATAATTTAAAGGTGCCGTATTACACCCCTTTTACAACATTTACAATAAAAATGTGATCCCTCTATCCTAGCACTGCACCCTTCAAAATGCATCGTTTGTTGAGAACAATGTCTTTGAATCATCTCAAACTGTTGGGCTTAAAAAGTTTTAGCTTAGCCACTGAAAACAGCTATACTTACTGATTGGAGACCCTCATCAGCACCCAGGACAGTCCTTTTTGAATTCCACTTTGTTTAAAAAACAGTCTGGTGTGAGGTGCTTTTCAAAAATACCAGTCATCTTTCGACGGTTTCGATGGAGAATAGATCAATATTTTGATAGACCAAAAACATCTTTCTTTAAATTGCTCTTCAGTGAGTCTATTACTCTTCTGGGTCAGACAGCAGGTCTTATTATTGGCATTAGTGGTGCTAAATTGTGACATCACTATTAATAAACCTGTTTTCTTCTTCTGGGAGCCCAACAAACATCCATGAACCAATCTGAAAATGACTAATGCCATTATTTGATAAAGGAACTATACTAAAGCACAAGAAATGTCAGAAAAGTGGTGTATATTATATTACAGTACCTTTAATGCCTTGAATTTATTTATTTTGTTTCATATTATAAAAAGTTTTATTGAGAAATCGGCCGTAAAAAAGGATGGGCCAAAATCACACTTTCAGCACAAAAAACTTGGCACCAATGCAATCAGATGATACTATTCTCCTTAAATTGCCAAAACCAGACTCGTCCATCAGATGAGTTTAGCTTTACACTCCAGAGAAAACATCTCACTGCCAGTGGACCACTGAATTTGATGCTTGCATTGCATTATATGAAATATGGCTGAATGCAACTGCAGGTCTCTTTTGTTTTCTCGGAGGATCAGATTCAGATTGATTAATATTTTAGTGTGTACTCTGGGATATTTAGATATGAAATACAATAATACTTCTACAATTACGAATAATTATACTAATTAACCAGAGGCAGTTACTTTTTTTTAACTGTAGCTTGAACCTTGCAGACATGAAAATGATAAACCAAAACTAGCCAGTGGCATAAAGTAAAACACAGGTTATTCTTCACCGGGGGTATATTATAGTCAATATTATGTTCAAACATACTTTCCTTTTCCACAGCATGAAAAAGACTGAAGAAGAAACATTGAAAATAATAATTATTTCATAACCCTGTGCCTACTGTTCTCTAACAGCAACTCTCCAAATACACTTAAAAAAACATTTCATATTTTAACATAGAAAATTCTTGTAAAACACTAAATAAATATTCTCTCTGTTACATTTGCGCAATGTTCTTTAGCTATTCTGAAGGCCATGAACTTTTAAGTGACGTAGCAAATCAACATCGATAACATGGGCTTCACCTTTTCTTCCGACTCCTGTGCATATTTCTGCGCAAAGCTTTTAGGGACCTCCTAATAGGCAATACATACATGTTGTAAACGGGTCCAGTCTTGGCACGGCACCCGTGTTTTTGAATAGTGGAGTAAACACTGATGTGCCTCAGCAGTCACCGACACCCTCTGTCTGTTAAGATAACCTACCACTTTTACAAGTAAAATTTCAATAATCCTTGAAGCTCAAAGTTGCCTATTCAAGTAATCATAATTAAATAAATAAAAACTGGAAGGAAGACAAGTATTAACACATTTGTAGTTTGCACATGTCAGTGTTCAGCAGACAAACCAAGACTTCCTCCTCTGGTATACATCCAGGGGTACATAGTCTCCGCCCCGCTCGGAGAGGCACAAACTCTGAGAACAGTACATGCAAGGAGTCCTGGAGGATCCTTTGAGCAGTTCTCAAAGTTTGTTGATCGCATAAAGTATCTGAGCAGACTTTCTCAATGCTAGTCAAACGGTTCCAGTTCTGTAGATTCAGTGAATGAATCAACAAATAAAGGAGAAAGCTATTACATTTTCAGTGAATATATTATAGAATCTCTTAGAATAACTGTGGCTGATATTCTATTGGCATTCACTTCCATTTTTTGGAGCTAGATTTGTTGCACAGGTGGCATTATATCACAGTTCCACACTGGAATTCACTGAGCTCCTGAGAGCGACCCATTCTTTCACAAAGAGTCGGTCTCCAGATTCTTGAATGAGTGAACCAATATTTTTTGCAATATGGTGTATGTCTACACTTTTGAATATTATTGATAATGGTAACTTATTTAGTGCCAGAATAAATGATAACTGAGATGTTTTATAAAATTATTGTTATTCATTCTGTTTTCGTCCTCAGTCGGCACTGCCCTAGCTATCCTGATCTCCGTTACCATAGTAGCTTTCCTTCTGGTCCTCTGCATGTGTTGCTGTTTGTGGAAGTGTATTCTGCGCAAAGAAGGTCAGTGGTTTTCTAGCATCTCTGAAGCCATAAAACAACGCCTCAACTGCTCTAAAGGAAATGTGCAGTGAGTCAATGTTTTCACTACTAGGTATCTTGTGGATTCCAAATGAAGCCAATATTTGAGCATCACCTACAGCAGTTTCACTGACGAGTTAGTCTTTAGGGGAAGAACCACATAATTAATATTAATGTTATTGACCACGGTGGTGCAGTGGGTAGCACGGTTGTCTCACATCAAGAAGGTCGATGGTTCGAGCCTCGGCTGGGTCGGTTGGCATTTCTGTGTGGAGTTCTCATGTTCTCCCCGTGATCACGTGGGTTTTCTCCGGGTGCTCCGGTTTCCCCACAAGCCCAAATACATGCGGAATAAGTGAATTGAGAAAAAACAATTGTCCACAGTGTTTGAGTGTGAATGAGTGTGTGTGGATGTTTCCCAGCGATGGGTTGCAGCTGGAAGGGCATCCGCCGCATAAAACATGTGCCAGAGGAGTTGGCGGCTTCCCCGAAAGGGAAGAAAGCCGACATGAAAATGGATGGATGGATGTTATTGATTATCCGAGGAGCATGCTGCCATTGTGTACATGTACATTCATAGAATGTATAATATGGGTCCAGAGAGGTGAGAGATAAGCGTAGCACAGACATCTAATTGGCTGAAGGTTCAAATTGTAATATCTTAAGTTATTTATATTATTTATGCATCTTAAACCAACTTTTTAGAAAAACAGAGAAACAAACAAAGTTTGCTAATCTTGCTAATCACCTCCCCAGCATAAAGAATATACAAACTTATGATACATCGGCGAACAGTTCGCCGGGCAGCACCTGAAAAAACAAAACAAAGACAAAACAGGAACTAACAAATGGAGAATCAACGGGTAGAAAACTGTAACACAGACAACAAACAGGTGATCAGCAGAGATAAATGATGTTATTAATTATCCGATGAGTTTGGTCCAAAGAGGTGAGGCATAAGCGTAGCACCGACATCTGATTGGCTGAAGCTTCAAATTTGAATATGTTAAGTTATTTACATCGTTTATACAATTTAAACCAACCTATTTAAAAATAATTCACCCCACTTAGTGTTCATGAAGGTCAAAACTAGGCACCAAAAACATTGCTGTGCCTGGGTTTTAAACATGTTTTTTCAGTTTAGCAGTGTTAACATGAGAGTGAATGAGAACCTACTCACTTCTGACCCAGAGGTACTACAGTTCCTATTCACTTCCTACTGCACGAAGGCAAGGAGAGCAAGAGGTTGCCATTTCTCTCAACAATTGCACCAACAACACAACATGAGTATGTGACTGAGATGTAACCGAGAGAATCCAGCTATTATCGGAAAAAACATTTTATTTTTAACAGTTCATTTGTATAGCACATTTTGTACACAGAGTAATTCAAAGTGCTTTACATTGGAAACAAAGAATGGGAAAGAAAGTACTTATAATAATTCATTATGTCTTTGCCGACCCGGTACCGGTTCGTGGCCAAGAGGGTTGAAAGGAAATCACAAACCTTCATTCACACAGTTATATAATAACATAGAAAAATTCCATCTATCCATCGGCTTGGTCCTTTTATCTGGGGTCGCCACAGCGACAGCCAACTTATCCAGTGTATGTTCTACACAGGGGATGCAATTCCTGATGCAACCATCACTGAAACATCCATACCTGAAACCAGAGCATCTGGAGGAAACGCATGAACACAGGGAGAACATGCAAACTCCACACAGAAATGCCAACTGATGCCGCAGAGGCTCGAACAATCTTGCTGTGAGGCGATCGTCCTCGCCATGTACCACCATAACAACCAACATAAAACCGATTTTACTTATACTTATTATAGAAAATAACCATGATTTACTGAATAAAGTATATATATAATATATGTACATAATACATAATATGTATATATATATATACACACGCACACACACACACACAATTTATTAAATATCATCTTGCAGAAATCTCCCAAAGACACATCACATGATAGTTCAGTTCATATCTAGAGTTCTGTCTATCTCTTTTTAAACACATTTGATTAGATGGAACATTTAGTTTGAAGATGCTCGGCATTTCATAGTTGTTTGTGTGTTGTTTTCCATGAACAGAGCCAGACGAGCTTCGGGTACAGAGAAGAAGAGACGAGGGAGAAATAAATGGAGACAGTTAAATAGACCTGAACCTCAAAAATGGACGCATCAAAGGTGGGGTGCTTTTGACTGCATGATTGGTGACGATGAAGTGTGTCCCTCCAAATTACAAAGTGGAAACACACTTTCAACTTAGCTTTCAAAATAACTTACAAATCATTTTTAAACTGCTGCCTTCAGTGATATCCGAACTGAACACAGGTCCTTAAACCCTCTTAACATATTAGAACCATTTCATTATTACTTGTTATTTAATGTGCAGTATGTACAAAAATCTAAAACATGTGAAACATTTTAATATACCTTGGTGTGTTGAAGACAGTTAAATTAACATAGGTTTTATTTGTTGTTAAGACGTGACAGAATATGACCCCCCCTCCTCCAACAAACGCCTTGACAATTCCTAACTATGAACTGTAATAGAAGATAATAATCATTGTATTTAAATGTATGGTGCTGCTGTAACCTCTACAAGAAACATTTATACCACTCATTTAAGTTTGTAAATATATTGATTTATTATTTGAACATATAACATCCTTTAGTTCATTTTGAATGTACAACATTTGACAAGAAGTCCAAAAAAGTCCTTTTTCTCTGGATTTCAGGGGCTCAAATGTACCAACATATAAACACAAGTTTGGACTTCTGTCAAAAGTGAGTTCTGCATAAGAAAAATTGTGTTTTTGTTGTAGATTAAATGTCACTTATTCTGCCTTTTTGACATCATGTGATTTAATGTAAATGTTAGTCATTTTCCAGTTTATATTCCTGAACTAAAAAAACACACAATTTTACCTCAACAAAACAGCTTCCTGTAAAAACATGCTGTTTTGGGCTCTGTGCCAAATGAAACGCACCACACCTCTTTATGCAGTGTTTTGCTGTCTGGTGTTTTCATAAAGTACATTCGGTAGAAGCATGCAAGAGCAATATAATGACATTAATATAAAGTAAAAATATGCCGTATTAATTTTTCTTCATTAGGAATGCACAGCAACATGATCTTGTGTAGGAGTTGTGAATAGTATAGTAATAGTCACCAACATTAAAAGGATTTCTATTGTGATATATGTATGGTAATTAAAAATAATGCACTGACTTGTTCAGGAGTTGGATCACGTAGTGTGTGTAAAGATCCAAGTTTCAGTCTCATCTTCATTGCAAATCCTACATTGGACTGACCTTCGTTCACAAACAGTCTGGAAGAAAATGGCTTTAGCAAACAAAGTTTTTGGTAGATTGTCGCTGTATTTCTCCATAAATAAAAGTTATCCACTCAGTCCTTAAAGGTTCCTTTGATGGGAGAACTTGAGCAGTTGTGTATTCTTTATCCATCAAAACACGGCGGACTTTGACGTCTTGGATTCTCATGAGCAAAATGATGTTCTGTTGTGTTTACAACCGTACGTGGATGGGCAGAATTTATGGTAATTACTGGGAGGGCCTTACAGTATTTGACCTCATTTACTGTTTCACACAGGCTCGTTCTCAGAGTACAAAGCATCTGTTACGATAAAAGTAAACCCCTTGGATGGATTTTTATAGTTTTAGAGGGGATTTACACACAGACACCAAGCAGCTGGAAAGTTTTGATTTTCATCTGAGGTCAACAAATTAATCTCATCACAAACTGACCTCATGAAAACAGCTATGAATATTGATGTCCTAGTATTGATTTGATGAATTGTTACATAAATGCAGATTTCTTCTTCCAAGGATTGTAATAGGCTTTTTTTTTTACAATTTGTTTATATCGATTTGAGTAGCGCAAATGTTTTTTGTAAAGTTTTAGAATAAACTAAACTAAACAGCAGTCAGGTTCATGTGAGCTGCCATATCTGAACAAACTCCCCATTTTTAGCATTTAAGTGCGATGGTGAGCAGATAAATTCGTTTAAAAAAGTCTCATCAAAAAAATCAAGGTTTGAAAAACACAGGCCTCAGAAATAAATTGCTCTATATGTAAAGTTACATATTACCCTGTGAATGACTCAAATGTTTTGCCATTTAATGGATTTAACTTTAAATCAGTTAAATTTTCATCAATAATTTTTCAGATTAAATAAAATATTGTCTTTGTTCTTCTGTTCTTCATATGGTTTTCGTAACACCGTTCCTCGAATAGGGAACGGAGACTTATGTCTGTTATGCCCAGCCACAACTGTAAGGTTGTAACTAAGTCTGGTTGCCTAGGGGGTGAGTACGGCTCCAGCTTCACAACAGGAAGAGTGTCACACTTGCATCCGCTTTATGCGGGACAACGTGATCACGTGACCATCAGCGCATTTGCTGATTGGCATTTTGAGTGTGGAGAGTAGGTCGCTCGCAGACTGACAAGACTGAAACTTTTTTTAAATCTTCATTCATCTTCATGTCGCTTTCTTCCCTTTCGGGGTCGCCACAGCGGAATGAACCGACAACTCTCTGGCATATGTTTTATGTGGCAGATGCCCTTCCAGCCGCAACCCATCGCTGGGAAACATTCACACACTCATTCACACTTTAACACTATGGGCAATTGTTCTTACTCAATTCACTTATTCCGCATGTCTTTGGACTTGTGGGGAAACCGGAGCACCCGGAGAAAACCCACGCGATCACGAGGAGAACATGAGAACTCCACACAGAAATGCCAACCGACCCAGCTGAGCCTAGAACCAGCGACCTTCTTGCTTTGAGACGACCGTGCTACCCACTGCGCCACCGTGACACTTTTTTAAAATCTATAAATGTAAAATGTAAATAAATAATTCATGTAAATTGAAGACATAGAGACTATTTAAATTCTAAATATGATTGTTTATAGAATTTTTTGTTTAACTTGTAACAGGTTTTGTCATGTAAACAACATAGCTGCAATAAATCATGAATATCCTCCAAATTAACTTTTTGCTTCTCTTCTTTGGTGGCTGTTAGTTTGTGGTCTCTTCAGACTCTTGTTTTCCAGGACTCTGGAAAGCAAGAGCCATTAACAGCTTGCAAAGTGAAGTCTGATCTTTGGGAAGAAACTTTAGGTCTTTAAACCTAAAAGATCAGTGCTGTCTTTCCTTTTAGATAGTCTGAGGTAAAAATCATGTTTGAATTTAACTATAGGCTGATCTTCCTCTGTTGACTCCATAATTTCTGGCAATACCACTAAGTAGTAGAAAGTTAATTTTACTTACATTACATTATTCAACACTATATTTATTACTTCTTCAATTTTTAAAAATGGTATTACACTACTCTGAACTTATTTTTTATTTTATGATGCATACCTTGACAGTGGATGCATGCATGCACACACACGCAAGCACGCACACACACGCACACACACACCCACACGCGCATGCACACACACGCAAGCACGCACACACACACCCACACGCGCATGCACAAAACAGGCAGCAGACGGAGATGTTCCATTAGATCGTGAGCGTTGGATGGACTATGCTTTAGGTGCCCAAAAATCTCACGACATTTAGCTAGCACACTTTCAAAACCGCTAACGTGAATGGAAACCAGACAGTTCAGCGCATTATGAGGGCCGTGCAGGACACAAGACAGTTTTTCACAAATTTAGACCAAATGAATGTCATTTCAACAAAGTGCGCTGTGATTTTAAGTGGCTGTCATTGCTCACAGAAGCCCAGCGGCCCCCGTGATCGCATATGTGTCTCGTGCTGTAGCGTGTCCACACTCCGTGCCTTCTCATCGTCATACAAACTGCATCATACTTCATTTAAAGTATGTCCGCCACAACAGGAAAAACTGAAACTGTGTTAATTGCATAATTTATATATATATAAAGTCTCTCAAGCATACTTGACAAAGCATCACTTCACTTAAACAGGGATGGGCGATGTCCAGTCAAACAAAGGTAGGTTTAAGATCTACTTTAAAGTTAACTACAGGATGTGAGGAGCAATAGAAGTCCTCATACTCGCTGTCTGACGTGCCTGAGCTCAAGCTGTCTGTGGAGTCATAGTGATGATGACAGGTCCTGCAATAGGGTCGCTGGTAGTATCTGTAGTCCTCTGAGCTGCTGGAGTCTGAGTCAGAGTAGTTGTACGGTTCCTCTGTGCATTTAAGGATCTCTGACAGCCCAGAGGAGGCACCCTGAGGAACATTTTTGATATCAGAAAATCTGTGTGAAGAACACTCCCACAAGTCATTCTCATTCCTTTTTTTCATCCCCTCCTCATCCCAGAAGTCCTGTTTGGGACAGCTGCCGGAGAGACCTGTGTTAAGTGCAGCGTCCCTTAACTGTCCGTGCTCCAGATGTGATCTCTTGCGTCCTGGAGGAAGCGACCCTGGGAAGTAATAAGGTGGATGACCACCTCTTGAGGAGTAAAGGGGGGGTCTGTGTTTGCGCATGAGATATGGTGAGATGGCAGGGAACAAGACCTCTAGAGGGGACTGAGGAGACAGCTCTTCTGGATTGATGGATGGACTCCTGGCACGGTTGGGTGATGTAACAACAGAACTGATGACCGTGTCAACGCTCAAGTCTTGCAAGATCTCAACCAGCTGTTCACTGGTAACAAAACCCATTCGCCTTGTTGACTGCGCTGTGGATTGCCCTTCGGTCGCTGGAAGATCTGTGGACTCGAGCTGAGATATTGAACACTCGGGATAATCATCTTCAGTTTTGTCCTCTTCTGAAGGCAAGTCCTGAAGGTTTTCTGAAATGACATTCTCTGAAGCTTCAGTTACGAGGTGGGATACTGTGGGGTCTACATTTCCGGTGTTTTCAGGAACTTGATTAGAAGATTCATCCTGAGGTCTCAGTTGTGGTGGACACTGAGATGCATCTGTCACTTTTGGATCTTCAGTTTGATTTGAAGTTGTCCGAATAGGGAGAGATGGAGGAGGAATGTAAGGAGGTGGGGAACGTGCTCTGTAAGGAGCATCCGAGTATTCAGAGTCCAAAGTTACCACTGTGGTTTGAGTTGAGGAGGCTTTGAGGTTAGTGTAGGAAGAGCCCATTTCTCTTTCATCCGAGAGCTGGCCACCAGTCATGAGTTTGACGAGCTTCCCCTTGGCGCTGTTCACTTGTTCTTGCAAACTGTCAATTACAGCATTCTTCTGCAATCGAGAAGAACATATGAGAGGAATGGTTTAAAGTAGATCACAAGTGAGTGGGTTAGGTGATAAATAAGCAGGGCATGAGATTATAAAGTGGAGCCTTCTGGAAAAGTCAAACAAAGGATGAGTTAATCAAAGTTTGTCTAATTCAGACACCACACTGGAATTCTCCCGCACTTACACAAACCAGCAATCCATATGTGGCACTGGTAGCATTTGTTGATAGTATAGTGTAGTATAGAAATATATTCTGAAGTTTGATTTAGAGAAATTCACATGTAAATCTACTAGCATCTAGTCGATCATCATATACACTTCTAAATCTGAAATAAATGGCAATGCTGATGTTACAGTGTGAAGTTTTCGATTCATTAATATGGAATTTTGAATATTTAAAATATTTTAAATATTGAATATTTGAAATAAGTAAACGAGAAAACGCAAGTTTGTGGGAAAAGCAGAATGACTTTGATTTTCTGCAAGGTGGAGGACCCTTTCTTACAGTGTCAGAGAAAGCAGTTAGAGAACTTTTGCAGTGCCAGGAAAGACAGAAGAGGAGAATGTTGAAGTTTTAACAGATATCTGCTGGTTGCTGGTAAATGGTTGCATTTAGCTCTCAACAAATCAGCTTGCTCTAGATCAGAGGTTTGTCAGGACCTGGAGAAACTCTGGCGAAACCTAAAGTCACAGTGTATGAACCATTGACCATATCTAACATCACCCCTAGGTTTCTGGCAATGTTAACTGAGGCTCAGAGTTGCTGTAGCCAGTAAGCTAAACCCATGCACAGATGTGGGACATGACTGTAGTGAAGATGTCTAGTTAGTTGAACGTTTTTTAGTAAATCTTAAACGAACTATTTTTTTTATTAATTCACCCATCTAAAGAGCTAAATCAACAAACCTAATGGAGTCACGTGTGGAAACATTTTTTTTCAGCTCCAAAGTTGTTCAGTTTTAACATGGGAGTGAATGAGAACCTGCTCCCTTCTGGAGTCAGCCTCAAGAGGCCGCTGGAGGAAATGCACCTCAGTCACTTAATGTTAAGCATGGAGAGAGAAAGCAAGAGATTGCGCCCATGTTATATACAGTCAATGATTTGTAGTTTAACTGGGAAGGACATCGAAGGAGACTTATTTAAAGGAGAGGAGAATGGAGACTGAAGCACCTCCTCCATGCACACGCCTGTTTTCATGTTCGGTCTGGGCAGATTTTTGGTAGAAGATGAAAAATAATTTTTCAGAAGTCACATCAATGCGGTACTAGCAGTTTTTCTGCGTTTCTGCTTTTTAGAGGTAATACAACAAAAGATTTCAAACATGGATTGAAAAGGAATAAAAACCCTTTAAACAGGTAAATAAAGAAGAAATTTGGAACACTTTGCTTTGAATTGCACAGATTTAAAGGCTGTCACCTCATTGATAAGTCTTTTCATAGAGTCGTTTTCTCCAAGCAAATAGTAGATCTCGTCCTCACTGTAAAGTGATTGGGTGGTCCTGCTGGGGCTGCTGAAATATTTGGCCATTTGACCAGGATGGGAGTTACTTTCCTCTTCAAAATGTCTGCAATGTGTCAGCTGAGAAACAACATATAGTTAATAAAGGTTATATTGAGGGTTTTAACATTATTTACAAGTTTGTCTGTAGGCTTTCTAAAATATTTAATGTGGAAATCAGAACTTGCTTATTCCCTTGTCAAATACTCCCTTTCTGTCTGTAAATCAATGCAGGTCAAAGCTTTCAGGTGCAGAAAGACTAAAATTAACAGCAGCGCAACATCATTATTCAGAATTGGATGTCAGTTTAAAGAAAAAGCTTGCAAATTAATTTTAATTGACATAGAGAATGTTCAAAATAATTTGAATGAAAGAGGAATATATTTCTTTTCAATTCAGATAAATTCTTTCTAGGATAATTTTAATAAACCCACCTCCAACTAAAAACACAGAGGTCCATAGAATTCTACTGACATTAAGCCTAAATTCCTTTTATTTATAGTAATTAGCATATCCAATTCAAAGAAAATTAATGAAGCACTGTTTCAGAAAAGAAATATCCTTAATTAAAGGGTCACAAAACCCCAGACGGATTTATATTTATAAGTTGGTCTCATGTAGCTGAAAAAAAGCAAGATGAATCTCATAAACCGAAAACTATTTGTTGTATATTTTTTCTCAAATTCTGAAAAGAAGGTTCTTTCTATAATTCTGCCATGAGAGATTTGTATTCCACTCCGTGAACCTGAGTATTGAACCTGCACACAGAGGTCTGAAATGACTCATGCACACCTGAGGGATGAAGAGCAGGCAGTCGATGGCCACTGTGCAGATAAAGATGGCTCCAGACACTACGCCGTAGACCAGATTAGGCCAAGCAGACAGGTAAAAAGAGACAGGCGCCGCTGCAGCGCTCGACGTGGACACCAGGCAAACAGCCGTCATGATGGTTGAAGACTGATTTACTGGAGGCACGCTGACATTGCTCGTCAGGCCAGCAAGATACATGCCATACAAAAGAAGAGTCCCCTGGAAAATGTATATGGAGTTCAGTGGCATAATCAGTAATCAGTAAATATCGATTGTTAGATTTAAGGATGGCATTGACGCCACGTCTTTAGCATTTTTCATTTCAAATGTTAAAGTATTAAACTTAGAATATATTAAACTTAGAATATTTGAGCCCTCTGTATTAGAGCTGCACTGTTAATAACACTAAAATTGCAATATTTTTCGTAAACAATGTCTTTGAATTTGACTTTGCACGGTCGTTTCACAGCAAAAAGGTCGCTGGTTCTAGGGTCGGCTGGGGCAGGTGGCATTTCTGTGTGGAGTTTGCATGTTCTCCCCGTGATCGCGTGGGTTTTCTCCGGGTGCTCCGGTTTCCCCACAAGTCCAAAGACATGCGGTATAAGTGAATTGAATAAGAACGATTGTCCATAGTGTTTGAGTGTGTGTGTGTGTGAATGTTTCCCAGCGATGGGTTGCTGCTGGAAGGGCATCCGCTGCGTAAAACATATGCCAGAGAGTTAGGGTTAGGGCTAACCTAACCCTAACCCTAACCCTAAAGCCGACATGAAGATGGATGAATGAATATATTTATAGTGGCTGGTAAAATACAAAAATAAAGCAAAAAAACTCACATCCAAAAGCACACTCATCCTATTGGACAGTTTTAGATAGATCTTAAAAGTTTGTTTTATATTAAAAAAAAATCTGAGTTTTACCTTCAGTGCAAAGATGAGGACTACCCACAGCTCTGAATATAGACAAGAACAGGAATCGAGGTGGCTCAGAGAAAAAGACCCATCCGTTTCTGTCACCTGACGGAAAGAGAGAAACATGATTTGAGGTTCCAGTAGCCATCTTTATAGGCTCTTCATATGCTTGCTCTGGTCTCAAACATGACTTCAGGTTTTAAGAACTAAGTGAGTCCATCTTTAATCACAAGATGTCATGTGCTTTCACAAGTTTTACAATTCAGTGCTCACATTAAACTCCTCCGCAATGAATTTGTGTTGGGTATGTAATTTTATTGATACCATTGATCTACTTCAAATGCCTGCGGGCCAAAAAACTACATCTTATATTGTTTTGGTTTACAGAAAGCGGAACCAGACTAAGCCAAGAAGCTGACTAAGCCATTAGCAGCAACAATAAAGTTGTTGACGTCTGACTTTCTGTTGACTAGTTCAGTATGTCATACGCAGCCATTGGGAAATCAGAGAGTTGAATAATTTGTATTTATAATGACTCATGTCAAAAGAGGAAAATATCTTATTCAGTTTAGATGTACTTAACGTTATAATGTAAATATAAGATTTTATTTTAAGAATGATCAAAAAATAGCAGACTAACTACAGTTTTCTGTAGTTTTTTTTCCCAGAAGTTTCAGATTCTGAAAAGAACTCTCTTGAATATTACCTTTTTTTAAAAGTGCATAATTAAAAGTAAATATATTTCAATACAGACAATTCTAAAAATAAAGCAAAAAAAATGGTATTTCACAAAATACTTCTGTAAAAGAAAAGTTTTTGTTCATTTGCCATATGTGGATAAAGGAAGATTATAAATTGGTTTTGGAAAACAGAAGGACGGTTTTTACCTTCACTAGAGCAGCAACAGAACGAGAACACTTGATGGGATCCATCAAGGTCCACGTGGTTAGAATAAGCAGATCCACTAAAACCAGCAGGGCAACTAAACCCATCAGATGGATGTCTCGGATAATCTGACACAAAACCAAACAAACACTGGTGAAGCCACTGATACGAAAGCATGACGAGCCAAACGCAGGTATCTGAGCTCACCACTCTCTTGTCAAGCACTCGCTGGGTGAACACTATGTAGAGCCGCCATGTTTTCCCAAGAATGGGGCCGAAGACCAGCGAGCTGCCGATGCATAGAATCCAGATGCGAGCCTGGCAGGGTACACGTAAACACAAGCATGAAAATCCCTGCAGCCACATGAGTGAAGTGGCTTTCTGATCTGATCACATGTTGAAGTTGCTCCGATCATGATTCCTCCATCTTTAGATTTACTATATAACTGAAAATTAACTGTTTTAGTCAAAAAGTAATTAATATAGAAAATGGCAAATATTTGAAGAAAACCTGCAAATATTAGCTGGAGCACCATGTTAAATTAAACAACTTTGAGTTTTAGTTGTGCATTTGTTTAACCACCAACTTGTCATTTATTCAGGGAGGTTTTTTTTTTTTTTACAATAGTGAAACTCAAAATGCTATATTTTTGACCATAAATACAAGAAAGCTAAAGCTAGCAGATTTTTTTTCCCCTAATGATAAGATGTACTCTTAAAATAGGAAATAATTACAAATAATACACTTGTAAGAAACTGAATTATGCCTTTGTGTGATATCCTCGAGAAGACCTAGCAATTTGCATTAAATGAAGAAAACATCAAGGACTGCCACTGTTTCACATGCGTAGCGTGCTATAACAAGCAGATTAGACCAGATGTCTCTGAAATGGTCACGTGAATTAAACAAACGAGCTGTCCTTTGAAAGAGAGTCAAGAATAACTTCACAGCTCGACTAAAATATTTGGATGAAAAAATTCTAGAGCCAAAAACAAGTGTCAGAGGGATATGCATCTCACTGTCTCATCTTACTGAATCTGCATACGAGTCTATTTAATTAACCAAACCCAAAAGTCTTCGTTTCACACCACTAAGTCTAGTCTGATCTCTCCCCTTTTTCTCTCAGAGAAACAATCATACACAATAGCATCTTTTGAGATAAAGATGGACAACCTTCCAAAGTTAGGAACCAATCAGGGTAATGATGTAACTTGATATTGATATTTCGAGTATTTAAAGGAAATTCTCGCTAAACTCAACGAAGCTCTGTAATCAGAACTCTTGCACTGGGTCATGTGGTGCGCAGCCTCTCTCTCAATGATTTTCTTTGTTTTCAAGTCTGTTAGAATATGCTCTTGTAATTGACTATATTTGATGCTTGAATATTAAATGGAAAGTGCATTTGTTTATGATTTACCTGATAAATAAATTGACAATCGTATGTTTTGAAGTTTTCCAATAATTATTTATCATAACTTCTGTTGTATCCTCTGTACCTGAATACATTTGTTGTTTTGGGAAGGTCTGAAAGTAAGATCTCGCTCGATCCCCCGTTCGTCCCTGTAAGAACCGTACTCTAAGCCTTAAGTATTTATTATTCATGGTTATTAACGGGAGCGTCACGGTGGCGCAGTTGGTAGCACGGTCGTCTCACAGCAAGAAGGTCGCTGGTTCGAGCCTCGGCTGGGTCAGTTGACATTTCTGTGTGGAGTTTGCATGTCCATTTGATTGTTCATAGTGTTAAAGTGTGAATGAGTGTGTGTGAATGTTTCCCAGCGATGGGTTGCGGCTGGAAGGGCATCCGCTGCGTAAAACATATGCCAGAGGAGTTTGCGGTTCATTCCGCTGTGGCGACCCCGAAAGCAGACATGAAAATGGATGGAAAATGGATGGTTATTAACGGTTTGTGCCGGCAGAATCTTTATTCTGGAGTAGAGGTGGGCGATATGGGTTAAAATTCATATCACGGTATTTTCCACTGTCCAGACAGTATCAGTATTAAATCGTAATCAGTATCAGTAAAAAATGGACATCACATTTTAGTAGACATTAATACATTTGCATTTCACTTCAAACTGCACTCTGGGTTTATAACAAGTGAAGGAGAGAAAATAATGTAACTGTGAATTATTAATTTTAATGTAGTCAGATTTAGAAGTTTTATTGGTTTCATCCAAATATTAATGATTATCTTCGGCTAGTGTGTTCGTGTGTATTTCCTTGCTCTTGTCATGTTTATCCAACAGAGAGCAGCAGCATACAAAAATCACCTTCATGCCAGCTTTGATTCCGTCTTTGGGTCAATGGACGGGGCCTTACACACTGCACCTAACGAAAGTACAAGAACACATAATGCTTTCCTCTTCAAGTGACTTGCAGCTCTCCCACAATTATCTACCTACAAACTTGCATGAAAATAACTGCTTCAAGTTATATTAAAAACCTCAAGTTTCATTTAGTCAGACCCCTTCCTAAACCCATATGCTTGATATAGTTGTAGACATATACAGGATTCCTAAATGCAGTTACAGCGGCTCCTCTCTGCACGCTCATGCACTTATTTTGCTTAAATCAATAATTATCGTGTAATCTAAGCTGTTCGCGATAACATTAATGATCGTGTTCAAGTCCAAACACAGCTCCGAGAGGTTCCAGTCAGCATTTATCTCTGTTCCAGGACTCGCTGTTGATCTTCAGTTATCAAGGAAAAACCTATTCTTGTAACTAAAAAAGCTTGCGCTCACATACCACCTTTATTTTGGACTGCTTTATAATCTTTTATGTTTACCTTTCTTGTTCTCTGACTAGCAAATGTTACCTCAAAAAAGCAGGAAAAAAAAATCCACGCCTCATAAAATCCAGCTACCATTTCTCAGACGTACTGAGATGTGCACACGCATGTGTTTTTTTCAAAGGTAAAAAGGTCTTTTTTTAAAGGTAAAAATTGCCTCATTTGCATAATTTCAGCTCCATAAACCTTAAACATTAATACATATTAAAAATAAAACACTTCACCTCCCCTTAACTGATGTTTTCGAAACAATAAAACAAGACTAACATTTTCTAAACATAAACAGTAATATTATTGTATAAAAAGCATTTCTATTAAAAAATTTTATTTGGAGAGAGGTTTCAGATAAATTATCTTAAAATGTATTCATAACCTGTTCAATCTTCACCTGATGTTTTGTGTTTTGCATTTTCACAGTATCTGAGCTCTGACGAATGGGCTCTTGTGGTGAGCTTGCATAAATAAACCTCTAAATAAATAAAATATCTATTCAGTCAACAAATCTTTAACAAAAACTGAGCCAACTCAAAAGAATGAACCGACTGAAATCGATTTTTTTTTGTCAAAATTGAGTCACATCATTTTTTCAGCTCAGTCAACATTTCATTAGTTGAGTTTTTGTGTTTATAAGGATGTTGGGGCGCACCTGTAAGACCGGTCTAGATCCGCCCTCTATAAGCTGGTATTTCTCATCCATGGCAAATAGGAAGCCACTGCTGTAAGTCAGTAGACTTCCACAGAGGGTCAAGATGTTCAGATTTGGGCTGGACATCTTCACTATCCTGAATCAGAAATTCACCACAATCACCGCTCACAATAATAATAAAAAAAGTAAAACTGAAGTCCTTGCTAAGGATCCAACGAGTTAGCACCTGTTGTTTCGGAAGTGCAGGGTAAAAATGAGGAAAATGAGAGCCAGGAACATCCCTGAAGAGAGAAGAGTCCAAATGACAGCACGAAGAGCTGGAGACAGAGGTCCGGTCTGAGCGTCAGCAGCTGACTAGAATCACAAAACCAGGAAAAAAAAGAAAAAGGCTGAATAGAAGAATGTTAATCATTAGCTTTGCCATTTTAATATATTTTTGATGGGTGTAATTTATGTTAATAATTGCTTTTTTTAATTCATTTATGTTAATAAAACATTAATTTGAATCAAATATAATTATAAAAATGAGAAACTTGGTATTACATGCAACGTGTTTCTGAATTTTGAGCAGTTTGTTCAGACCACGGTCTTTTTACCGCCTGATAAATGTAGCTCAACTGCGTCCTATGCTGCAATTCTCTGTCGCCGAAAGACATGTTCATCCTCTCGTGTCTGGATTACTGTAATGCTTTCCAGGCCGGGATTTCTAAGTGTACTATGGACAGGTTTCAGTGTATTCAGAATTCCACTGCTCGTATTTCGACTGGAATCAGAAGATGTCAACACATCACACCTGTTCTTAAACCATTCCACTGGCTCTCGGTCCACTACAATGTTGATTTTAAAATTATAACCCTCACATACAAATGGCCTTTGACTGTTGATGCTTTATTATTTTTTATCATTTTATTGCTTTTACGAGGTTAATTTTTTTAACATGTTTTATCGATCCTGTATTGTTTTTATTATCTGCGTTTATTGTGTTTTCTTCTGACTGTCCACCACTTTTTGAAGAATCACTTTAAAGGTGTTTTATAAAATAAAGTTTATTATTATTATTATTATTATTATTATATTAATCCGTTTCTCTACCATTTAATGTGAGTTCCCCAAAGTCTGCTGTTTCTAATATTTCTAAATATTTATGCTGTTATCTCACAAATAAAGTTGTTGCTTTATATCAGAGTTAACTGATCCACGGCCAGTGATTGAAGGACTTGCTTAAATGTTGATTGTGTGATTTCTGTTTAAATAAACAAATGTTATTTATACAGCATAAGTATTTTGTGTGCCTACATTGTTGTGTGTCACTCGATCCTCTTAAACTTTCTTTCTTTTCTGCATCTTCGTGGCTCTTTCTGATACAAAATGACAGTGATAAATAGCTGTTGCAATGAATGAATTCTCCTCTAGCACAGCTCCCTTGGCTTTTGGGATCCCAAAGGACTCCATTCTGGGTCCTGTTTTGTTCTCTTTATATATGCTACCACTGGGTCCATTCATGGAGAGGCTCAAAGTCAGCTGTCACTTTTATGCAGATGACCTTCAACTTTATCTCTCTGTTCAGTCAGACAGTACCAAGGCACTAGACTCTCTTAATCACTGCTTGATGGACATCAAGAAATGGTTATCTGACTACTTTCTCCACTTAAAAGGGAGTAAGATAGAGTGCATTGTCTTTGGCTCCTCAGGAGGCTCTGACCGGACTCCTGGCTCGAATGTCATTACAGTGCAAACCGACGGTGACTACTTTAGGAGTAAAACTAGACTTGAGCTTAAGGATGGAGCAGCAGATTAACTCCGTTGTGAGGGCTAGCTTTTTTCAACTTCGCTTGCTGGCAAAAGTGAAACCCTTTTTAACTCACAGTGATTTTGAAAAGGCGATACATGCTTTAATAGTTCCAGACTTGAAAAACTGTACCTCGGAGTAAACCAGCACTGCTTACATTGTCTGCAACTTATCCAAAACACAGCTTCTCGTTTGTTAACAAACCCTCGACGCTGTAGGCACATCACTCCGGTTTATCTTCTCTGCACTGGCTTCCGGTTCGTTTTAAAGTGGATTTAAGTTTAGTTTTTAAAGACATCCATGGACTAGCTCCAAGCTATCAGAGTTTTACAATTTTATAAACGATCATGATCCCTGCGATCAGTGAGCCACCTTCTCCTTAATGTGCCTAGGAGTAAATACAAGCGGTGAGCGGTTGTTTAGTGTAGCTGGGCCTAGACTCTGGAACAAACTTCCATTAGAAATGAGAACTATTACCAGCTTATCACTTTTTAAAAGCAAGCTGAAAACTCATCTTTTCAGAGAGGCGTTTGGTTCTTGATTATGTGCGGACACAGAGGCTGGTGTATTTATGTATTGTTTTTCTTTCCTGTATTTTTTTTTTGTTTTTGTTGATGTGTTCTTGATTGATTGATTGATTTGATTAGCAACACAGTTACATAAACCTGACTGACAAAACTTCCGAAAGCTGTGCAGTTGAGCTAATACTGGTACAAAAAAAACCTCTCTGTGTGATTTGTACTAAAACTTACACAAAAAGAAAGTTTAATAATTTACACACACTGTTTTGATTATGTTGAACTAAAAAAACTAAAATCTAACAAGCCCAACAACAAAGACCTCAATTTTTTTTTTTACTAAGTGGTTCATCTGGCTGTCACAGATGTCCTCGATGAGCATGCTGGTACTCAGTGTGTGTGAGAGAACGTGTATAGGTTTGTTTGTTCACCTGCGAGAGCACACAGAGCCTCTGCAGGATGTCCCAGCCCTGCTGCTGGTTCACTCCAGGCTGGATGAAGCAGATGCTGGTTCCACACCCAGAGCTGCAGTTCAGAGCTGCCTCCATCCTTGACCTGAGCTCTAGCTCAGCTTATTCACACCTGGTGAAACGACAACAGAAACAAATAACTGTTACATACCACTACATTCACACATCTACTGCACTTTATAAAGCCAATTTGCATTGACCATTAGAAGCTAAGATGTACACTAAATTATGTCTTTCAGTCAGCTGACACAAAATTTCCCTGCGCAGATCACAGTCCATACTAAAAGTTTAGATAATATGTGTGTATAATGTGTGTTAATATGGCTTTTTATTCATTCTCACCCTTTATTTTGTTTAATGCAGACACAAGACAGTTATAAAACAGAAAATTCCAGACATTAGCTCATTGTACACGTTTTACAAAGACACGGACACTTGTTTTACATACACAAATGGAAGTTTAACAGCTAGTGATTGACAATGTTCTAGTTTTATACGCTCTATTTCTTTCCCAGGTCCAACAGAATAGATCAGTATCCTAAACAACTGTGAAAAAGCAGAATCTCAACTCCCGCCCATGGGCTGGTACATTAGAACACGTGTGAACATGTGTGTGAACTCATTCTCCACTACATTTTATTATTACAGCCTTGGTGACTAAATGCTGTAATCACATTGCTTCATGCTCACTAATAAAAAAACAGAGAAGAGCTAAGACTTGCCCCACACAGAAGAGTTTAAAGAGCTGAAATCCCACAAGGATGCACCAATTATGGTCACAATGCACATGGTGCGTCATGGAAGAACATGAGCCAATAGTATGAGGCTGAAAGAGCAAACCGCATCACCTGTGCTGAAAATGACTGTGATGGCTGAGATGTATCAGTATCAGTATTAGTGTGTCTTAGTATCAGTGTGATGCGTTGAACTAAAATTTGTGTCATTGTTGTATGTTGATGGAGATGTTTGGGCCAGACAGTGACACTAGTACGTTGGGGAAGTTGAGAAGTTAAAGCCACACCTCCACATGCACTGTGTAGTTTTAACTATCATACATTAGGTGGGGGAAAATTACACCCCCCTCCCCACTCTGTAATTTTAGGAGGGAATAAATTACAACCCCCACAAATTTACAGGTGCTAAATATTGAAGGCAGATTGAAGAGAGAGAGAAAGAGAGAGAGAGGGGGGGGGGTTTCATAATCGATTAATCTGTAACTGTAATTGATCGATTAATTGGATAAGCGCTTACTGTTCTTTCATCTCCTGATATTTTACTTTCAGAAAAGTAAAAATTGTATAAAATTCAATATTGAATACCAATAAAGTATCACACGTTCCTGCACTGCATGCTTACCTTAAAGACCAACAAAAAGTTTTGAATTTGCCAGAAATTCTAATAATATAAATATGCTTATTATACACAGTAGATATTTCACAAAATTATGCAATATGCATCTTTTTTTTTAAATCCTGACAGATTTTAGGAGAGTTTTTTTTTTTGGACAAAAATTGTGATGGTTAAAGCATTGAATTCAACGACTAGATTCCTGTACTGTGCACTATATAATTATATAATTTCTCTTCCAAGGGATCCTTCGTCTCTTATTAAACTAAGCTTTGATTGGTAATTTTATTTTGTACTGTATTAAAATTATTAATTTGAATAAATATTGAAGCCCTAGCTAGTGATCATGTGCCATTAAACTAAAATAATTTTCTTTTTTTTTTTTACTTTTGCCAAACGGTCTTGTTTTGCAGAAGTACAGGGCTGGTAAAAAAAGTATCCTATTCTCATCAAGCCTGCCTCAAGAACAGATCGAAACAAGCTTTCAGTTTTAAAATACTTATATAACACAAATGTAAAAGTAGTTCTAAGATGCACACGGTCATCAGCCCCCTATGGCTGCAACGATTCATCAATTTAGTCGAAAATAGAATTTGTCTACATATTCAACATATTCAGTTGTGGAATAGTCTGCATGAGCAGATCAGCTTTCAGGTCTAGAGTTAATGTTACGTGGAGAAGGAATGGCCCTCTGTGAAGATCTGGAAGAGGAAGTGAGTGTAACCCTATCAGATAAACCTAGCTAAAGTACAGTATTGCCCATTACGAAAGTGAGCATGCATACAAGATAGGCACGCTATTTTACTGTCTCTTTTTACTGAGCAGACCACAAGAGTGAGGGTGAGGTGCACAGAATGCACAGTTTTTGGGTGCTGAAACTGAAAAGTAGATGCAACACGAATTGCTTTAGAGAGGTTTGAATGATTGAGGTATTTTACTAAATCAGTGTTGTTGGACATGGTGAGAAACATCGTTCCTGCTTGTCGATTTGTAAGACTTAAAGTCCGTTCGTGTTCTTTGTCATTCTGACTGGTTTTATTTCTTGGTATTGAAGTGGCCTAGACTTTCTTTTCTGCGAATGAATAATCTTCTTCTGAGAAACTTTCTTCACTTGTAAACGCTTCAAGCATCTCTTCAGTCCTCAACTTCTCAACTCATGCTCACTTCTTGCATCATTCTCTACCCGGATCGCTAGGAACAGGAAATTGTGGTACCCTCTCTGGACAGATATGAGCCTTTCTTACAGACTTTAAGTGTTTTTTCCATTACTAACTTGAGCTTTTTTTAATATTCTGTTCCCACTGGAATAAATCTTTAAGAAAAAAAGACTATTTCCACTGTTGTTACATGTTCTAACTACTTTACATAAAGTAGCAGCCCAGCTTCTGTTATATTGTTATTTTCTTTAAAAAACAAAAACAAAAAACAAATGTAACCTCACACACACACACACACAGACGCACACGCACACAAAACGTTGTGAAGGGAGGGTACATGAGCGTTCCGAGAGAGCCTCAGAGACTCTAAATCTCTGCTCTAGAAGATCCTCTTGCTCTGATCAGTATCAGATCCGGGTCATTTTGTGCTTTTCCGTCAAATGTATCCCTCTGTTATCTGAATAAGCCTTGACAATAGCTGCTCAGAAATCTTTTTTGTAAGCAAACGCTCTTTTCCCAAGACAAAGTTTCCATGGAAATATACCTGGAAATTTTCCGCCCTTTAACAACCATACTTTTAAGTGAGGGGAAGGATTTGGAATTGAGGTTGAAATTCCATAGGGAGCCAGTGGAGCTGTTAGAGGACCGGGGCCATGTGATCAGAGAGTGGTGTGCATGTTATCAGTCTAGCGGTGGCTTTTTTGACTAGCTCTAAATACTCTCTCAGTCTCAGAAATACTGTTTGTCCTGTTAGTAACTGTGTGTGTATGTATGCGCGCATGTATTTATGGCTTTGTACAAGCAGGTTGAGTCACATTCACATGACCAAACCAGATGCTTTTACTTTCTGATACATGAAGCTGTCACGCAGTCACACAGCTCAGAGGTGCGTGTGCTGTGCTAGCGTCTCTGTAATGCTGAGTCACAATCAGACACTGATATTCTGTAGTAGCTTTAAATCTGCTGTCTGAATCTGAAGAAAATAAAGGCTCAAATTATTCATACATAAACAGTTTATATACAAACGCTTGCCTTCCTTGTCTGCTTGTACTCGCATTAGCGTAGAATGTAGATGGACGGCAGATATTTTTCCTCCCTTTAAAATATACTGTAGAAACTCAAATGCCACTGTGGATGAGAAGAAAAATAAGTGAAACAATAAATTAATTGGGTACCAGTGGTTATTGCTTAGAAGGGGAATAAATCTATGGATTTAGCTCTTCTCAAGTACAGGCACTGTAATCTCAGTATCAGACATCCCACCCACAGAACGTTGACTGATGTCTGGTAGGTTTGGTTCACTTGACTGTTAACATTCCAATCGAGATCTTTTAGGTTTCGTTTATCTAGATTATTTCCTTAGTTCCAGCCATACATAAGAGAACTGTCGTAGTGTAGAATTAGAGAGCCATGAGGCGTTGGGGAGTCAGCAACGAAGAGAAGAAAAAAATTGTAAATCTCCTTTTTATTGAAGAAAAAACAAGAGTGTATCCATTCATCCATTTTCATGTCGGCTTTTTCCCTTTCGGGGTCGCCACAGTGGAATGAACCACCAACTCTCTGGCATATGTTTTTATGCGGCGGATGCCCTTCCAGCCGCAACCCATCGCTGGGAAATATGTGTTATGTTAATGTTAAATGTTAAACCATTTACCATAAATACTTTAAATGAATTCAAACCATAATGAAATAAAACATTTATAAAGAAAATGTAATTTCTACCGAAACTAAACCAAACATAATGGTTTAGTCCAACATCCTTCATCATAATTGCCTAAGATCGCAAGCGTGCTTGGCGAGAAATGGAGAAGCGTACTAGTCAAATTGTCTAAGTGTTAGTCCGGGACCGTCGAACAACCAGATTACCAATTTTATATTACAGCAGTTTAAATGAAGAGTAGACCATCTTTGGCAAAGTGAGAAGTGAAACATGCATGTTGATTGATGAAGGGGTGGAAGGAGGGATAGCTTGCGTGATGTAGATGCTAGCTCTTTGGTCGTGTCTTATATACTGAAGATAATATGAGTAGGTGGGACCATATGATTAGTCAATTATCAGCCACGCTCCTCCCGAACTTATGTTAATCGGATAATTAACGTCATTTATACTTCTTTGTCCACTCAACCAATTGCTCTTCATCGCAGACCTACGCAGACCTTTGTGATTGTTGTGAAGCAGAGCAGTCCTCTCACTTTCTTGGCTTCCGCTCCTTTTAAACACTGGATTATGAAATAAAAAAATTTGATGAAGTAAATAACCTTCCTTTGTTATCTGTGCTGAGTTTTAGCTAGCTAGATGTTAACATGGTCCTCACGCCATGTTGTGATATTGATCAGTTTAGACACAGTGCGTCTACAGCAGCAGCTGATTTATTTAAGAAGTTATATTTATATGATGTATGATAAGGTAAGTAAAACCTGTCTTTTGTTAGCATCTGTGTTGTGTTTTGATTTACTAGCATTCTTATCAAACCAGTATTAATCTGAGCGTAGACAGCGCAGACAGAGCGCACAACTATAGATGCTTTGTTAACAAATGGGTGCCCGCCGAGCTAATAACTCAAGTTAACGAATAAGTGTAAATCAGGCTTTAGTCAGTAGACCTGTTGTCTGACCTTACACACTGATGGGAAGGAGTCATGCATCCAATGCAGGCTGCAGTGACCTGTAGTTGGGGATTGGACCACTACTGTGTGCAGGATGTGTGCTTGTGTTGGCAGAATGAATGATCAAAAGGAGGACAAAGACGACTGCTCCACAAACCTGTTGAAGCTGAGAAACAGTCACGTTTAACAACATACAGAAGTTCAAATACCAAAAGAATGCTCACAAAGTTCAGAGCTGGAGAAGCATATAGATATATACAGTACATACTAATTTTAAAAAGTGGTAAAAATCTACTGTATTAAAGGGAGTTTGGGATTTTTAAACTTGGATTAGTTGTATAGTTCTTGATTTAAAACTGTGGAGAACAAATCTGACAGCGCAGTTTTATAGTAATAATGATTTTTAAAAATTAATACAGTTTTATTTTGACAAAATTGGTTGACTTCCCGTCACAACACTGCAACGTCTTAACACTTCCAGGGATATCAGCACTATCAAAGCTTAAATTAAATCAGCCGTCTTTGAGTCAAACGAAACCTTGTGAGTTAAACCTTTGTTTAATCTCTTAATGACTGAATAGGCAGTTCATTATGAAGTCAGCTGACCATATAATATTTTAAACCTCTCTACAAAGGCACCCAGAAACCAAAATATATGCCATTCTCTAACTTGAAAAACAGATGAGTTTAAACATTAATTGTGCCGTAAGGCTCATGATATATCCTGTTGGGGTGGTTTAGAAATTCCTTTAGTTCCTTCCTAAACTTATATTGTCAACATGTCTCCAACTATAAATGTGTAGTTTTCTGTTTCCTGCAGCCTCATCCAGTGCACAGAGAAATTTTACACCGCCACGCTGGGCTGTACCTTGTAAAACAACTGGTTCAATGTCAGCCAAATCTACCCGAGAACCCTTTACTCTTCTAGAGGAGTCCGTCCCTTTAAAGTAACTTGAAAAAGCACTCTGTTTGGATGATAAATGCCGGAGAATAACACCTCTTTAGTTTGTGTACTTGTTTCACGTTTAAACAAAACATTGTAGTGCTTAACAAAAAAATTTTGATGTGTCGCTTTCCAACAAATGTCATGCTTTGTTTTCTTGAAATAAGTATAGCCATAATTAAAAATTCTCAGTAGGATTTGTAAAAATAATCACGGTTTAACCTATTTCACTGCTTCGGCACCAATGTTCAACAATTCCACAAAACCTGCACAGTATGGCAGGTTTTTTAATATATATATATATATATATATATATATATATATATATATATATATATATATATATATATATATATATATATATATATGAAAAATATTAACTGTTTCCTCTGTTCTATATTCATATTTTATCGATGTAAGTATCACAGGGTTTTAACAGAACAGTCATTGTTGTCATTGTGATTCCAGGTTAGTAAGACTTCGCGTGCAGCAAGTTTGATGACTTAAAGTAAAAAAGCAAGCAAACCTGTGATCCGTGTGATGAGATGTTTTTCCCCCCACATCCTTCCCAAAGCCAGCACCATCTCTTCACAATATAGCGTTATATCTCAGGAAAAAGTACAATTCCAGGTGACCCGAGCGCTCTGACACTTTAGATCTCCTCTGCGCGCACCATCTGACGAAGAGCAAATATGAAACGCTAAATGACTAGGAGTCTGAACGCGAGTAGCGCCTTCGGAGAAAGACCACCTCAGAGAGATCCATGAAGAGAAGCAGCTGACTGACTCTGACCCGGGAATATGTTTGGAGCCTTACAAACTGTAATTAGGAATAAAATGTTGCTTAAATAAATACTCCACGGTTGCCCAAGTAAGCTATCAAATGAGAAATGTCCATTGTGTTCTCTTAAAAAGTCAATTAAAAGCCGGTGTGGTGCTGAGGGACCGGGCGGTGTGTGATAACGGCTGGACGGTCGAGCCGGTGTGGTGCTGAGGGACCGGGCGGTGTGTGATAACGGCTGGACGGTCGAGCCGGTGTGGTGTTGAGGGACCGGGCGGTGTGTGATAACGCCTGGACGGTCGAGCCGGTGTGGTGCTGAGGGACCGGGCGGTGTGTGATAACGCCTGGACGGTCGAGCCGGTGTGGTGTTGAGGGACCGGGCGGTGTGTGATAACGGCTGGACGGTCGAGCCGGTGTGGTGCTGAGGGACCGGGCGGTGTGTGATAACGGCTGGACGGTCGAGCCGGTGTGGTGCTGAGGGACCGGGCGGTGTGTGATAACGGCTGGACGGTCGAGCCGGTGTGGTGCTGAGGGACCGGGCGGTGTGTGATAACGGCTGGAATCATTGAACGTGTGTGGAACAGGGTGGAATCTCTCCACGGGAGACATTTCCAAAACTACAACGCCACGATTCAACTCAATGGAAAGAAAAACATTCATGACAGTCACATCTGCTCACGCCTCATTACATAATGGGGGAGGAGAATTTTTTAGTTTCTTTTAAAAATTATTTGCTCTAACGAGAGGATTAACACGTATAGTTTGTGTAATTTTGGGTGGATAAATCAAACACCACTCATTTGAAAGCTGATAACCAATTTAGCTTAATTGTTAAATGAATGTGTTGTTTTTTTGCTTTGAAATTCACGCTCACTACTAGGAAAACATCTTTATACATTACGTTCTTAATTTAATTGAAGTTTGCTAAAATATTGTTACAATTACATTAACAAACATAAACTGAATATGGTTTATATATTAATAATGAATATGGTTTATACATGAAACATAGTATGGTATATTGGTACATGCACTGTTGTGTATAATATTGTTTTTTTTTTTTTTACTATTTTTACTCTGATGGTTCATAAATGGTTAACTTATTGTTTTAAACTCCGATAGGTACTATTGCAACTCAATCTTTCAGTCGAGAAGAAAATAGATTTTGAAAAGTAAACTTTTCCAGGTTTAGCGATTCTATTCCTAGCAGCAAGGGGCGCTGTTGGCCTTTCGTAAAGTCAGGCAGGGGAAAGATCATTGGTACTTACTTTTAACCAGTTCTTCACAATGTTTCTCTCTGCTCGAGAGAGTTATCTAAACAGGAACTGTACCGTTTATTCTCCTATTTCATTTTTTACATCCTTAGCCTCGTCGTGTTGCCAATCCTGCTAAATATTTCATCCGCACGTGGCAACAGGAGCTTGATGGCTCTCTACTCGGTTACCAGCCGCAGAAAGAAGATCTCCTCATATGGGCAGCGCCCGCATACGCACGCACGCACGCACACACACACACACACACACACGTGCACGCACGCACAAATTGTTGCTTGCCAATTCTCTCAGTTGAAACCTGCGTTGGATAAAAGTACCTGCTATTAAACGCAGAATAAACGCAAATGCATAAATATGCATGATAAAAGGTTTCCGTACCCTCGCAGGAGCAATTTACTGTATTACTATCTTTAACTCAGCGTCGCAACAATAACACTTTATACTTACATTTTAAGCATAAACCAGGAAAAGCACTACTAGATTTTCTAGGGTTCAGAAGTAAAAGATGAGCTAGTTTATGCACATCCTCCTGATTTTCTCCTGTGTGCTTAAGAGAAAACGAAAAGTGCTATAAAGAGACATATCAGAGAGAGCTGAATGACAATAAAGGCATTCTTCTCAAGAGGCAATAACGCATTCTTTTTATTTAATCACTACACTCTTTGAACAGCCATTAATTGGAAAGCTATTGAGTCGTGTAGCGGCAGAGTTCAAGTCTGCACTGCAAATTAAGTGTGTTATCAGATCATTCTTCTTACATTCGAAGTCAGCTCATCAGACCTGAAGTTTTACTTTCTTTAACTCAGCGTGGCAACAATAACACTTCATACTTAAATGTTACTTACACTTAACACCTTACATTTACACTTACATGTTTATTTGGTTAAGTAGCTAATGAACGATATACACACACAAACAGTTGAGTAAATATATCTTTTTTTTTTTGACAAACTAAAGGTTGGATACAAACTAAATATATTGAAGACAAAAATAAGAAAAAGTGGCCAACTTCTACATGTCCAGGTCGTTTGTTTCAAATGTATAAAAATTAAATCAAGTTAGTTGGCTCAGCTTTGTCTACTTTTTCCCAAAAAACATGGAAAGCATGGTTGTGTTAGCACAGAGGGATGGATAGAGCACAGTTCTCCTTCCATTCATCCATCCTTCCACTGCAGTCATTCACACGCAGGCTCACCTCCTGTGGCTGCGCCTCTCCTAAAGCAACTCTGGGAGTGTGGCTCCAATTCCAGAGATCGTTGAATGCTGGTTTACAAGTAAAAACGTGTTCACCAAACAGCAGCTCCACTGAAGGGTGAGTACAGGACATCGATCAACCAACACTGTTGGTGCAGTTATCAGTGTACGAGGATTTCAACGTATAGGCTTGAGTTTCATCCTGGCACCTGCCATCCTGCTCAGGTGTCAAGTACAGCACACACACACACACACACAACTGCTCCTTCAGTAATTGTCACCGATGAGCACCTTGACTGAGATAGTTTGTGTCTTTAAATGGAATAGTTCCTGCAATTACTCCATAATTTGTCCGCTAATGACGTACATAAAAAGCTCATTTAAATGTGTGAATCGCTTATTCTGCATTGTCCCTAGTTTCAGATTTTAAAATTGATGGTAACCCTTGTGAGGCCTTCGGGTCAAATCAACCCGTTTCTAATTTTTACAAGAATAAAAATGGTATATGCTTTTCTAGTAGGGACCGGTTGCAATAATTTAAGATACGTTCTCTGTATTGTTTGAATTTAAGATTAGTCGCATGTTAATGTGTTATGGAGTAAAATTTAGATTTTTAATTGCTTTTAAAATGCGAATACCCCATAGAGGTTAATATATATAAAAAAAACGTATCCTTAACTCATTTTAATCTTTCACTCGCAAGATGTTTAAAACGACAGGATTCATTTCATCACGCTCATAGGAACTTGTGAGACTTGGAGTCTGTGGAGGCCCAGCCTATCAACAGAGAGTGAAATATAAGCTCCTGTAGATGGAATCTCCTGTAGCATCAGAGGGAGATGTCAGGTGGTTTTCTGCAACATCAGTGCTTCTGCCCATGTAAGGTGAGGGCAAGCAAGGAAAATATGGGGCGGAAAGATGGCGCAGTGGTAGTCGTTCTGTAACTGGAAGGTTGGTGGTTCGATCCCGCTAGGGCCATTCTGCCATTGTGGCCCTGGGCAAGCCACTTCACCCACATTGCCCAGAATGGATGTGTGAGACTGGTGGAGAGTGTTTGGTGGATGTGAGTGACTGGTGGGGTGTGTTTGGTGGATGTGTGTGACTGGTGGGGTGTGTTTGGTGGATGTGTGTGACTGGTGGGGTGTGTTTGGTGGATGTGTGTGACTGGTGGATGTGTGTGACTGGTGGAGGGTGTTTGGTGGATGTGAGTGACTGTGGGGTGTGTTTGGTGGATGTGTGTGACTGGTGGGGGGTGTTTGGTGGATGTGTGTGACTGGTGGGGTGTGTTTGGTGGATGTGTGTGACTGGTGGAGGGTGTTTGGTGGATGTGTGTGACTGGTGGGGGGTGTTTGGTGGATGTGTGTGACTGGTGGGGTGTGTTTGGTGGATGTGTGTGACTGGTGGAGGGTGTTTGGTGGATGTGAGTGACTGGTGGGGTGTGTTTGGTGGATGTGTGTGACTGGTGGAGGGTGTTTGGTGGATGTGAGTGACTGTGGGGTGTGTTTGGTGGATGTGTGTGACTGGTGGAGGGTGTGTGGTGGTGGCAGGAGGCCGTGGGCGCAGACTGCTCCAGGGCAGCTGAGAGCTACCAAGGTAGCTTATCACCACCAGAGGGTGAATTTGGAGTGAATGAATAATGCTCTGATAATTGTAAAGCGTCTTTGAGTGTCTAGAAAAGCGCTATATAAATTCAAGGCATTTTTATTATTATCATTAAGTAGCAGCTCGTGATCATAGAGCTATTTGATCAGCCAATGAGAGCCAATGTAACGATTCTCTGAAGAAGCATTATGAGATGGAAGGATGCTTTGACTGCTGATAGGGATTTCACAAGTTTTGTCTCTAAAATTATTCAATTATTAGGTGAACCCAGATACTGCTCATGTCTAAAGACTGCAAATGAACTTCATCAATGGAAACCTCAGACCAGTTGTTTCTTTAGTCTTGAATTACGATCAACAAATTATTTCCCATTATTAACCATCTAAATTTAATGTTTAAATCTGCATTAACCCCTCACGTGCAAAAAGCCTTTAATGTGCATCTTGCCAGTCCACATTCCTTTCAGTCCCATTCACGCGCACTAAAACTATGGACTTTTCCTTCTATGCACTGGCATTGTGGAACTCTCTTCTGGGTGAGCAGAGATGTACAAGTACTGAATGCTTTTTTAAAGTGATATCTTAAACTTACTTTTGATGTTTGTTCATGCATGATCCTTTTTATGTTTATTGTTTGTATATCTCTAACTTGACTTTTAAATACTTTTTAAGGGTGCGCAATGTGAAATATCCTGTTTCACACCACAGCATAAATTGAGAGTGCCAACTTGTGTACTTTTCAGGATTCTGAAGTGAAGATCGATGGACGCTCAACTGAGTAATATTACCTACTATCCATTGCACTCAGACGACAAAAGTCTCTATTCAACCCAAACAAGTATGCACTTGTGTATTATTACTTATTTTTTTACTATAATACTTCTTTAACAAATAAAGCAATATAGATTAGCGTTACAATATTCCCTGATGAAAAAATGAATGAATGAACGAACAACTCAAACACATTAAAAACTGAGTTTCTTCTGGAAATGAGTATGTCCTTCAAGAATGAGGTAGAAATATTTGGAGTGTGAAGTAAAAAAACAAACAAACAAACAAAAACAACAAAAAAAAGCATTACTTAAAGGCTGACAACTCAATCATAATAGGGTTACCAGACCTTTACTTTGGAACTTCCCCCTCTTAAGAAAATAAAAGAGTGCACAAAAATGTAGTCTTTTTTATTACAATATTCTTCTTAAGTGCAAAAACATGTTATGACAATTAGAACAACAATTTCATTCTAAATTGTATTCAACAATTAATGCTTTGTAAATGTCATTCAATGTTATAGTTACATTTTCTGTTAACAAACATTACAAACGTGTACTTTTTGGGTTATTTGCATAATTAACATTGGTTAAGCCTAAAAGTGAAGAAACTAAAAGCAGAGGATGAGAACAGGAAGTGAAAAAAAATGAAGCCAGAAGAACTTCATGGTTGTCCGTTAACTTTGTAAAAATATCACATATTGTCCGTTAGCGCCAACCTAAAAACAAGAAAAGCTTTGCATTGAAAACTTAGTAACTGGTGACCTACATTAGGATTTATTATGTTCAGTTTATGAAAACAGAAAGAAATAATTTTAAAACAACACAAAAAGCAAAGATTAACACATTAAATTATGTGTTCACTTTTAAGCCACAAGTTACAATATATGACAAATGGCATCTCAAGGTCAATCTCTGATGGGGAAAAAAATAATCCTATTTGCAATTTTTCTAGAGTGAACTTCAAAAAAAAATCTATAGTTGTGCATTTGCACAACTATACGTATCTTTGTTTTGTTACATTCGGAAGACTAAACTTCAGTCTTTTATTAGTGGCTGCAGTTCACCTAACTGCTACAACAATCCATTCTGCTTTTTACACAAAACCCTTTTGACAGAAAGGTCTTCCTGCTACAAGCGGACAAAAGCATAACTATGTCCACTAAAAAACAAAGCGTGTCGGTTTTTCCACAATAAATCTTCATGAACCATCCCTCTACTGTGAAAGCAAGCATTACATGCCATTTAGAGCCATCTGTTTAAAGTAAGCCCTTTTAATATTAACCAAGTGCAAGAGTTAATCACATCAAAGACAACTCTGTTATAGAACAACTCTAAAAGAAAGAATGTTTATAATTTGAACTTTTTCCTAGGCTCTGCTTTCATTGAAAATGAACATATCTATGTGTCACGTGACTTCAGCCAAAAGGACGTGAGGCAGGTGGCTGGTCTGGTACAATACTTCCACCGATAGCACCGGCGTGCTAGCTAAGCTGTGTTACCCCAAGAGCACTCTTTGAAGGCGATCGGCAGGAACGCTATGGTCATCATCAGAGTCAGCATCACTTTGAGGGTTAGAGCTGCAGGGAGAGGTGCATTCTGGAGAGCACAGGTAATCCATCAAGGGCAAGCGATACTTCCCACAAAAGTCCACAAACTTAATGTGGCGAACACAAGAGTCAAAGTAAACACCTGTGAAAGTGGTGAAAAACAGTACAGTTAGCATATGAAGGAAGATATATAGATAGATAGATATTCCTCATTTGAATTCTGACAAAGGCATTCAGAATAGGGAAGTAAGAGTGTATATGCAATTTTTAAGTTTTCCTCACAATGAAAACAACTACTTTTAGTTCATTTAACTCTTGTATGGTGTTCGGGTCTGTGGGACGCATTTTCAGTTTTCATCAGAAGAAAAATGAAACAAGCATTTATTATTTGAAGCTGAGATTCACTGGGCTTGGCTCATTTCCTGTGAAAAACATTTATCAGAACAGATTTTTTATGACCCCACACGTACGCCCCCCCCTACACATTTATATTACACACAAGGTGTTCGGCTCTACTGGACCCGGGGCATGTTAAAGTGTGAAAATGGTAGATTCTTTACCTTAATTCTCTATTACCACACAAACATAAATCACTCATAAACATTCATTCATTCATTCATCTTCATGTCGGCTTTCTTCCCTTTCGGGGTCGCCACAGTGGAATGAACCACCAACTCTCTGGCATATGTTTTTACGCGGCGGATGCCCTTCCAGCCGCAACCCATCGCTGGGAAAACTCATAAACATAACATTTTACATTTTAGAATAAAATTCTGTGATTTAAAAGCGCCAAAATGCAATGAGTCCAGCAGAGCCCCCAACCCTGCCAAAGTAACAATAATGAGAACACCACACATGGTTCAAATTCTAAACGTGAATAAATCAGGTTAAAGAACAATAAATAAAGTATATTTGCTGTTTATATCATTTGTTTCTTGGCTAAAGGAAATATTGTTAAAGTTTTTAACATAAAATGTCTTGATTGGGTGAATTAAAATCCGCAAAAGGCAATGGGTCCACGAGACCCGCAAACACCGCCTGAATAACAATAATATGAACACCACACAAGAGTTAACGACAAAGATATATATATATATATGTTTATATGTATATGATGTTGGTGCAGGAAGTGTCTTCACACACAGGACCCCAAACTGATGTTAAAGTTAGAATAGATGTTGCTTTTTTTAATATGCGGAAGAAAATTGTATTTTATTTGTCCCATCATGTTTTTACATCATTGTTATGCTATAATAAGTAGTCAATGGAAAATAAGAATTTAAAATAATCACAAAAACTATGAAGTATGTTAAAGCTTTGTACAAAGTCATATACGTGTTTAATCAAGAAATGTATTAAGAATAGCACTCCATCAACATACAAGCTGAAAACGTGGGCTGTGAGGGAACTAAAGAGCTGCACGTTCTGTAGATGTGCTCCCATGTTGCTCCCGGACACAGAGGCGAGGTGAAATCTCTCAGACATGGAGCTGGATTTAATCCATGGCATAGCTGAATTCATGATAGCACATCACATGCAGAAACTTCACAGTTGTCATACACACAGGTACGGAGACTCTGTACTACGCAGCTTTATTTTTGGAATGGATGTTTACAAACACAGCTCCCAGACTCTTTTAATCGCCCGATAAGAGTCTCACACATTAATGGCCCACCCCTAATATATATAGAATCCGCTATTTGAAAATAGTCAGCTTTCTGACAAGTAGCTGGATCAGGTGACACTTTTAAATGTCAAGATCTCATTTACACTCACCTGCACACTTGGGGTTGGGGCACTTGCTGGCTGTGTCTAGGTAGTGAACCAGATTGCCTGGGAGGTCTTTATGAGAGTACAGGAGATTCTTGCTTTTGACCGTGCGTCCAGCAAGCTCCAGCAGTGACGGGGGGTCATACATCATGTCTTTGACAAAACGTACAACCAATGGATTGCCTCGAAGACTGAGCTCCTGAAGGTGAACCAGGCTTAGAATCTCTCTTGGAAGATAAGTCAAGAGATTGTTGTGCAGACTAAGAGATCGCAGGGAGTGGAGCCTGTGAGCAGGATGGAAAAGCACAATATGCTTACAATGAGGAAAAACACAAAACCGTCACCTACGATCTTTTACTGCATGATAGACCTACCTTTTGAGTGAAGGTGGGATGCTTTGGATGCGATTATCACAGAGGACAAGGTAACTAAGGGAAGGTAAATTAGCTAGTTCTGCTGGGATAGAGGAGATCTGGTTTCCACCAAGATACAATAGTTCCAGGCTGAAGAGAAAGAAAAGAGTTTGTTGATAGTTATCAATAAACACTAAGCGTAAAATACTTCTTTTTCATGTGGTTACAATCCCAGCATCATAATTGAAACTAATATCAAGAAGGATAACACTGAAAATAATTCTAAACATTTATGTTTAATTTGTTCAACTTTATAATTCCTAAATGTACCAAAACAGCATAATAGTTGTTGGATTAATCTACTTAATATGTAATTTCATGTCTTAGTTATATCAGTTATTTTCCACAAGTTTAAATGTTTTTGATTAGTAACAGTAATAAAACTGTGAGAATTAAGGACTGTGATTAGTGTGTCAGTTGTTTCATGCGGGAGAAACAATCAGAGTGAGAATAGATATTTTGATGCATCAAACTGCCAGGCAAAAAAAACCCATTGGTAACCTCCGTTTCCGAATAGGGAACAGAGACTTATGTCAGTGACAACTATGTTAAGTGCTACCACCAGCTAGCACGGCTGAAGAGACAATCTCAATGCTCAGGTTATACTCTACTGGGAGTTAGAGTATTGTTGCAATTTATCCACGATTGAGTCACAACCTTTTATTTGTGGTTTCACCTTTCTCAATAATTAATAAAAAATATGATGCAAGCTCCTTTTGGAACTACCTATGTACCTAAGTGTCAAGACGTCCTTTCATGACTTCAACGGGAGCGGTTTCATACTATATCTACTAGGTCTGTAGCTATCGAATATTTTAGTGAACAGGTATTCTACTGAAAATGACTCGATTAACCGACTAATCGGTTAAAACATGTGTGACGTTACACTTCATTTCCAGGGCCTGCCGCTCCACTAGCCCATAGACATTCAATGGTAGAAGACGCTGAAACGTTGATTATTATTACATCAAAAGGCTTTTAAAATCAAGCAAAACATTATGTGTAGATTACCAATAACATGTCATAATAAAAGTTAGTGTCAATGTGTCTTAAAAAATAAGTTCATCAAGAGGAATGTGCTGTTCTGGAGAGCAAGTTAGAGGAGCAACCCCTTGAGAAACAACAATGTCTTTAACTTTCGTTTAAACAACAAAACTAACAAAAACGAACAAGATTCAGTTTATATGAACACTCGCATAATTACCTTATTATTGATAACTTGAAAGAGCAATAAAAAAGTGGAACAATACAGCTGAGTCTCTACATCTTTCTTTCACTACACCGACAAGTAAGGGTGTATGTTTTAATGTTGCGATGTCTTAAGTTTTGCCGTGGATTATGCAGTTCACATTATTTTTGTGAACAATAACATATTAAAAGTATTGTTAATATTTGCGCTGCAGACGGAGCATTTAAAGTTAACGTTACATCTATCTGGCGACACCCTTCCCATAGTAAGCACTTGAAAATGAAAGCTAATAAAGTCATAACTGTTACTTCACAACAATCTTTTCAGAGTAACGTTAAGGTTTTTTAACATGAATAAGACAGATAAATGCCAATTTGAAGCTCAGGGTTTCCTTTCATGTGAAAACAAAATGTTCTGCGTTTCCTGAATGACGGATATACTGTCATCTCTGCTCAAGATTGAGTGTTTCTCAGAGTCAGTCCAGCGGAGCTCCACAAATGACAATTGGTGTAAAAATAGCCTTGCAACTTAAGTAATAACACACTCTTTAAAAGAATCCAATCCGTGAACAATTACTGAACTGTGATCAAGCCCGTGCATTACGTGAAGCGTGAACAGCTATGTCTCGCAAGGATACAGTGAACAAACCGACCTGGACTAACAGCCAATCAGAATCCAGTAATCAGACCGAACACAGCAGAAAATGAATTAATATAGGCTACAAGGCAGAGGTTTTTGCCTCGATTAATTTTGTAATGGAGTTATTCGAGTAACTTGAAGAATCGTTTCAGCCCTAATATCTACTTCTAAACCAGGGCTGGAATTTGTCACAGACTGAACTCTGAAAAGCTTTCCACCCATCTTGACCTGTTGCAAATCCACTTCTCTAAGATCTTTGCTAGAAAGCTAGCTTCATGCGCACTTACATTTCCACCTACTTCATGCTACCACCTGACTGAACTTTCAAATTAAGACAAACCGTAAACAGCAGTCACTTTGTTTAAACTGAAAAGACTTCACAGATAACATTTAGTGTAGCAACCATCCGTTAAGTTGCTTAGGTTGGTACAAATTAATATTGTTAAGAACGTGCAGGTTCCCACTTAAATAATCAACACTGGAAAAATAGCCACGCTTTTTGAGGCTACTTGCATCAGTCTTATATTTACAATACATTTTAAATGTCTAAAAAGAAACTCTTTGACTTCGCAGATGAAGGTCTGTAAAAGCAATGCCTGCAAACAAGCAAAGCAAAGCTATGAGGAAATCAGTCCCTTCAACAAGTCAATATACATCAATGTGTTGATACGAGGAAATCGCCTGCAGAAATCCTGTAAGTTTTAGCTAAGAACCCAAGAAAGAACCACAGAATGAGTTCTTGGCGTTCATAAAGATATCCAAAACATCCTTAGAGATGTATTTTAAACAAAAAAGCTGTTTTTGAAGGAAGCTTTACGGATCGGTTTCTGAAGGAAGCTCTCTCTCTCCCAGGGTAAGACAAAGTAAGGTGACAGACAGAAATGAAATGTGTAAATTTGAAACACCACAAGAAGCTACAAGCACTATTTTCATGCTTAATTTTGTGTAAATAAATTTGACACGATTGGATGTATCTGAAATGCTGAAAACCCGAAATTGTGCAAAGGTTTGTTGCTTTGTTCTGTGGTTATTAATATGACTGAGGTTCGTTTGCTAATTGCAAGAAGGGTGTATTATTTAGACTACAGAGGACCACTATTAAAATCTTTCAAACAAAAAAGTAATAAGGTGGATAGTGGGTCTCAACTTTTGGGCAATCTGTCCACTTCTAACCTGAAAGAGACATTCACGTTTGCTTCAATCAGCACACACAGCTTGATCTTCAGATATCATACGACGAGGGGATGGGAGCCAGTTCTTCTTTATTGTGGGCCAACAGGGCAATGAGGGCACAGCTCTTTATAGCAGAATGGCTCAGAGCCAAGTGGGCCTCAGTACAGCTCTACTGTTCTCTCAGCCGGTCTCTATGGAGGGTAGAATGCTATTTGCAACACAATTTTCTCAACAGCAACAGTGGAAACTTAAATACTATTTGTACTCAGCACTGCGCTGATCATTTTATACCTTACCTAAATACAGAAAAAATGATATCAAGAGTATGTGAACTCGGAACTCAAATAATAAAGATGTTTTTTAATATGTCCCACCCTAAATTTCACCCAGTTTCCGTAGCTAATCCATCAGTTGTTCCACTATCATCTAATAATAGTTTAATCATCAGCCAGTGCACTAGCAACAAGAGTCATGCCCTGACTTGCTTGACCCCGTAAAAGGTGTTTAGACATTTGCACGTGATAATGAGGAAAACACTGATAAAGTTCTGTGTCAAATACACAAGACTTTCTCAGAAACAATATAAGCTGAAATAAGGTTTGTTTGTTTATAGCCAAGACAACTGCAAAGGTTTATTCATGGAAACATGTTGTATTTGGTATGAAAAAAGATCTAAAACATATTTAAAAATATATATTTCCTAAACTATTAAAACAAGTATGGCAAGTCAGTTTTGAAAATAAAATGTAATAATTTGCTAGGGACTGAGAGGATTTCTTTTAAGTTGTTATGAAATAAGGTAAAGTAACTGTAAAAAGTACCAAGTTGTCAAGGGTGCAACAGGGTGAAAAGCATTACCATTACTCACTGAAAGGCGTGTTTGAGGGAAGAAATGGGTTAAAGTTAGAAGTCTATTTACTGCGCCTATGTGAATAATCAACTACTCAAGCAGTATATACCAGTAAGTTGATGCCAGATATTTAAATTATCAATTTGCACATTACTCTGTAGTCAGCTTAATTAATGATACTACAGACAAAGGTTAAATATTCTTCATTTCTCAACTGTTTGCATCCCAGCAAATAGTATTATATTGGTCAGTGTTTGATGGTTTACTCTTTCCGCTTTTCCACCAAACATTTTATCTATTGTTGAAAACGGAATTTTATTGAGCTGCTCGGCTATAATACTCATGATAATCACAATTATTTAGGTAACAATTACTAATTAGAGCTGGGCGATATGGCTGAAATATATCATCACATTTTTTTTCATATCCACAGATATAGATAATTATCAAGATACTGTCACATATTTATTCCTGATAGAAAATATAATATTCCTGGTAGAAAATATAAGCAAGTTTTTGCACTGGAATGACAATCAAAAGTATTAAAATAAAAAAATATTTAGTTTAGTTTCAGATAAACTGTTATAAAGAGATATTTATAACCTGTGAAAATAGCACCAATATTAGACACTAAATCAGAATTTATTACATTATTTATTTTAGGAGTTAATGATATTCAATAAGACTCATACCCCTGCTCTAGAATAAAACACACTTAGAAATGCTGGATTTAAGTTTTAATCTATATTTTTTACAAGTGTTTATTTTACAGATTAGTTTGAGACTTAAACCCTGATCTTAATTTATAATAAAAAAAACATCATCATCCTTACACATTTCTTAATTTGACAGAAAATTATTTGATCGATTCTTTACAGAGGATTAAAAGGATGTATAGTGATACCTCAAGAGAAGACATTAATCCGTTCTTGGGTTGCCTTCGTATGTGGAATTTTTCACATGTTGAAGCAAGTTTTACATGTAAAATTATTTTTTTTTTAATTAACGAATTAAGGACACCAACACAAAACCGAAAGAGTGCATGAAGAAAAAGAGAGCTTTTGCAAAAAGACATCATGGAACATCAGGCAACCAATAGGAGAGCAGGATACTACACAACACACAGCATCAGGGCTGGAACTGACCAATAGGAGAGCAGAACATTTGGTGGGGGTTGAACGCAGTCACGTGATGCCCAGTGTTGTCTTCCGCCCGAATTTAAAATGTATTTTTCGTGCATGTTTTTCATATTTTGAATATCATGAAACAAAATATTCTTTGTGTGGCCCTTGGTATCTTGAATTTTCCGTAATGTGAACCATTTGTATGTCGATATACCACTGTATTTATTTAAAAACAAAAGCGTATTTTTCAGAAGCAGAACGACAGAGATCACTGACAATTGAAGGTCCCCAAATTGCCAAATTCTACTACAGTCAGAAATGTTAAGTGCTAACTGCCATAAAAAGCTAATGTGAGATTTACCAGCAACAAGGAGTTAAATAAATAAACCCAATGGGGAGGTTAAATCAATATGGGGTATTAGATAAATATAAATATGCAATTTCTCATCAAACTGGGTATTCATCACCCATATTTAACTTTAAATAACTAAAAATTAAACATAACAACCATCCACGTTATATTGCATCATCTCAAAGTGAACAACCTCTGATTATCAGGTGACAGTCATTTTGTATTTCTATTATCAGCTTGCAATGTGTTTTATTGTTACCAGATTTCATCAAAACTCATGAAATTATAAAACCCATTCCTCTGAAAGAGAGCAGTGGAGAGAGGATTTCTTAACAGTTTAGATAAACCACCAAACTAAAGTAGGCATGCAACAGGGGCGTTTCTATTTAGTACTCAACTCCTGGTTCAGGCTCTGGTCCTCTCACTTCTGGACTACTGCAACGCTCTCCTAGCAGGACTTCCAGCAAATGCGCTCAAACTTCTGCAGATGATCCAGAACTCTGCAGCTCGTCTTATCTTCAAGGAACCGAAGCGAGCTCATGTTGCTCCCCTCTTCATCACTCTTCATTGGCTCCCCATCGCAGCTCGGGTTAAATTCAAATCGCTAACGCTGGCATACAAAACTATCTCCAGATCAGCCCCTGTCTACCTCCACAAGCTCCTCCACTCTACACGTCCTCCAGAAGCCTGCGCTCAGAGAACGAACAGTGACTCGTGGTTCCGTCCCACAACGGCAGAAGATCTCTCAGCAGAACCTTCTCTCTCACTGTCCCTGGCTGCTGGAACAAACTCCTGATCCAGTCAGGAAAGCAACTGAAAACTCTTCTCTTCAGGGAACACCTAATATAAAAAAAAAACCTACTTTCTTTTTTTTCTCCTCCTCAGTGTTTATCTTCTTCCTTTATTTTCTTTCTGCTTTGGTTTATTGATCAATTGATACAATTTCTATTATGAGAAGCTGAGATAGACTTTGACGGTGTGACAGCTTGCATATTGTCTCTCCCCTAATGTAAGTCGCTTTGGACAAAAACGTCTGCCAAATACATGAACGTAAATGTAAAAATGACAAAAAAATCTTATATTTTGAATGTAACACTTAAAACGCTTTGCATTTATTAATGATCATCACTGTTCATGATCAGTAAACTTTTACATTTTACTCATATTGTCAAAGTTCCCTTCTAAAATGCATGTTTTCATAACTTGTCAACTAAATAGGAGTGGAATAATGGTGGACTTGTCATTATCACATTCGACAACAGTTTACCTGGTGAGGCTCTGGATTTCTTCGGGGATGCTCTTGAGTCGGTTTCCTCCTAAAGAAAGCGACTGGAGCCGCAGCAGCTGTAGAAACTGGCTCGGCATCTCCTCGAATCTGTTCCCACTCAGATTCAGCACCTCCAGCTGCAGAGAGCCGAAGTACTTGGGCAGAGACAGCTCGTTTAATCGATTATTTTTGGCGATGAGTGTTCGGAGTCTTCCCAGGCTCGTGATGTCCTCACATATGACCGAGAGCGAGTTGTTACTGATGTCGAGAAACTCCAAGCTGGAAAACAGACTGATGGACTCGGGTAGAAGGTTCATTCGGTTGTGGCATAGATACAGTTGTTTCGCCTTTTTCCGTCGTTTCTCGCTTATCGTCTCTAAACGCTGCTGGTTCATGTTCAACCGAGACAAGTCCAAAACGCTCTCGGCGCTGGCGCTTTCAACACCGTCCATTTTGACAAACCGAATGTTTCTAGATAGAGTTGTTTTTTTAAACACAAAGTCTAACTTACTTTACCCGCCAGCACAGCCATGCGTGACCTAAATAGTCGACCTAAAGACACGGTTATCACGCAACGGTCACATGCTTCATTATCAACTTTCTAGCTAATGCTCGCTGCTAATCTTCTTCTTCTTCTTCTTCTTCGGTTTTTTTATTGGCAGTTTGCAAACCTGACTATTGGTGCATTACCGCCACCTACATGCGCTTTTTTTATTGCTTATTTGAAGACATTACAGGGCACATACAACCAGGGAGCACACACACATCACAGCATGAAAAAACAAACAAACAAAAAAAAACAGCATATAAGAGGCAAATACATTCAAGTTCAAGGATGAAGGAGGTCAGATTAAAGAGTCATATAAAAGTTTACATTTAAGTGCTTTACAATTTTGGGAGTGTTGGATACTTCCATAATAGTTTAGAAGTTCAACTTTAAAAGCAAAAAAGTGGAGTTTGGAGTTACTGAATTTACACTTGTGAATATGAAATTTTGCCAGCATAAAAATTAAGTTAATGAAAAAAATATTTATCATTTTCTTCTGCATGGTTCTTATGAATACCAAAAATAACATCTTTGAATGCAAAATTAAAACTATAAAGAAAAGTGTTTTGAATAAAGGAAAGTAAGTCAGACCAAAAACGAGCAGAGAAGGTACAGGTCCAGAAGAGATGACAGACAACTCGCTTCTGTTGTTTCACTATTCATGTTTCCGGTCTGACGTCACTGGCCCCGCCCCTCATATTAAATCTATGTAATAGTTTTTTTTTCATTTTTGTTTCCTTTGATCTTCTTGGTCTGTTATATTCTTTCTCTTTTGTACTTTAATAATTCCTATGTATGCTTAATTCTTCAATGTCATTGAAAACAAAACTGGCAAAAACAAACAAATCTACCCTTTTTAAATGAACCCTTTGCTGACAAAAAGGTAAGTCTACATAAAGCACTAACGATTGTGAAAGCTGTGGAGAGCAGGAATCTAGTGAACACGTTATTATGGAATGCAAAACCAATGAAGAGGAGAGAAAAAGTCTAGAATTTATTAGTTTTTAGAATATAAAAATAGATTTAATAGTTCCATTTGTATGGATTCCTGCCAAGCAAGCAGTTAAAACAGAGAAGGTAACAGCAAACATTTAACAAAGTAAGAATGAGGCAAAAAGTATAATAAATAAAAGTATAATTGAATTGTGGCAAGAACAATGGAATAAAGGTGAAACTGGAAGAAACCTTTATAAAATACAAGAAGAGGCAGAAGAAAGAAGAGACAATAATAACAAGGTTCAGAATAGGACACATCAGATTAAATCACCATCAATTTAAAACAGGAAATCACCCAACAGGAAAATATGAAAGCTGTGGAGAGCAGGAATCTGTTGAACACGTTATTATGGAACGCAAAAGTTATGAAGAGGCGAGGAAAAGTCTAATGAAAGAAGTAAAAAATGCAATTTTGACATTATTAAAAGGTGCAAGAACTTACAAAAGTATTAGGATTTTTCTTTTAAAAAAATTATTACCGAATAAAAGCGTGTGCTTGTATATGTTTCTATATACAATTACAAGATTGTGTTTGTAGAAACATACGTTTAGTAAAGGTTGGAATATCTGTCGATAGATTTTCTTACCGTTCGAACAATTGTCCAAACTTCATCCCAGATGGTGGCGCTAATGCACAAAAAGAAAGGATGCAAACTGCAGTAAAACAACAAAAGAAGAAGAAGAAGAATATTTGGCGGGTGAGAGAGAGGAAGCAGCTCCGTCTGCCCCATTCGAAGGAACTGAGACGCATTTCTAAACTTTGCTTTGGGTTCCGTGTGACTTCAGTAACGTTTACGTTACTGAAAGAAGAGAAGCTGAAGGTTCTCGTTATGGCGAAGGATAGTTCCTGTAGCGTTGATGGTAAAAGCAAATACCTGTGGTGGTACCTCGTGAGCCTTGACTTCAGCTCTGATTCGGTCAACAAACCCAACAAACATCTCAACCTGGGCATGTAAGTCCATGTCTGTGCTAACCCAAACACTATTTAAATTTGCGCGTTCTTTTTTTATTATCGTACTACCGTTAAGACGAGCAGCAATCGCTTTCGGAGTAAGGACAACAGTTTCCAATTTTATCAATTTAACGCTTTTAATAAAATAATGATGTGACGTTATGTTTTGTACGTAAACATATAACTTATACACACACAAACCCTCCTGTTACCCTAATAACCCAAACACCTTTAATCTCTGGCGTCTCCAGCGAAACAAAGTTATTAAAGGGATCAATTTGACACCAAGAAAAAGCAAACACAATTTGACACATTTTAGGATTTCATTTTTGATGGGAACATCGCATAATGACTGCAGTCGATGTGACTATACTTTTTTTAAATTGCAGTAGTTTTTGATAATAGAACTTTATTACCATAACATCTTATGACCAAATAACAGTTCAGGAAGCTTCTGGGCAAGGTTTTATTACCATAGCATCTTATGACCACATAACAATTCAGAAAGCTTGTGTATATATATATATATATATATATATATATATATATATATATATATATATATATATATATATATATATATATATATATATATATATATATATATATATCTGCCACAACAGGAAAAACTGAAACCGCAATAATCACATTTTTTTTTGAACACTGAAAGGGGTTACATTGCTTAATAATAATAATAATAATATTACATTCCTTGAAAAGCAACACATTGTTTAATTGACTGTATTTAAGGAGCTGGTGTATTCATGTTGGCTCACTGTTATGTGAGTTGCAGCTACTGCATTGGTGTGTAGTGGCCTTAATGTTCTTGAAGTCCTTGATTAACTGTTTGTCTAAATGATTACAAGTTAATTCAAATCCATAAATTGAACAATAAATGTTTAACCTACTAATTCTTGTGTTGTTTTATGCTCTTTTGCCAGCAAAATGTTTGAGAAGCCAAACAAAGAGGCGTCCTACATTGTGATCCATTTTTTATTCAACAAGCTCAATCCTGGCCGTGCCCAGGAATTGTTCAGGTAATGTCTTAACAGAGCACATCACTTTATTTTGAAAATGTTAAATTGTTTTAAGTCTTAAGCCAAGTCTAGTTTTCTTTTGCCGCAAATGGTCATTTTTGCCTGTATTTGTTATTAAAATAATATTTTACTTTAAGAAAATCTGCACTCAAAATGTATAATAAACATAAATAAACATAGTGTCATTGTCAATCACAAAAAAATTGTAAGGAGTTTATTTGAAACTTGAAATAGCTTCAGAGAAATATTTAACTGTCTAGTAGGGGTGGACGAATGTTTCAACTTAAAATTCATATCACAATTTTCTGTGAGTGAGAGTGAGAGAGAGATTTTAATGCTGGTTCTGTTCTTTGTAGGCACTGCTGGCCTGTTCATGATCATAAATGTGATGCAGAATTTCGCAAGGTGGTGTTTGCATGGCTTCAAGAGATAGCGGTGAGTAAGTCGCCTATTTTCACACAAGTATTTTCACTCGCTGAAAATAATGCACATTCAATGAAAACAAACAAGTGTTGCAGGACTACAGATAGCGAGGCGAAAGTATTAAACCAGTTGAACTGAAAGAGAGGATCGTAACTTCATGCTACCATCATCTTCACGCTGCCTCCAGGGAGTTTATTTTGATTATCTGTTCATGATCACATGCTTGTTTATTTATGATTCTATAAGTCTATGACTGAGATAAAGCATCAACAATAATGTGAGCAAATGCTGTGACGCTAAGCACTATGGGTACTGTAGTACTTCTAATGCGGCGTTATCAGGGAACATGTCTGCTAAACATGAAGATGAAAACTGATAAAATCAACAAACCTAAACTCTTAATATCACTATAGCAATATTGTTAGGTATTTTCACAAAAATCCAATCACACAGACTGCAAAATAAGTATTTTTTTCAGTAAGATAATGGTTTGATATTTGATGCTTAACGGAATACTTTTTTGTTTTCAATTGTTGCTATGGTTTGTTCTGTATTATAATGTGCATGTGTGTGTGCGTGTGTCTTTTATGTATATAAAGTTAATAATGTACACTTGTCAAATGTTTTTATTGAACATTTGGCCATCTAAAAAAAATACAGTCTCATATTGTTATCGCCATAATTCCCTAAACTATTGTGATATTATTTAAGGGCCCTATCGGCCATTCAACTGGTCCCGCTAACTTGCTTCAGAGCAGCCAGAGCTTTGGCTGAGGGAGGTAAGACCCACGCTAGAGGGCTCTGTGTTTACATCCACGATTCCTGGTGCTATGATGCCGCCATTGTCCACACACACACACACACACACACACTGTTCGCCACTTTGCAGAGCTTGTGGTTGGGAAGTGCCAGCTGTTCTATCTGCCTCTGGAATAACAGTTGTTTGCGGTTCTGTGTGGGAAGTCAGTTTCGACAGCATCATTTAAATGTGTGTGAGTCTGTGTTCGTGCGTGCATGTGTGTATATGAACTGACGGTACTTGTTTTTATCAACTTATAAATTACTTATACATTCTTGCTTAATCGTTTAAAATGGCAAGTAGTTTTTTTTGGATACATTACAGAATTCAAATGAGGCATTTTAATGTAGATTAATTTCAAAATTACAGTGAGATTGATCTAGATTAAAAACAAATCCATCTCCACCTCTGTGTATATATATATATATATTCCTTATTATAGTCCTTGCGCCTTGTGCCTCTTTCTTACATTTTGTATTTATATTATGTTGTATATTGCTTGGTTTTTTATGTTAAGGGCCTGAGAGCAACGTCATTTTGACGCTCTGTATGTCTGTAAGGCTGACTTTGACATTGTTGTGTGGAGAGAAGAAGACAGATTCCAGATACAGGAGAGTAGAGCTCCCGTAACCCATAAGAATATGCCCATGGAATAAGGGCAGAAAACAATATGCCGCTATATTAAGTCTAGCTGACGTACAACAAAACTTTAAATGGATTAGCAATACATGACTAAGAAATCAGACCAGATGCAGCAAAGGACTGAACTGATCGCAAATTGGGAAATAGAGAAGGTTCGGTTCTAATGGCATAGCGAATTAGTAATGTTATATGTAGGTAAATTTGTTTATCTGGAATGATCCCCATATTAGAAAAGTCTCTTCATCACAGCCCCTGTCCTTACCAAAACACAGATTTTAGACTGACAGTGTTTTTATTTCACAACAGGCTGAGGAAGGCAGCAGTTTTCCTATAGTGGCTGCATCACATTTGCAATCTGCTTCAGGGCCAAGATTTGTCAACTTGATGTTTCACTTGGCAAAACATGTTTTGCTGAAAACTTTGAAGACCTTCAAAGCAGGTATGTGTTCAGGAGCTTCAAGTGAATTTCTCATTGTTTGGACGGTTTATTTAAGAAAGTTTAGGTATTTTGAAAACATGAGTACACACAGCTGCAGGAGCAACTATAAAATAACATTCTAAATTCTCTTAAAGAAATAGATGCAACAGGAACTAAATAATGAAACACATGAAATGTAGGATTTTTTTAAGATGGATATACTCATGTCAAAGTTCAGGAAATATTAATTTTGAATAGGCGCTCTGAAAGTCAGTAATTTATTTATTTTTGACATACCAGTGATTCTAGGTCTACACATTTCTATCTGTATCTGACTCTCTGTATCTGCACTTTGACAAATTTGGCTAATTATAATACATATACTTGAAAGTATTTTAGTTCACAAGTAGTGGCACAATCTCTGCTTCTGTCTGAAAGTTAATTCGCTGGCTAATCTTACAGATGCTTTTAATAATAATTAATGCTTAATATTTAATTTTGTCTTGAATTATTGAATACAGTGTTCTCTCTGCATCTACATAACCCTGCCTCTTCAAAATTGAGCATCCCATTAAGCCAACTTGGACTATAAGGTTTCCGATTGATCTGCGGGGTGTAGAGCTTGTGGGTATTCGAGAAACCAAGTTATGTAGCATAACCGGATATGTTTGAGGGTAAGTTATTATGAAGGGCAGAAGATCTCTCAGCAGAACCTTCTCTTTCACTGTCCCTGGATGGTGGAACAAACTCCTGATCCAGTCAGGAGAGCAGCAACACTAACAGCTTTCAAAAAGCAACTGAAAACTCTTCTCTTCAGAGAACACCTACTATAAAAAAAACTACCTTCTTTTTCCCTCCTCTGTGTTTATCTTCTTCCCCTACTGCTTTGGTTTTTTGATCAGTTGATACAATTTCTATTATGAGAAGCTGAGATAGACTTTGATGGTGTAACAAATTGCATATTGTCTCTCCTCTAATGTAAGTCGCTTTGGACAAAAGTGTCTGCCAAATGCATAAATGTAAATGTAAATGCTATTGGATAACCCCAGATTTTGGTTATCTTTCAAGTTGGTTAAGTAACCACAGCAACATACTCTCTGAACATAATCTACTCCGCCGAAGATTATGTTAGAAGGTAAATTTGTTTTAGTGGTGTTATTGAGCATGCCGTGCCTTTTCATAGATGTTCCCGTTAAATAATTTAACGTTAACTTAATTTAATAAAATGATTAAGTTAATTTAATTAAATTTATTTGTTGGACCTTTTGAAAGTTCATATTCCGAATACAACAAACTCTGAATCTGTGGTTAAAATGTAGCATTGAAACAGCTCTTACAGTTACAACACTACAATATCCAGGGTACAACCCTTAGCCGGTGCCTAAAGAAGATTCCACCAATTTGCAAGTTTGGCCTTTAATAAAAATTATGTGAAAGACAGCATTTTGCAGATATTCAAATGGTTCATATGGTCACTTTTTATGATAACTTTCTGTGTATCAACACAACAAACAACGCAGCCGAAATCCCTGATTAGTCAATTGAAGAAGTGCAGAAATATAACAGTCTTTTTTTTTTTTTTTTATTGTGCATGTGTGTGTTGGCGTTATTATAGATAGTGAACTGAGGTTTAAGAACCATATCTCTTATGTTATGAAGGCCCCTTCTCTCACCTCAGGAATATTGCTAAAGTGTGGAACATGCTGTCTATTGTAGATGCAGAAAAATTTGTTCATGCTTTCATGACCTCCAGAATGGATTATTGTAATGCTCTGTTAGTCGGCTGCTCAGCCACCACACAGACCACCACAGACCGCTCTACCTGAGCAGTCTCCTCTCACGATATATTCCAGCTCGCTCTCTCCCCGATCACAAGAAGCAGGACTACTGATTATTCTGCAGATGAGTAAATCCACCAGAGGAGGAAGAGTGTTCTCATATAGAGCCCCGAAGCTCTGGAATAAACTCCCGGATGTTGTCCGGAGCTCAGCTACGCTCACAGAGCTCAGAACTAAATTAAAAACATATCTGTTCAATCTAGCATTCGAATAATTGGCTCCTGGGATTTGTCTAAACAGATCTGGTGTCTGAGCGCTATAAACATACAAACTGTTGAAAAAACAATGTGGTTCAATGTTCCTCTCTAAGCTCTCCTCATCATTTATCTCTCATCCTGCAGCTGATGCTGATCACCTGTTTGTTGTCTCTGTTACAGTTTTCTAACCGTTGTTTCTCTATTTGTTAGTTTCTGTTTTGTCTTTGTTTGTTTTGTTTTTTCAAGTGTTGTCAGGCAAACTGTTTGTTGATGGATCTTAAGTTTGTATGTTTTTTTATTATTCCTATTCCTTGATTCCAATGTAACACTTTGAATTACCCTGTGTATGAAATGTGGTATACAAATAAACTTGCCTTGTCTTGTACATGTACATTTCAGTTTATAAGTAAATGTCGAAATTTTAATGTACAAAATAGAATTTGTCTATTCAAAACAATGTTGGTGCATTTCCAAGGGAAAGCATAAACATTTCCCTCAATTCGTACATGTGGGCATTTTAGCTGTATTAATGTGAAAACAGATTCACAATTTTGATTTTATTAAGTTTTTCAGCTGCTTATCCAAACGCCAGACCCCTGACTCAAGCAGCTCACGGCTGCGCTTTGAGATCTTTATGGCTCCAGACTATTGTGCTTTTTTACAATGACATCTCATGTGATATGAAACATAAATTTAGGTTTGAGGAACACCCTGTTGGAGTTTTAAACTAAAAGGGCTTTGTGTAATACCTTTCCTAAGACAGAGTCGACTCACGAGTTCCTGAGACAAATCGTAGTTGAAAGCTATTTGTAAGCTAATTTATACAATGTACATTTAGGTGCACTATAGCTTATAGTACAAGTAATGTTTATGTTTAAAAAAAGATTAAATAGCCCCACTAATAGATATATTAAAAGGTACTTTGTGTACATGATTCAGGAACCTAACAGTGCATGTGGTCATGTGGGATTACTTGCCCTGCTATTAAAATGTCTTCTTTCATCAATTGTCAGGTTTCTGTTTGTAACACATTTAATAAAAAGCTTCCACACAAATTACAAGTTTCACGCGATCTATCATCACAGGTGCAATTATAGAAAACATAATCCATAAAAGGTGTAAAATAAAAAACACTCGCATTACAAGCAAAAACGTCAATTTCTGATTTATCGCTGATAAACCAGTGTATCCTTGTTGTTTTAATCAAAAAGGATTTATTATGATTTTTTTCTTTTACTTTTATGTAGCCCGTTTGAAATCTTCTGTTTAGCAAACCCAAAGTTTATTCCCAAATATTCTTGTCATTTTCATGGAAATATCCGATTTGGTTTAACTGTGGTTTAGGGCGTTGATGATTTAGTTGCTGGATATACACTTAAGAACAAACGTTTCAAATCTACTGATATGTATATATATGTGTGTGTGTGCATCAGATGACTCTTGGGTCCCTGAGGCTGCCGCAGTTCCAGCAAGTTCAAGGGCGATGGAAGCCAAGCGCTATGAGCTTGTGAAGAGACGCTTCCAAAGAGCCATTGTGGAGCAGGACCTCATTATCCAGGGCTATCAGAAAAGAGCCAAGTAAGGGCAGTTAATCCCACCATAGCATTTTATCACGCGTTTAACAGATTAACAGCTAGCGGTTAGTCTGTATTTTGAACTGATCTCTAGAGCTGCTTGATTATAACGAGAAAAAGATAAACCAGGTTATTTTGGTAATATTTCATTCTTCTAATGTTTATTTATCGCACACTAACTAGCTCATATACTATACTAGATCATTTATATTAATACATTTTTAAAAATTGTTTAATGTATTCTCATATCAGGTTTATGTGCAAGTGGGATTTAAACAAGAACAGCAATCAAAGTAAATTAGATGCAGCTCACTGCTTAGTGAGCTACTTTTAGAACAGGACGGTGGGTGACTCCTTTGCTCCTTACGGGCGGCCGGTTGTCCGTGGTCACCGTGTTGAAGTGTTTAAAAATAGTCATGTTAGTATTTCAGAGTATTATTTTAGTGTAATTTTTCATGTAATTATTGTAGTGAAAGAGATGCGGCATCTGTGATGGGCAATGAAAGCAAAGCATCTTTTTATTATTTCTTTCATGTTCTTTGGCCATTTTCTTTTAAATAATCACACTGTTTATTCGAATTTGGTGGTGTGACCAAAACATTTAAATCACAGTATTTTTTAAGTGTGTGACAGTGTCATAATAATTGACCGCACTCCTTTTCCTGATAACCCCATTTCCTAATCATTTAGTTTGGGAGGTTTGAATGGTCTCACAAAATGCTGCGGTTCACAATGAACTGACACTGACCATATCTGTAAAGTGAAGATGGTGTTATCCTCAGGACTTTTATTAAAGCAACAAAAAATTGTTTGGAAACAGATAAATGCAGAAGAGGTGAAACATTGCTGTGTGTAACATTAATAATATTAATTCAAGTCCAACAAGGTAGTATTTGAGTATTCATAATATAAAATAACGTTAAGTTCAAGGGCATTTTTTTTTCAGAGGGACTGATGTGAATTGCTTGAGTTGCCTCCTGCAACTTACAACTTTAGCCTGGCCACAATTGGTTGTTTGATCAGCACCATTTTTTTAAGCCAAACCATTTCCACTCAACTGACACGGAACCTGTTTTCAGAAGAAGTTCTTTTCTGTCTGTGACTACAAAACAATCCTACTTCTGTCGGCACTCTGTGTTGTCGATGATTTGTACACGGACACAGCGGTATTGGGGTATATGAAAATGTATATCTTTAAAAAAAACATTTCCATTAACATGATAAGACAAATGTGTACTCCCAATACAATGATCAAACTTTTTTCTTTGGTGATGCTGCGGATGACAGTATAAACACACTCTAATAATTGTTTTAAGGGACCAATTTACAGATGCAGAAAACTTTCACACAATATTTCTTGAAAACTATGATAATTTTTCCAAAATTAAACCATTATTGTTTCAGAATTGTGCAGTTTAATTTCAGGCGACTCTTCTAGTATGTATTCCTTCATAAGAGGTGTTCCCCTTTATCTCTTAACACAGGAGTAGAACAATTATCATTTGCTAGTGCAATAAGTTGTTTTGTGCCTCTAAACAAGAAAATCTTCTACTTCCATGAGCCTCTAATGCCTTACGCTAACCTTGTTTGTGTTTTTATTTTTCAGAGATTTGTCCTTGAGGGATCTCGAAGCAGACACTGCCAAATATAACACTTTGCTTATGTAAATCCTCTTTTTGTCTCAGTTAGCCCACCTGTGTTAGTTTGTCACTCAAGTGTGCCTTGTTTCATAGAGAGCACAACAGCAACACAGATGTGAACAAAGACATAGTTGTGAATACCAAGAAGGTTTGTGAGGTGCTTAAAAGATTTTCCACTGTTGAAGTTTTATGGACCTGAACTAGTTTCTGTCATAAGGTGCGCAGGCTCTGGAGGGAGATGGATTGCTTTTTATCTGCTCTTCGAGGGGAGCGACAAATTGTGTCCCAAGTGATCCATGGACAGGCGAGCCAGTACATCTTGTTTGGTGACGAGAAAAGTTTGAAGGTAGCTACAACACTGCGTGAGAGATTGGAGGTGAGAAGAAGGTTTTCTATGAGGAAAAGTCAATGAGGAGATCTTAGCTCAAAGCTCTCGTTTTGTGTGTTTAGTTAGGTGCTTTTAGGTTGTATGAAGAAGGACGCCTTTGCCTTTTGCACTTGTTAGCAATTCTGAAGGAGGGATTGCTCATTCTAAGGGAGGAGAAAGAGAAAATCGGAGATCTCAGTCTACAGCTGCAGAGCACAGACCTCCAGAAGCATGCTTTACTTTTCTCAATCTCTAAAGAAAACCTACAGCTCATCAGGTAACTGTCTTCTGTGTGTCTCAACTCTTTGAGCATTCATAGGTATGTGCTGAATCTGTCTTGTGTCTTTGTGTGAAAACAGTAAAAACCACAATCATTTCTCTCAAGTTTCATCCAACAGAACAAATAGGAGCTCAAAGTATTTGTAGAAATACTCAGGTAAATTAGAAAATAATCTCTCAAATTGATTGTTGAATTGATCAACGATTCATTTCTCTATTAATCATTTCATGGAAATTGATGAAAACTGACTCCCAATTGAGAAACCCTCAGCGGACGCTCCTCAAACATGCTTTAGTGATCCAGGAAAAGATACAGGATTTAAGTCCCCTTACCAGATAGTGAATTAGGTTGAGAACTCCAAACTCAAATTTAATTCAATCATTCAATTGTGTAGGGAAACAACAAGCACTGAGGTGAGGCTTTTAACCCTGTTTTAAATCTAGTTGATTCAGTTTTAAGTAAATTCAAATATAGGTTTAAAAGTTAGTTTTATCATCATAACATCTTGTCAAATTTTAATAGCAAATTGAAATGAACTCTTCTTGACATTGAAATAGCAGAAGTCAGCATGGTGTTAAAAAATGGCAAAAAAAAAAAATGCATAAAACGTTAGCTGCTTCACAGATATTGTGAGAAGACTTTATTGAAGGTTTCAGAGCAGTGAAGCAGCGACTTAAGATATCCTGGTTGCGGATATCTTTATTTTTTCCAGGAGAAAACTAGTGAAGGAGGATTTGAGGGAGCTCCAAGCTTCCATTAGGATGCTGCGGGAAGAGTGGGAGAAAAAGTGGAAGAACTGTGCAAGCAATGCACCCTGGAGCTATTTACATGACCAGGAGCCAGTGAGTGTAGTGCACTGGTGTACAGATTTGCTTTGGTCAGGTCTTTATTCGATTTACATGCTCTGACACTCCACAGGTGCTTGTTTATTCAATGATGTCTCTCTCTTCTGAGCCAGCTTCTGAGGCCAGCTTTGAGGCTAGCGTGTTCTCTCAGTTTCAGTGCAAGCTTTCTGGTGAGTGAGTCGATTGGACAGTTTATTCTCTAGTTGTTTTTCTCTCATAGTGTTGGTGAAATTTTTCTTCTCTCTCTTTCTCTCAAGAGGGGGTGTGTCAGCCTTTCAAAGAAAAAGTCGAGATGACCCAGACAAGTGTTCAGTTGGACCTTGAGCTTAACCTGGAGTCGAAGTTAAAAAAGTACGATTGTAGTCAAATAAAAGAGAAAATTGTTGTATAATTCTGAGAGGACTCTTTTTGTCAGTGTTTCAGGCAGTTGCAGAACCCTTCTTGATTCCGCTGGATCTGAAAGAGCATCTGTTTATGTCAAAACACCTGCTAAAATGTCTAGTTTGCCTTTTGCCGAAGCGCAGCCTGTTACCCAGAAGCCCAATCAACTGCAGGTACACCCTCTGTTTTGTAGCTTATTCAAAATTATTGTAGGCAGCGTAATATATAAGATGCTGATAAAGATGAAGAGTTGAAACAGTTACTCTGTGACCAGCTTCGGTTGTCTCATGCAGACCAGGGGCTTAGTACAATTGTGTCAATAAGTGACTTGTATGGGAGTCACTGAGCAATAAGGTAAAACGACATGCATATAATGAAAATGAAAGTCGATTTTTTTTCCTTGTATGCATGTTAGCCTGTTGATGATTCCTAATATAAAGAGCTTACGGGCCTGAAAATGCTGAATATAATATATGTATGATGAAGGTAGTACATTTATCCTAGACAATATCTTTGAAACACCTAAAATGGTTGTGCCCCTAAAAACAATGTATCTAATGTTACTCCCACTGTGTTTTACCACACTCCCTGCTGACAAGCCCTCACCTTTTTATTCTTTTTTAAGAATACTACAATGTTAAGCTTTTAAAAATATGCGATATGTTAATTACCAGAGGTTTTAAGTAAATAATTACAAATACTCACGCTACTGTAATTGAGTAGTTTTTTCAGAAATTGTATTTTAGGGAAGAGTTTTCGAAAATTCTGCTTTTACTTGAGTACATTTTTAGTGCAGTAACAGTACCTTTACTGTGCTATTTTTCCTTCGACCTGCGTCTTTACTTTTGTATTTGTTTATATTTAACCATATGATTGGAAACTACACCGTCCAATCAAAAGCGTGTCTCCAGTGCCAGCACCTATCTATCTATATATCTATCTATCTATATATATATATATATATATATATATATATATATATATATATCTATCTATCTATCTATCTATATATATATATATATATATATATATATATATATATATATATATTCACACACACACACACACACACATACAGCAGAAGCCTCTGCCTGACAAGTGCAAAGTTCATTGTTAAATGTACTACATATAACAATCTCATCAGAACATCTATTAACTGCTCTGCAAACAAAGCATAAATAAACAAGGACAATGTCACATCATTTGTCTAATTTAATTTCTTGTCAAGCCATTGAGAAGAAAAATAACTTGCTGCTTAGGGGTCCTCAGCATTACTCAGAATGGTCATAAAGGTGTTCGTTTTTAAATCCAACTTTTTCCAATTTTAGAATTCTGTGTTGTACTCAAAAGACTTAGAATGATGTTAACCCAGAGAATGTTTTTTTAATCAAAACTACAATTTATTGTACTACAACATATCTTGTGTGAATAAATTATTTTTATATTATATATTGTGTTTTAAGTGTGTGTTTTATGACTGTCTAGCCATGATGTAGGCTGTGAGGATATAGACTCTGACATGGCTTCAACAACAGCCATGCATGCCTCGTTTTAACCGTGCACAACTGTGGATCTTGTGCATGCTCATTTACTGTGAAGGTGGATCGATTTGTTGACTAGTGTTGCTCTCGTTAAACAGACCTGAGTAGCTCCTGTGTGGACCTTCTCCAGGAGCGTTGAACTTATAACTGCTTCCAAGCCTTTGCTTTAAATTGAGTACATTCTCCCTTTAGTGGTACTTTTACAACATTTTTGTGCTCTTTCCACCCCTGCAATTTTATATTAGAATGTTTTTTCCTTTACTGTACCCTGAAACATGTTTCAAGTTGTATGTCTTGCAGCAACCTGATAATATTGCTTTTTATTTTCCCAGTCATTGAGATTTTTATTTTTGCAGATGTTCACCGGGACAGATCTACATGCAAAGCGAAAGCCCATTGCCCCAAAGACTAAGCCTCAGGTTCTGGATTTGGAAGTTGACAACTTGGCAAGCCAGGTGAGAGATAAATAGAATCTTTTTGTGGCATGTGGGAAGCGGATACATGGGCAGAGATGAGTTGTGTTCTGCTCATCACCAGTTTTCCCTAAATCAAACGTGCCCTCTGATGACCGGTGTGAATTGAGAGAAATTGCCACGGACAGATACGGGGCAGACACTCCTCACACTTCTGCTGGTGAAACTGGTTTCTGCTTTAACCTGGTTTTGTTCAGTTTGCAGAGGCTGTGATCACCAGTCCAGCAGCTGGAACGTTAATGGTGGACCTTGGACATTTACTGAATGCCATTTCAGACCCCTTTACGAATGAAAAGCAGCTTTGCCGCACCCCTGACCATCTAAGTATGTACCCTAGTAAATTTACCCATCACTAATGAAGACTATTGACCTGCTACTGTTACAAGACTCAATCACTACGAAGTACCATATTTTTGTTTAATCTTCATTTCCAACGTACTTTGAGTTGTAAGCATTTATTCATTGGTCTTAGGTGGCTGAATTTTGTAATAAGGGACCATCATTGACCCTATTTTTAAGTGGAGACTGGGTCTTCTCCATTTTGCCCTTCTTGTTTGAAAAGTTTTTTCAAATTGTATAGATGTTGCGTAATACTTCTAAGATATTAATGGGGATTTAGATCAGTCTAAAAGTCCGGACACATTGTGGCAAATTATATTCTCTGGGTTTTTACATTCCTGAACAGCAGGGGGCCGTTCTTCCAGGTGGAGGCAAGCAGAGATGTAGTGGGGCTCCTTGCTGTTTGATGGTGCCAGAGAGCAACGAAACGTCTCTGACCACAGGGTGGTGCTTCAGCGCTAAAGGCCTTTTGACGCGCTCACGGTTTACCTCACTATCTGGTAAACAAAAAATAGAGAGCTGTGGTAGAGTTCCAGAACGCAAAATAATCACCATCTGTTTAAACATGAGCGTACTCCCGGTATGTGTGTTCCTAAACCCGAGATGAGATGCGAAAGTTACCTTCTCTTACTCACAGAGTGAGACGTGCTTGGAGCTTATATAACGAGATGTCAACAAGGTTACTGAACGAAGGATTTCTCATGCAATCCCGAGGTTTATTTGTTATTTCGCAGAAGCAGTGTAGTCGAATGTGTAGATGTTGATTTACAAAGATATGAAGCTAATTTTTATTATCTACAAAGTTAAATATTTGACAAATACCGTCTCTGAATTCTGCCATCTATGGTCTTCTATGAGCTTCTCATCGGCGCACCTGCTGAGGGTTGTACCTGAAAACTGTATGAGCCGTTTCACTACATATAAACTGTCATATTCACACTGTCTGAATGGCTCTATATACAGTTTTTGTTCATTCATGTTCTGCATCTCTACATAAATCACTAAATTGACAAAAATTTTTTTTTGCAATTTAACTTGCAACTTGTTGCATTGTTCTAGTACAATTTGAAAAATTATCTATTTTATTTAAATAACAGTTATGATGAGACAATTATATTGAATCAACAGCACCATCAATTGTCTTACAAGAAGATGAGACCTGTCTGATTATAGATAAATACTACTACTACTACTGATAAATAACTGCTGACATTTTATCTCAGCATGCACTTTGTATGAGGTGATTTTTATTATAACAATTCAATATTTCAAACCTTTCCATGTCTGGGATAAATGTTGCATATTAATAGCAGTAAATGGATAAAACAGACATTACCATAACTAATTCAATTGTATTTATTGTGTAGGCTCTATGTCCTCTTCAGCCAGTTCAAAGATCGAGCCTCAGACAGGAACCAAATTTAGATAAAGACTTTATTTTTTACAGAGATGAAAGCTATGTTCTCGTAGTTCCGAGGTGAGCCTCTCAAGACAACCCACACAAGAATCAAGGTCTGATGCTCATGTAAATCATCTCTAGTCACGGCCGTCGCGCTGCTGCCTAGCATCTTAAAAGGGGTCCTGTCATCAGGCAAATGCTCCTCCCCTCACCAACTTCTCCTCTAATCCCTGAGAAGGAGAAAAACAACATCCTGAGAAGATGCACTGTTTCTGGGGAGGGTTAGCCAATTGAAGTCATATTCATTAATATTATATGAGCTCCTTCAGTGATGTGGAAAGAGTTCCTCTTTCTGAGATAAACCTAGTGTGGGACTTCCAGTGTCTCAATCTGTAGCCCTCCCAGAGTTCACGCTGAGATCTCACAAGGCCATAAGTCAACTTCCACTTGTTGCCAGATACTTGGTTCATTTTGTAGCAGCCCATACATTGTCTTCTTTGTTGTTACAACTGCCAAGAGATCTAGCTATCTTCCCTATCTGTCAACTTTCCTTTCCCATAGAGACAAAGGAGGAGTATCTCAACGTTTCAGAAGATGTTTTGACTCATACCCCAGTGATCCTTCATTTTTTTTGTCTCCCCACGGTCCTCCTCAACCTCCCTTGAGTGCTTTAAGAACTATGAGTCCTAAGGGCAGAAATAAACACAACACAAACAACACACATCCCCTTCTTAACATAAAGTTCAGCAGTACAGAGTTTTAATGTAAATGAAAACGTCTAATCATCTCCATTAATTAATACATGATTATTACTACTATTAGACCTAGATGAATATAATACTTAGAGTATATGACTGCAATCAAACAAGATTAAATGCAAATGCTGATTATTAAAGAGATTTTAATCCGTCAGATTAAAGCACAGCTAATTCTACCCTGAAAAATTCAATTGTAATTGTCATGTTGCCCAGATTAACAACATCTACTTTAAAATCACAGATCACCATAAAACAAAAGAACTTCATTGATGATAAACAACACCAGAAAACTTCTCTCTCTCCAACCTGAACCTGAACCAGTTGATCTTCTCTCTGAAGCACACAGATGTTAAGGGTTTGCATCCCACATGACCTTGGAATTCCTAAACACTGAGAACAGACAGAAGCTCTGAAAAGAGTTTTCCTAACAGCGATCAAACAGAACTTAAGCTAAAACAGGAGTTATGCTTTCTTTAGGAAATAGTTTAAGCATAAACATAAAATGAATACTTGAAATATAATCATACATCAAAATCGAAATTTTAGTTAATGATTATTACATACTTCTCAACTATAATTATAAAATAAGCACATTTCCAGAGCATATGACTGCAATCACACAAACTTATTGAATACCACGATTAACAAAAAGATTATTTTCCCTCAATTGTAATCACATAAAAAAATATTTTATTGACACAGAATGTGCAAATTTATAACAGTAACAAGTGCGATTGCTAGTAAAAACTACAAATTCTAGAATATAATTCTAAATTTTGGCAGTTGTAGGCTGTTGTGGTCCGGTGGATGAGGAGATTGACTTGTGATCTGAAGGTCGCAGGTTTGATTCCCAGATCCACCGAGTTGAAGTTGGTGTGAGTGATAAAATACTTGCTCTCCATCTTCAACATCCACAGCTGTGGAGCCCTCAAGGAGCTCCAGTTCCCCAACTGCTCCCCGGGCCCCGCAGCCATGGCTCCCACTGCTCCGGGTGAGTACTCACGGTGTGTTTGTTCACTGCTGTGTGTACACTGGGATGGGTTATATGCAGAGCACAAAATCCAGGTATGGGTCACTCCATAGCTGGTCGACTGGTCACTTTCACTTTTTAAATCAACATATATTTAAACCAATGGGAACAATGTAGAAAAAAAGAAATAAAATAACTAGTGCAACAATGAGTAAAAAGTGTTTTCCTTCCTGGAGTCTGTCTTTGTTTTAACGCCTCTTCTATGCTGCTGCATCAAGGAAGCTTGTCCAGAGAGTGAGTGAAGTGAAGAAACATCAGCACTTTCTCGCATTTCAACAAATGATCCTCATGCATTGGTGAAGCGAACTTCGCCTGACATCAGACCATGGCGATAAGGCCATGGTGAACTTTTGTCCGCTTTTCGCTGTTGATCTGTGTGGGCGTGTTTGCGGCCATTGATTGGAAGTCATTGAGCGCGCATGGTGAAATTTCGCCTCAGTGGGGCAGGACCTTAATGCTGGGAGATTTTCCAGTCACATGGTTCAGCTCCTGTTAAAGTGCACGAATAAATTGCGGCGGGTAAAAGTTCAAATCATATGATTTACGTTCTTGCACTCTACAAGTCGATGCTCTCAAATGGAAGCTAGCTGCCCACACTATACGTCCAGAGCAGTATTGTCACGACACAAAACGTCAAGCCAACATAATTGGTTTGCGCATGCTCACAGCTCATATGCTTCCGGTCTTTGAAGCAGCTGTAAAGACATGGGATGTGGTTATTAGTCACTCCACAATTTGTAAAAGTGGACAGAATTTTTATGCTTAAACAAATAGACTGCATGTTTACCAATTGCAAGTGGTGTATTGTACATATTGTTATCTTTAAACAAACTTCTAATGGATTTCTTGGGTTTTGTTTAATGCGCTAATTAAAAAAAACATTATTGGAGGTGCTGGGAGTTTGTTGATTAGCTGTTCATCTGTGGCTGTTGATTTACTTAACATTTTTACCTCTAAACCACTAATGAGAGGGAAAATGAATGTGTATTGCATTAATAAAAAAACGATATAAGCGGTAGTACAAGATATAATGTATAAACATATTTGTTCTCTGATTACTTCGATTCTTCTGTAAAAATACACATGCTCACAAATGAAAAGATTATGTTTATGTCGTGTCTTTCTGTGTTTAAATATGTTAACTTTATTTGTGTTAAAATAATAGTGGAAATATCTAAATGTAAGTTTCACTTTGAGGACTAGATGTCTGTCTTAAAATGGCAGGGTGCCCCTCTTTTGATTGGTGGGGAAATACTTTAAGCAGTTAGATATATGAAAAGCATATGATTGGCACCGGGCTTTTTTGATGGGCACTTTTATAGATCCTCAGAATACAGGAGCTTTTGTAATATATCTTGAACTGTACGATAGAATGAAATACTATTCATTTTAAATGTTCTGTCCTCTTTACAGAGGGTCTTAAGTTTTGTCACTTTTAATGTTTAAAATGGAATGTAATTGTAGCTAATTTGCTCACCATTAGTGTTCATGTATAATCTATTTCTTAACAGGACACTTTTTATGTAACAAAATTTTGGTATTAATGTAACCAACATCAAGGACAGGGCTGAAGGCCTGGATTTTTCTCCGTTAATGGAGTCAGATTAAGAAGCTACAGCACTTATCAGTTAATCTTCTGAGATATGTTCAAAACTGCACGCAGCCTCTATAAACCAATTGCTATTTAGGACACTACTATTCTTTAATCAACATCTGTCTGGTCTTTAGTTAAGGACGTCAGAAGTTCCTGGAGAAAAGCTGTGCAGGAGAGCCTGGCTAAGAAGGAAGACTCATCCGGGAACAGTCATGACCCTTGTTTCAGGACGCCATTGAGGAGCCCTCATAATGAACCAAATTCAGTGGCTTCCCTCTCAAGTTCAGCAGCCCTCGCTCCTCTTTTGAAGCAGAGTGCATCGCTGAGTTTCCCACGGATGCTGGACTCTCCTCAGAGGGAGGCTCTGAGCAGCGGAAGCTCCAGTGATCTAATCTTCTGCAGTATTGCTCAGGAGGAGCTGCTGGAGACTGAGGAGTCCTTTACCAGCGTCAGCTCTGTGGAGAGCCCTGGCGGCCAGGAGTGGATGGAAGATCTCAGACCTCATCCTGGTGCGTTACATTCACTCAGAGACTCGAAGATGGGTCTGGAGCTGGACTCTCCTGTACTTTCAGGTGTTCCTCATAGGCCCAGCTTCTCCGCTGCTGAGCAGACACTTTTTTCTCTGGAACTTGACAAGTTTGAGAGCTTCTCTCCCCCGCTTCCTATAGAGAAACTCCCAACGTTGCTTGATCTAGGTCAAGATGAAAAACTACTCTGACCGTTTACCCATCCTGTAACAACTGCTAACTTTTTTATTCAGTGAATTATGGGACTAATAATGCTAAAGTAACTAGATAGAAAATGTGTTGTACGTTATTAAAGTTTTTTTTTGCATTAAATTTCTGTGATCTGTGGGTCTTTGAAAAGTGACGATTTTGTGTTGAGATTGATTTCTTTAAAAGATTTATTTCAAGGTTAACAATGTGCATGGTGTGGTTTTATTAAAAGTTAAGATCAGAGATATGCGAAACAAGTATATTTTCACATATAACCATCAACAAAATGTGATTCCTCCCCTCCAAAACATCTATACCTACGTCTATACAGCTCTACACAATGCTTGGGTTCAATACTTTGACTGGAATGGGTTGCAGCACTTTTAAAAGTATGAAAATCGTTTTATAGATTCCATGTTCTTTATGTAGCAGATTCCATGATGCCTCAAGACAAGTCATGAAAGGCTTTAACGGTTAAAACTCCACAAGTAGATGAGTTAATCTGTAATTGTAAGAAAAGGAAATTGTCAAACAAGTCACAAATAATGTCTAAGAAACACAAATTAATGATATATCACCAGTTATTTCAACTCTTAGAATTTAAAGACCATGCCACATTGGCCATCGGTGAATCTATAAATCTAATAGAACATAACCATAACCCGCATACACAAAATCTTATGGTTATACCTTTTAGATGTTCCCAGTCGATAATTAGACCGCATCGCATCACCCTCAAAACCTCTGAAGAAGCTGCTCACCCCATATTCTTATGATGAAAATAGAAATCAACATTTTCTCCTATTGCTTTCTCTACAGGTATCTTACTGTTCGGATTTTATCTCCAAACTACTCACTATAATTTTCTCCCCAATACATTTACCTTAAATTTGTTAAGTTTACACTGGGGGGAGGTACTGGCTGGATCAGATGGTTCATGTGAGTCTGATGCATCTGCTCCTTCGCCCATCAGAACTTCCCAGCGTTCTCTTCATTGCTCTCTGCCAGAATGAATTTGATGAAGCTCCACGTTTGCTTCATTAACATCCTCTTTGCCAAAAAAAAAGGACAATATTCCAATTTTCTGTGCAACAGAAAGGAGGTACAGGGAAATCTATTGGGAATATTGTCCTTTTCTTTTCTTTTGGCAAAGAGGATGTTCATGAAACACATGATTATTTTCAGTTTGCTCTTATAATTGAAGCTTTTCAAATATTTGTGTTTTGTTGGGTTAAATGCATAAATTGTGTTTCTTTTGCTGCAGAAATTCATTACATAAGATGAATGCTCATCTCAGAGTAGCTTTATAAAATGCAGTTGATGTATTTCCTTCTCTCTATATTGTTCTTTTTCTTTCAAGAGCAGCCCAAACAATAGTCTTTTAGAACTTATGATTGTGTTATTGGAAAAAAGCTCACCACTGAGTGTTTCCTAGAAGAGAGTCAGCTGTGATTTATTTGTATAACTAATACGCTAATTCTTATTCACTTTAGCCTGTTTGAGTTTTGTAGCATAGTTAACCATCATTTAAGTGCGAAACTATAACATGATTGCATTTGAATAAATACAATTTACCGTAATGTTCCTGGCTTCATGAATCCATAAAAATAAACAATAATTGGTGTAACTTCTTTAATAACACTATCAAGAAATCAAAATTTAGTACCAACTAAAGAATTTAACACATTGTAATCTCCAAAAACATGACAGACTTTCAAAACCAGGACAATTTTATCAGCCGGTGTTTTGAGGAATAGCACAGCTGTCCATCTTGAAGTTTTTACTGCTCTTCAGTCCCGTGGCAGGCCCTGCTCTCTTCTTTCTGTCCTGTTCAAGTCTTTCCTGTTTCTTCTGTAAATATGACGCCATGTTGTCAAAGTTGACTTTGTACAAGCATTCAAAACGGCTTTCGAGTCCCACTGAGCCTGTAACAAAGAATCAGAAATACTATCTAAAATCTATAGTCTCTTATCCTCATCATGCTTGTTATTTTATCTTGATTTGACATCAGAACTTAGTAAATGCATTTTGAAAAGTTGATGTTGGACAGTATTTTTATCCTGAATCACTGGCTTTGTTATGTTTTTTAACGTTGTAGGTTTTGCTCTTGTTTGTATGCTTTGTCAACATTTTGACCCAGTTGGACAACTTATTTTTTTAAGGGGACGCATTAATGTAAAGACAACTCATATTTGGGTCGAAGTAAGGTTTTGTATTCTAGAGGTCGCTGGTAATGGTCATGTGACCCATTACGTTTGTTCAATGAAAAAGTCAAGAGATATGATGCCCTTTCATTATCTGAAAGCACTAAATAATAAATTAATACAGTTAAAAAAAGAATGAAGAGTGTTGCAATTTAAAATAAACTCTTATTTCAACTCGTTTGTAAGTTGAATATTTAAATAAACAAGTAAAAACATATCAGTTTTTATTTAAAGTAAGAAGAGACCGATTCATTTTGTTTCCTCTAAGTGTTTGCACTTCCCATAAATATCATTATTGAACGATCTGAAAAGTTATTTTAACTTTATTATTATTTGTTCTTTTAAGGGGTGGACTAATTGTAAAAACTAGTAACTCATCTAAATACTGTTCAAACAAAGCCAGTCACATCAAAACCTATAAGATGATTACATAGAAAGAGTAATTGGTCATTTAATTACATTTTGAAAGTAACGCCAACATCTCGCCATCATCTGAACTGTGTATTGTGAGGACAGTGAGCCTCGTTGCGTTCACTCCGGAGTTCAGACGCAAATGAGATTATGTTCTAGCTGTCATCTAAAACTTCTGAATCTAGTAAAGTTTATTACTGTATTTCCAGTCAGAAGTCTCAAAGGTTCTTGTAATTAAACTGAGGCATTTTGGGATTTGAAGGTCTTCTGAAATTAAGTAAACGTGTGCATTTGCCATTTTCAGATTGAGATCATTTCTGCAGAACTCCTGACCTTTGAAGACATGCCACTCCGTCTGTAACGCGTCAGAGACTCTCTTCAGTTCAGGGCTCTTCGGGTCACACAGCTGAACACAAGCACAATCAGTAAAGAAACAATCTTTACTCTCAACTAAGTAACAATCAAGAACACATAAAAAAACACCTCATCACCAAATAAACTCGAGCATGTAGGTTTGCACTGCACAACATCAAGATCAGGTCCTTCTCAACTGAGCACTCAAATCAACTCCTGGTTCAGACGTCTTCTCACGTCTGGACTACTGCAACGTTCTACTAGCAGGACTTCCAGCAAACACGCTCAAAAGATGATCCAGAACTCTCCAGGTTATCTTATCTTCAAGGAAACGAAGCGAGCTTGTGTTCCTGCCCTCTGGGGCAGTTGTGGTCCGGTGGATAAGGAGATCGACTTGTGATCTGAAGGTCGCAGGTTCGATTCCCAGATCCACTGAGTTCAAGTTGGTGAGAGCAATGAAACACTCACTCTCCATCTTCAACAACCACAGCTGTGGAGCCCTCGAGCGAGCACCCCGACTGCCCCCCGGGCCCCGCAGCCATGGCTCCCACTGCTCCGGGTGAGTGCTCACGGTGTGTTTGTTCACTGCTGTGTGTGTGTGTGTTATCTAGGATGGGTTACATGCAGAGCACACATTCCAGGTATGGGTCACTCCATATCTGGCCAACTGGTCACTTTCACTTCACTCTTCATCACTCTTCACTGGTTTCTCATTGCAGCTCGTGTTAAATTGATATCATTGACGCTGACATACAAAACTATCTCCAAATCAGCCCCTGTTTACCTCCATGAGCTCCTACACGTCCTCCAGAAGCCTGCGCTCAGAGAAGGAACATCGACTCGTGGTTCCGTCCCACAAAGGCAGAAGATATCTCAGCAGAACCTTCTCTCTCACTGTCCCTGGCTGGTGGAACAAATTCCTGATGCAGTCAGGAGAGCAGCAACACTAACAGCTCTCAAAAAGCAACTGAACACTCTTCTCTTCAGGGAACACCTACTATAATTTTTTTCCTCTTCTCCCTTCATTTCATTCCTGCTAAGGTTGATTTGATTCCAATTGCATATTGTCTCTCCCCTACTGTGGACAAATACGTCTGCTAAAAGCATAAATGTAAACGTATAAATACTATACTTGCTTCTACAACCAACTAGGTGAGCATGGACATACCTTCCATTGTGGCTCAGCGTATTCATACCGCAGCACTTTCACCTCCTTGCTTTCCAAAAACACCCACAGTTGGTTTTGAGAATCAAAGGCTATGTCCCAGGGAGTGAGGGGCAGGTCTAAAGCGTTTGCAGGGTTTAGGGGGCACTCTGGTCCAGAACCAAGCAGGAACAGCTGAATCATGGGCAGGCTGCACACACAGAGATGACTGCTCTGTGAAAAAACAGAGTTTGTGCCTGGAGAGGAATCCGAATGGACAACCCACCTGTCACATTTCACCGCTACATGTTTTCCATCCGGCGAGCTGCTGATCCTGCTGATGATAAACCTCTGTGAATAGAGACACACAGATTATTAGATTACCGAGATGGTGGCAGGACTCCACCCTCTACCCATGAAAGTGGTGGACATCTGTTTTTCACTCGACCTGGGCAAACGCCACCCAGCTTCTACACTTGAGGAAAGCAAAGACAAAGACGAATATCATTTAACCCATGTGATCTTACATTCGGTTCACTTTTAGAGAAACACAATCATACTCTGAAGTGAACAAAGCCCATAATAGATAAATCTATTATCATGTAGAAAATGCTCTGAGGCTGCTAATACCATAACATTAACAAATTACATTAACCCTTTTCTTGTTGAAAATAAATTACTGTTTTATGGGTAGTTTTTGCTCTTCGTGTATGTTTAACACACCAAACAGAATAGAAATACAGTCCACTTTACGGTTAGAAAAAATACAAATAGGGACCTACCAAGAGGAGAAGGAAAAAATCTAAGGTCATCATTGAAAATCTTGTAAAGTTTAAACAATTGAAGACTTTCTTATTGGTGCAAGACGTCAGGCAATCAATGTATTGCTTAACATAAAAATGAATTCATTAAAAAGTGGGGTTTTATTTATAATGTGGTATTTGCTTGGTAAATACATTTGTTATTATGAGGCATGACTTGTGAGTGTGCTTTCCAAAGAAACACTAATATGAGAGTTTTGTTTTCATTACCACCTGATGCAAGCATAGGCCAGATCCTTCTCAAACAAAAGCTTTTCTAAGGACCCTTTATTGATTGAGGACTTTTCTCATTTTGTCATTTCTCTAATGCTGTTTTTGTAGCATGTCTAGTAACTGAGGTACTAGACAGTCTAGTTTGTCTTAAAAGGGTCATGGCATGGTGAGCCTTTTTGTGGTCTTTATAGTGATTTATAAGAGTATATTGAATTACCAAAAAAACTTTAAAATTTTAAATTTTTTTTTTTAAATGGTTTTATTCACACGATTGACGATGCCACAAGAGTATTGGCCCATTGTAACACCTCACCTGAGGATTATAAATATATATTAAAACTGTAAAATATAGTACCTTTTCTTTTTGGGTGTTTTCCAAGTGGGTGCAGAGTCTTCTCACGTTCACAGTGTGTAACTGCCTACCAGTCTCATAGTGCCAGACATTCACTGTACCATCCTGTGCACAATACAAGATCAATTGACAAGGGCATACGCTCGAAAATTTACCCTTTAACAGAATTTTACAGACAAAAAAAAGTAGAGTGGACAGAACTTACTCCGGATCCTGAGAGAAGCCAATCAGGATGCCCCGCAGGCACCAGCAATGAACTGACAAATCTGCCCAAAAAACAGAAGAGTTGAAATCAAGGTGAGGAGATTGAGAACTCTGTTTCTCCCACAGATCACACTCACTCTGTGTGGCCCAAACAGAAACTCTGGATGTTATAAGGTGAACGCCGCAAGCTCACCCTAATCTTCTCATCCCGGTCTGCTGTGATGATGTACTTATCATCGGGTGAGATAGTCTGAAAAGCACAAAATTAAAACATGGCCCAATTAGCCATTCACTGTACAAAAAGAAAACTATGAAAGATGATTACAACCAATAAACTCACATAGGGTGTAGCACAATGTATTGTGAATCAAAAATCCAGAATGTGTATCTTTATTTGGACACGATTGACAATGGTATCACAAACGGCAGAGACTACACAAAAGTCACCAATAAATTGAACATAAACTCATTGGAATGCATGGAGGGAGGATTGGATCGTGGTGTGGCCATTATGGGCCGCTCCAAGCCAGAGAAGCTATCCACTCACTTAACACTCAACAGGAACAGTAGGAAGAATCTGTTTAAGATTTGTGACTGGACGTGTAGACTCTTCCCCTGGGGAACTCATAGCCAGCTGAAATTGTTTGCATTGTATTTTTTTTTTAACAAGTTTGCAATTCAGCTCAAATATCACTCCTGGCAAGTTTAATATTTTTAAGTTTCTATGAAGTTAGCTTGGTACTCTGACCTGTGAGGTGAACTGTATTCAGTATTCAGTGCTCTGTTATTGATGATCTATGTTAGGGAGTACCGAGATTGAGATTGGTGTTTAGTTCTGTGTGATAAATTTTCACATCTTTAGTTTTCTTCATCGCTCAAATGCAATTCACTTAAACAATATCTGTTAAAATAATGAAACCTGTTGTTACGTTGTTTTCTATAATATAAAGAATGCTGTGATAAGGCACCCCTTTTAAAAACTATTTTAATTTTATAACATAGTTTTTATGAGTACTAAACATTGATTTTGTGTTTTATCCTCCATCTATTTGCATTTCATGTCAAAATATCCAATTGTAAAAAACCCAGGTACAACATTCTAAATAACTTGTAAGTGATAAACCACAATCCATTTTTGGATTGCTAAGGCATGAAAATGCTAAGAGTGGCAATAATCTAGAGTGGGGAAGAATTGGGGAAAAATATATTTAAATAATATTTGCATTAATGGCATCATGGCACCAAATGACAATCCTTATGATACAGAGTAATACAACTCTCTTAAAAGTTTGTTACCAATAAAGGACTTGTAACAAAGTGGCTCTAATACTTTTCTCACTGTTTTGAGCGCTAATGAGGAGCCTCAAGAGTTGTTTTTTTTTACAGTAGCTAAGCATAAAGCAACAATGTAAGCTGTTAGTACAACTTTATAAGTTAAATACACTGTGTCTCACAGTAGCACAATATTTCTAAGCTATGCAATTCTAAAATAGTCTGAAATGTAAAAAAAATGCTGATATTAACCTTTGGGGTCTCAACTTTCTTCCACTTCAATTCACACTTTACATAAGCAGACCTAAAAAAAACTATTTCAGAAAATAGTAACTCATGCGATATGTAGGTAAGTGAACAGGAATGTTTTATTTCCCACGTTTAGACAATTTGAAAGAAACTTAGCGTGGTTCGTTTGTGGTCTCAAATTTTGGTTACGGGTATAGAATATTTAATGTACTCCTCTTTTAAAACATTTTGAATGCACCTCTCACATTTGACATTTCGCCGAATTCAAACTATAAAGTGAGGTTCGACAAGATGTGCATTAACTACAGTCACATCAATATATTTACTTGAGTTAATTTTTTAGGGTAAAGACCTTACACAGCTATGCATCCGTTGCAAGCATGGCCTTCTTGCAGTGGATCTTTTCTTTTAAGTAGCAGATTAAATAAAATATTTATTTCATTTTAAGTATTTGTGTCAGAGCGGTGACGCAATGTATTAATGTGCCAATTTTTAAGAAACAGAGCAAGTCTTTTCTCTTTTTTTTCCATGTAGTGTGTTAAAACGCTCTGATTGGTGATTCTGACTGCTGTTCATCTGACTCGCCACTTAATAGCGCTAACAGCACACAGTAACTGATGAAAAGACATCTTTTACGGTGAAGCAGAGGTTTGAACGCAATGTGAAAGTGCCAATCTCTGACAGGTTAAAATCTCTTCTATATCAGAGGAGCTAGATCTGTTTACACACTATACAGGTAAAATTGTGTTGGAATTAATAAAACTATTAATAATAAGAATAATAATAATACAAAAAAAAAAAGAGTTTCCATTGATTTCTCTGTCCACTCGATCTCCATCTAGTATCGAGGAGTGAAGCACCTCTCATCTCCTCTTTACACCTCAGATAAAAGCTACAGTTCACAAGGGTCTTGTAAGGGAATTAACTATTACTTTGAAAAGTCTGTACTTCAACCTTTACTCAAGTAGAATTTCTGTGAAATATTTATACTTGAACTTTTACTAATATTATGCAAATAAATCAAATTTATTTTTAAAAGTGAGTTTTTTAAGTTTAATTTAGCCTGTTTCATGAGCTGCATGCGATACATGAAAGTTTGCATTGTGTCAAAAGTGCGAAGAAAAACAGCTCTGTGTTGCAGTGCACCCAAAGTAATGGAGATCAAGGCATACATGAGCTCCAGCTCCAACCTTAAAAATATGTAGCAGTATTTAACAACATTTACCTATTAGAATCATATCAGTGTTATTGGTGCTACGGTTTAGGGCTGCAACGATTAATCGAATTTGTAGCTTGTTGTTGACAATTGAAAAAGTCAAGCTAATTATCAGCATGTGCAGTTTAAATAGGCTTTTTCAGAAAAGAGAAAAAAACCTTGATGCATTACAGTTACAAACACAGGGATAAAAGCATTTCAGATTTATGAGTTATCATTTTTCTTTCACCTACTGAGGGATGTTCATGCGAATAAACATGCACCGAGGTTACATGACTGAGTTTCCGCGATCACATGAAGTTGTTTTTATATACATCCGGGTCTACTGGTGAGATTCGCTGAAAAAAGAAGGGAACGGATGCACTTGGCTAAGTCTCCGCTATCTGCCACAATGAGTTAACATTGAAAAAAATCCATTGGAGGGTGGGGAATGTACGTCACACATGTTACATGGTATTTCTGCAAATTAGGCGATGCCGAATTTTAGCAACTTTTGGGCCAGCATATAGCGATTTTAGTTTTAGTGACTGATAAAGTGTATGGGAAAAAAGTAACCACAGATGTCAGGGTCAATGGTCTGTAGTCATTGAGACCTGTGATTTCAGGCTTCTTGGGGATGGGGATGATGGTGGAGCATTTGAAGCATGCAGGGCTCTAGTGACCTGCAGAAGATCAAGTAAAAAAATGGGATCCAGTTGGTCAGCACAAGTTCTAAGGCATGTTGGTGAGACCTGGTGATTTCCTCCTCTTCTGCTTCCTGAAGAGCTGACAAACATCACCCTCGCTGATCTGTAGAGCAGGAGTGGGACAATGATGCTGAAGGTGATTGTGAGGGTGTGTACTGGAGGTGTTAATGGCTGCTCAGGGAGACAATCGAAGGGTGTTTCAAATCTACAGTAAAACTTGTTGAGCTCATTGACCAAGTTTTGATTGTCCATTGGTGAAGATGCTGGCACTAAACAAAAACATTTGATATTTTAAATTTTAATCGTTGCATCATATTGAACAGGTCAAAATATTAAGAACTTTCTGAAAGATTTGTTGCATAATGGAGAAAAAGTTACCCCTCTGAGTAAGTAGAATGGTCAGAAGAATGGCCTACTGTCTAACCTTAAACATTTTTTCTAAAGTAAAGGCATTCATAAAAACATTTATTCTGTGCTCGACACATAGAAGCTTAAAATGCGTCATCTTTAGGTAAATGAATACATTTCCTATGGTAAATGCTAAAACATTCATGAATTGGGAATTAAATGTAATAATAAATCCTTTCATTTCTGGCTGCCACAAAAAAATGTTTGCTAATAGAAGTCCTACCACATCCAGCAGCATGGAAAGGTGTCCCAGCTTCAGCACTCCTGGTTTCTGTGTCTCAAGAACAGAGAATGAGTACACATCCCCTGATTTATCAGCTACGAAGAGCTCATCCTCAGCCTGGGTGAAGACCAGAGCAGTGCACCTTCGCACAACCCACCTACAGGAGGATCAAGACATGTTCTCATAGCCCAAAGTCAACACGCTACCTCTGCTTTCACTGCAGCTGTCACAGACACTTAATGCCTCCTTCTCATCGTAATTGATGTTAAACATATCTACATTAGACAACACCGTTATGGATAGTTAGTGTTAAATGAGTTAGCTAAGAAGTGGCAACAAAGCTTAAAACAATTTTTTGTTGCGCACTAGGAAAGTTAATAACAGTCACAACCAGAATTGACATTTATAGGTATTGTAATAGAAAAAGTGAATAGTTTGTTTGTTTGTTTGTGTGTGTGTTTGTTTGTTTATAGCCAAGACAACAGCAAAGGTTATTTCATGGCTACATATTGTATTTGGTATGAAAAAGGTCTAAAACCTATTTAAAAATATATATTTCCTCATCTATTAAAACAAGTATGGTAAGTCAGTTTTGAAAATAAAATGTAATATTTTGCTATGGACCGAGAGGATTTCTTTTAAGTTGTTAGATTAAAAGTAAATAGTACTTGTAATGGTATTATAGTAAACATTTAAGATGCATCGAGATGGTCACTGATTCAACCATTCTTGGAGGAAAGTCAATAAAAGCTCCACACAGCAGCTACCAGACATTTATCAGCATATCAAGTCCTCATAGAGTAGTGCTTCTCAATTATTTTCTGTCATGCCCCCTAGGAAGAAGAAAACATCTTGCCCACCCCAAATCAAAAGTGAGTCGTTTAATTGTAAAAATTATTATTGTATTCAAATTCATATGATATTTTACAAAATAAGCCCATTCTATGACTATGAATTTTTAAAAATTTATTAAAACAAACAGGTGCTTTTTGGCAAAAGAATGGAAAAAAAACTATATAAAAAACTGGCAGGATAAAACAACTATCTGAACAATGACAAGTGTTTTAGAAGAAAAAAAGATTAATGTATAAAATAAACAGAATTGCTGCTTTGTAAGCTGGCCGTTACTAGACCACAATAACTTACAAGTTTGCTGTCTTGTCGACTTTTCCCTCCTTCCTGTAAAACTTGAAAATGGACCAAAATTCAGATTTTTGATTACCAGGGGTTCCAGTGGTATTCTACCACACTCTTACTACTATGGAAAAACCTCCACCAGCTGTCAGTTCCTGACTATCTGTGAGTGGATCATCAGCTTCCTGACCGTTAAACAACTGGTAGTGACGCTGGGGAAATTTACTTCGCACACCATCAGCACTGACTCCCCCCAGAGGCGCTGCTCTTCTCCCTCTAGAGTAGTGCTTCTCTATTATTTTCTGTCATGCCCCCCTAAGAAGAAGAAAACATCTTCAGTGGTATTGCACTTTATTCTAGAACAGTAAAAAAAAAATCTAAATAGAAAAATAAAAAAGCATGTTCCCCAAGGTCAAACCCATCTCCTTTGATGGAGCCTTTCAAGACTCCTTGATGAAGCTCCTGAAGTTTGCGGATGACACCACTGTCATCGGTCTCATCCAGGATGGTGAGGAGTCTGCATACAAACAGGAATTGGAGCAGGTGGCTCTCTAGCGTGGCAAGAACAACCTGCAGCCTAACACACTCAAAACAGTGGAGATGGTAGTGAACTTCAGGAGAATCACTCCGGATGCTGCTCACTCAGACAACCATCTCTTCCAGCTCTTAGCCTGCGGCCGGTGCTTCAGAATCCCAAACACAAGGGCAGCCCGGCACAAATACAGCTTCTTTCCCGAGGCAATTCTGCTCCTGAACCCATAACTTTCCCAAAACACTCTCAAATGTTTCCATTAAATATTGCACTAAGCAACGGGACTCAGCTGTGAACTCTTTGCACATTTCCAGTTGCTCCATATTCTTTTGTTCTGTTGCTGCACTTTATTTTATTTTACCTTATGCTTTGGTTTGCAAATTAACTCCAAAGCTCATTTCTTAAGCTCCTTGGACTTCTGATGTAGCTATACTTTTATTGCTTAATATATTTTTACTACCTCCACTCACCATGCACCATGCACCATTCTTTTTATTTTTAACTTTAGTAATTTAATTATACAATCTGTGTTTACTGTTCAACGTTATTTGTGTCATTTAATGTTAAGTGTCATTTAATGTACCAACACTGTAGAGTTCCCCTGCAGAGGGCACAGCAAATTCCTTGTGTTTGTGCAGATGCACTATTGGCAATAAATATCTTTCTGACTCTGATTCCTTGGTGAACTATCACAGTCACTCTTGCCGACTCTTGGTAATCATGGCAAGTTGCGGTAAGCTTCAACTCTTGAATTGTTTCAGGGTCTGTGTGTAATATGTGATGCCGCCAACTGCCTCAAGATTTACGATCAACAACCGTCAGTTCATTGTGAAATTAACGGCTAATTCGTCTCGATATCCGCATACATCGGTTTATTGTTTACAACCCTAGGGTCCACACAACCACAGGAAGCTAAAAAGCTGTCCACACAAAAACAGTAAAGTGTCAATCCAGTAGAGGGCAGCAGACTCCTCAACCCTGATGTTATATCGACCAATCAGAAAGCTTCTTTTAGCTCCGAGGCACATTAGTACTTCCTCAATGGAAATGACAGCTCACGCAAAGATACGAAAGTCTTTTATGAACTAAAATTCTTTCGCCAGTCTTTACCTACAACTGTTTCACTCTCAAAACTGAGGATCAAATGGTTCTTGCTAAAAAAAAATTGCATCTGTGCGATGCAATCTGATCAGGTGAGCGTTTCAACAACAGTAAATGCTTATTGTTGCAGTTTGGCAGATCTGTTGTGTGATTAAATAAATTATTAAATATGTTATGTGCTTGTGTAGTTCTGTAGATATGTGTTAAAACACAAAACAGCAGTGCAAACCCCCTCTCTGTTGCCCTTTAGCCATATGGAGCTCTGTGAGCAAAAACTGCTGTATTAATAACAAGCTCCATTACTTAACCTGTGATCAAAGTTACAAATCTGTGGTGTTACCAAAAAAAAGAAATAAATCACCTTGGCTAACGTTTAAAAAAAAATAAGCTTACAGCAGTGGTTCTCAAATAGTGATACTTCTACCATTATGTGTTAGCAGTGACAAACTCTGCTGTTTTTACCTCAACAAAGACTCTCTGTATAAGCGCTGTAGCTGTGGTATAATACTAAAATATGTGCAGGACAGTGCGTGCCATGTGAGTTTATCAAAGCAGTGATGTTTGGCTTATTTGACATGTGTATCAATGATATATATATTTTTCTGAACATGCGTCAGAGCACATTGTGGTGTTTTTTATATGCAGGATCAGGTTCACTTAGTTTCATTACCCTGTAGGGTAACTTTAGCAACTTACATTGTGCAGTATCTTCACTTTTAAAGACGAAACAATTCCATAGAAGGATGTATTGCTCCTCTTTGCAACGAACTAATTTCCATCACCATCAGGATCTGCAGGGTCCAAATGGCTTTAACAAGACAAGCGTCACAAAAATGTTTCCACCAACTGTGAAGCTTTCCAACGCAAGTCACGTGACTGACCATAAGCACATCATCATAATTGCAGCCTTTGTGATTTGGTAATAGCTTTTTGTGCATTTAATTGCGATTCAATTAATCGTTCAGACCGAACAAGCAGTATATCTGTTTTTCAGTGTGAACAAAGCTTTGTTTTGCACTGAAATGCTTTAAATGTCAGAAGTTTGGAACTAATGCATAAACGAAATGCGTACTGTTGGTACGTAAAGTGCTTTAGAGCGCTTGATGGTGGGCAAATTGACTATGACTAACATTACCGTGTACTGACGCACTGCCATGTGGGCTCTGTCCTGAAGAGAAAGAGGCGTTTGTGATCATCTGTGAGCGCTGCATGCTTTCCCGATGAAGAGAAAGCAAAGGCAAGAATCCTATCACTGTCCTCCTCTGATCCCTCAGCAGTGCTGCAGATCAACAACAGAAATGCCAAATCATATGAAGTATGCACAGTGGCACAGTTTAAGACTTCTGTATAAACATAACTTTCTTAGCTTCCTACACTAAAGTAAGCATTACAAGTAGTTTTTCTCTATGTTTACAGGTTTGGGGAGGGTTTACCAAAAGCGTGTTATGTAGTAACCATCAAGAAATCTAGTAACCAGCAAACTTATTTCAGTGGCTAGTGCGTTGAGAACAATAAATTCAGTGAACTGTTGCATAAAACGATCATTTCAACATGCTGTACAGAAGAGTAGCACAGTTTTATGCGATAAAGGTCATAGTTAAACAATACTCTCATGGCAAGAGTAGCCTCATCTTAATCTTCAGTAACTTATTCTTCAAGAGCGACACATATGTGCTCTACTCAAAGATGATTCAGTCTTGGGTCGGCTCTACCAATAATGTTATTAACAGGGAAAAAAAACATTGAATTACCTTTTGCCATCACCCTCGGCCTCCTTTGGCTTTCTTTCAGCTTTGGCACAGTCGAACACAACCGGATCCCTGTCAACACAACAAGTAGCAACGTTTTGAGTACAGTCAATAGTACTTACTATATCTTTTCAACAGTTGTTAACACTGTATAAATAAAATCGCAGTTAAACAAAACGCCAAGAGCATACATTTTGAACGATTCTAACAGACATGGTTTGTCAGATGTCAGATAACCAAACCTCTAACTATAAGACAGTTGTATTCTCTCTAAAGAAAACTTGCTTTAAAAGTCTGAGATATTCAGCATGCTTTTATCTAACGTTAATGTTGTGCGTATTGTCTTCTATAGTCTAATGTTACTGTCATTTTGAAACTTTGTCCACATTAAATTATAGTTAACATGACTTTTTTTAATAACCTTAGCTTTTTTCAGATGTGTTGCTTACAGACGAAATATATTTTAAATACTTAATATATGACTGTATTCATATGAATGATGATGATACTGCTTTTAAAAATAAACGTTCAATTCGCTTATTCCGCAAGTTTTGTTCCACCTTAACTAGCATCTTATTCACCCACTTTCGTTCCACCTTAACTAGCTTCTTATTCGCCTAGTTTCGTTCCACCTTAACTAGCATCTAATTCACCCGCTTTCTTTCCACCTTAACTAGCTTCTTATTCGCCTAGTTTCGTTCCACCTTAGCTAGCTTCTTATTCGCCTTGTTTCGGTCCACCTTAACTAGCTTCTTCACCTAGTTTCGTTCCACCTTAACTAGCTTCTTATTCACCTAGTTTCGTTCCACCTTAACTAGCTTCTTATTCACTTAGTTTCGTTCCACCTTAACTAGCTTCTTATTCACCTAGTTTCGTTCCACCTTAACTAGCTTCTTCACCTAGTTTCGTTCCACCTTAACTAGCTTCTTATTCACCTAGTTTCGTTCCACCTTAACTAGCTTCTTCTTCACCTAGTTTCGTTCCACCTTAACTAGCAGCTTCTTCACCTAGTTTCGTTCCACCTTAACTAGCTTCTTATTCACTTAGTTTCGTTCCACCTTAACTAGCATCTTATTCACCCGCTTTTGTTCCACCTTAACTAGCATCTTCTTCACCATGTTTCGTTCTACCTTAACTAGCACCTTATTCACCCGCTTTCGTTCCACCTTAACTAGCTTCTTATTCACTTAGTTTCGTTCTACCTTATCTAGCTTCTTATTCATCAGCTTTCGTTCCACCTTAACTAGCATCTTATTCACCCGCTTTTGTTCCACCTTAACTAGCATCTTCTTCACCATGTTTCGTTCTACCTTAACTAGCACCTTATTCACCCGCTTTCGTTCCACCTTAACTAGCTTCTTATTCACTTAGTTTCGTTCCACCTTAACTACCATCTTATTCACCCGCTTTCATTCCAACTTAACTAGCTTCTTATTCACCCGCTTTCGTTCCACCTTAACTAGCTTCTTATTCACCTAGTTTCGTTCCACCTTAACTAGCATCTAATTCACCCGCTTTCGTTCCACCTTAACTAGCTTCTTATTCACCTAGTTTCGTTCCACCTTAACTAGCATCTTATTCACCCGCTTTCTTTCCACCTTAACTAGCTTCTTATTCACCTAGTTTCGTTCCACCTTAACTAGCATCTTATTCACCTGCTTTCGTTCCACCTTAACTAGCTTCTTATTCACCTAGTTTAACATGTTCATTTGTATAATGTTGGCATAGTTTATCTGAAAAATACACATTTGCCATGTGTAATAAATAAAAAATATATATTTTTTGCAGTTTTTACATATTAAAAACTATTTTCCCCATCAACATCTAAAATGACGGTCATTCAATCACATCCTCATTTGTCTTTCTATTCTATACCAACATTTGCAAAACCAACTGTGCTGTCAATAAAAACTTTTCACTGAAAAAGGAACAGAAAACATAATTTTCTTTGGTTGCCATTTTAGATTTGCATTCATTTTTCGCATTTTAACAATTATTTTGGGGAAAATTTGAAAACTTAGTTAAGGTGGAAATAAAATAGCAGAATAAGCTGAATTCAGCCTCGTCATATATGCATGTCAACATTCTACTGATTCTAAATATACCCCACGAACAAATAAAAGTTAATTGATTGTGTGTACGGAGAGCTATAACTCACCCAGACTGTTTCATGTTTACAGCAACTAAAGTTGTAGAAGAGCTAGCAATGAACCAGTCACTCTTAAAATGCAGCAGCGCCATGATTATTTTCACGTGTGGAAAACAACCCGACCAGAGCTCCTTCTTCTTCTTTTGATGTTTTAGTGCAGTTTGCATCCTTTCTTTTGGTGCATTACCGCCACCATCTGGGATGTAGTTTTTTTGTTGTTGCTAGAAAACATATACAATGAGACATACACTGAATCGAATCGAGGACATATTACATTTTGTACATGTACAAACAATTAAAGATTAAAGAACCAAAACTATAAATAATAAAATAAAAAACAAAAAGGCATCAGGGGCATTTTGCAATACACGTTGTACACAGATCAAAAAGTTAAGAGGTATGGAAAAAAATATAGATAAAGTTTTGATAGCTTTTTTGTTCTTAGATAGTTTAATTACTGCTATATATTGAAGAAGCTCACTGAGAAAGATAGAAAAGAGAGGCTTTGATTTAAAGAATTTAGATTTGTGTTTGTGAAATTTTGCAAGTATGACGAGAAGGTTGATTACATAAAACATTTTACATAGTCATAGAAGCCTAATACACAATCTTTACAACATAGGGTAAATTTTTCATAAATGTTGTTTTGGACAAAATTCACAAATTTTTTTTTTCAAAAAGACTTAGAAAGATGGCAGCTCCAGAAAAGGTGGACAACAGTTTCGCGGGGATGGTCGCAGAAAGAACACTTAGTGGAGATGTCATTTAAAAAATTTTTTAGGTAGAAACGAGCTGGATATATTCTGTGGATGATTTTAAAAGTGACTTCTTTCATTTTGTTTGTTAAACAGTATAATGATGGCATTTTCCATACTTTTTTCCAGCATATATTATTTACAGTGTTGCTCCAGTAAGCAGTTACAGCAAATAGAGGTATTATATTCTGTTTTATTTATTATATTCTGGAACAATGCTCGAATAGTCTGGTTGTTATTTTTAGAGGACAACGCAAAGCACGTTTACCAACAAAAGTAGCGGCCGGTGGAGGTACTACAGTTCATAAGTATATTTTGGTGAACAAAATCAAATAAATTTCCTTTAAAATCATCCATCGTTGCTACCCTGTCAACTCTTTCTTGATTCGTTGCAAGAATGACATTGATGTATCTTGTGTTTTCTGTTTACTAGGTACTACAGGTCAGTCATTTCCTGTTACGCGGGAGCGGGGAGAGCGGAGGGTTGCTCCTTGCGGTCGGTAGAGGTACTACAGTTCAGCGCCTCAGCCTGGTTGAAGCCTACGAGGGGGTGTGCTCCCCACATTGAAGTACGCTTAAATCACACTACGTTACTCAACTGTTAACAGTTGTGAATTTGTCACTCATTGCAGTATTTCGTATTGTTTTCTTCCAGAAACGATCACTTGCATCGGAACAAAGGTACGCGAGTCGCTTCTTTCCAAACAAGTTAAAAAACAGATCAATGTCAACACTAGCTCCTGCAATCTCCATTGCTTCACTGTAAACACGTTACGACGGGATGCACATTCTGAAAGTTGTCGTTTTAATGTTACCCCACGGGTTTGACCTTTTGTGAGTTTATTTTGCAGATGGACGTGAACGTTAATGCATGGATTAAACGAGATGGTGTTCGCGACAATTAAATACAGTTGTTTTTCCTCCGCAGGCTTCCACAGCAAAGATGGCAGCGTCTCTGCTTCGGGTCCGACGGCTCGCGGCTCTCAGGGTAAATATCTTCGAGTATTTCGACGTTTTTAACCAAATGTGTGTTGGAGACGAGTTCTGTTATATGTATATATTGCGCAGTTTCGAAAAAACAATGTAGTTTTGTGTCAATGCCGTTAAATATGAGCGAATGCTGAATGTTAAACTAGCGAAGCATTAAATCCTGGAACTTAACGCATGGTTGCCTCTTCTTTTGTCCGCTATTTCTATGCTTGCAGGGCTTTTTAATTTTTTTTTAAATTTTTTTTATTGAATATTAATAGAATTGCAAACGCAGTCCAACTTGCATTCACAAGAACTGACAAGAGGATGATGCAAAAGTCAAGATAGTAAGACAAAAAACAAACACAAAATTCAACTAAAAACTAAAAATGAAACTGTATTAAACGAAGAGGTTAAAGGTTTTACAAATTCATACAGTCCCTCTTGCTTTGTTATTTTTCAGTCCAAGTTGCAGATCTGTATAATGGTGCATTTCAATTTTAAAAAGAGTCAAATTAGGTTTTTCTTTTGCCCATTTTTGCTTTGCTTTGCCCATTGAAATTGTCCCATAATCAAACAAAGATTAATAACATAAGAAACACTAGGTGACATTTTTTCCTTTCTTAGGTAGAAACAATATCTTTCTCACAAATATTAAATTTCACTTTCAGACATTTGCATAAAAAGTGTTCAAGTCAACAGGTTTTCATAACTCATTTAGTATCTTGGAGTAAGTTACAGCTTGCTTTTATACAGTGCACAGGGCCTTCAGGGGGTTTGACATTTTAGATAACTTGAATTTAAATATATTTAAATGTTTAACTTATGTAATTTAAGACAACCAATATTCAAGCAAGTACATACATGATCAGAATGCTTTTTTTTATCGACTCATTTACCCTTTCCGTATTGTATTTGCGAGTTTAAAATCCACTTGAGCATTTAGGTGTATTTGCTACTCCTTTCGCTACAGTAATAGTTTTGTAAATAACCAAGTTGAACAAGCTATTTAAAGTACCAAAAATTATAACACGATAACATCAAGTTTATTCAGGTTTTACATGAGTTTTCTCTACATAGTCATAAGTGTGAGCCTACCTTTTTCTTGTTTTTTCTCTCTATTGCTTCATCCCAATGCGAACATGTACAAAATACTAATTGTCAGAAGAAAATGTAGATACTTTTTGTTGTGTAAGATGAGAGCGTGGATGATGTTTGATGCGCTAAAACATCACGTGACCGATGTAATTGTGGTACGTCATCACGCATGATGTGTGCGAGACTTGGCTCCTTATTTTCAATTCCTTCATTTAAAATGTTTTAATAGTAAATAACACTCTCTATATTGATATTTTTTATTTATACACTTCAAAAAAGTCGTATTACAGAGAGTGCTTGCTTGGAATCTAACCAGAAAAGGTACACATCTGGGCACCATTGGGACACTTTTTATGTACACTACGGTTTGGGACACTAATTCTCATTTAACATTCATAAAAGTGTGAGTAGTGTGTGGATTGGGATGCAGCACTAGTTTTTTCTGCTTCAGCACTGCAAAGAATTGTCCTTTTTTTAGTAGCACGTTTTCTCCAGGATTACTGTAACGTTAGCTCATTTACAGCCAGGGATCGCTCATTCAACGATGGGTATATCACTGGTTTTGGATAAACTGTTGGGGATTGTGGGGTCTATATAGTTTGTTTGATGAAGATTGGCAGCTCTGGGGTGGAGAAAGTAAAGTTGAGCGGAAAGTGGAAAAATATTGATGTAAATAAACAAAAACATTGTTCAATATATTTAAATGCATGACTTTTTATGATTCTCATGAACACGTTTTATAAGTACTGGCTTAAATGGGGTAAATAACCTAGTGGAAATAAAATTTTATTAACAGTCTATCCGATTAAATAAAGAATAGAATTTCCCTCATTAAAAAAAGTCTGGCTCTGGTATATTATATAGCAATGATTTTGATTAAACAACAACATTCACATTAATGTTAATGTTTAGAAAAGAAATGTCCTTATTTTGACAAACAAATTGTTCTAAAGTTCAGTCAATGTTCAGCTTGTATCATTTGTTTGTAATCCTCCTGTTTAAGAGACTTGGTTTCTTGTCGAATGGTTGTCAGCTTACATAAATTGTCCAGCATTTATAAAAGCTCATTGGAAACACAGTTCTCAGAATGTTTGGTACTTAATTAAAGAATTTTTAAAGTAAAGTTTTTGGTGGCAAATCTGGTATTATTGTAAGTTACATTTTTGACTGGGGTTAAGATCAAACAACCTTCAGGCACTTGGTATTTAATTTCAAGATATTTGACTGCAAAGTTTGAAAGAGTGAAAGTGGGCGTTGCCTAAATAATGTTTGCAAATTTTGGTTATCTTGTTACATTCCAATCCACTCATGAGTCAAGATGAAACAACCGCTGCACCTGTAGGTTACTTCGTTTTCAAGATATTCGACTCCAAAATGTAAGGTAAAAGTGGGTGTGGCTTAGTTAATTTATGCATATTAGATATCATGTTACATTCTACTCTGCACTTGGGTTGAAATAAATCAACCACTGCAGCCGTAGGTCGCTTATCTTTTTCGTGAGATTTCATTTCAAAGTTAAATTGAAAGGGGGATGTGGCCTATTAATTTATGCAATTTTGGTATCATCAGACTTTGATGGTGTAACAAATTGCATATTGTCTCTCCCCTAATGTAAGTCGCTTTGGACAAAAGCGTCTGCCAAATGCATAAATGTAAATGTAAATGTAAATCATGCAAAAATTCAACCATGCCACTATTAGTAACATAACCCAACCCCTGTGTCTCTCTCTTGTTTCATGCCTGAGATATTGTGTTAAGTCAATGGTGGCCTTTGAGCAAACAGAGCTGTCAATCAAAGCTCTCTAATGCCTTGCAGCGGTCTGATCTGTTGCTATGGTCTGATCTGTTGCTATGGCAGTGTGTCTCAATTATTTTCTGTCGCGCATAACATAGTATCCTTATTAATGTATAATAGAAAAAATAAAGAAATAAGGACCAACTTACAACAAAGAATAGCTTTATTAACTGTAGCAGAAAATATTTAAGGTGCATCTGAAATGTAAAAAAAACATCCTAATCCTAAATCCTTATTTGGCACCTTTTCACTGAAAAAACTCAAGCGGTTTATCAGCGTTATTGGAGTGTAATGTCTTTAAGTGGCGCCTTTATTTATTTGGCTTCATGCTGTCTGCTCCCAACATTTTTAGACTCAGTATGCACACCTGTCTCTTCTCGTCTCCCACCGCAGTCACAGTGAAGCGAAGCGCTACATACGCATCGTCATATTTCCTCGTCTTAGGTTTCGGCAGACTTTCATTTGTCTCTTTATCTCCTTCTCTCTCCGCCTGTCTTCTACATTTCATGTCTATACTTCACACTTCAAACAATGAGACCGCCACTGCCCCCTAATGTAGTGGAGTGGTATTGTACCCGAGGTTAAACCGAGGTTTTAACTGACAGTTAAAACAAACAGTTTGAACTGAGTGAAGACATTTTTCCTTAAAACCTCACCTCAAACAAAGAAAGATTTGAGAAATACTATTAACCTATAAAAATAATTCTTTCACTATAGAACCGGAAAGCTTAAATTAATAACATGCATTGAATTCACAAAGATAGTCCAAAAAATTAAGGATTACCAGCAAGTTAAAAACTTTTTGGTCACTGGGGCTTAGGAGAATTTAACAGTGTATGGCAGATTTAGTTGCCCTTCCTGTGAATTTTGCCTCCTTGTGTCCTCTTAGGTAAACAAAAACATTTCCACCGAAAAGAGGACTAAAATCTCTACAACTGTAATGCTTATTTTTTTTTAATGAGTTGTAAAGATGGAGTTACGAGAGACGGCAAAAGTCTAAACTTTTTGCTTTAAAACTGAGGCCAAAAGATGACATCGCGCACTCGAGCTGGGCTCCTAATAATTCCATTCAAAACAGCGAAAAGAGTTAAAAGTGGTACTTAAAACTGTGGTACTTAAAAGAACTTAAAACTGAATCTGTAATTTATTAAAGTATAAAATATTTCAAAAAGCTGAATAGAATGGTAATATCTGAATTTTTGTAGATTTTTTTTGAAAAAAGAATGGTGTTCCTAGCTGAAAGTATGCTGAAATAGTTAAACTGAAAGAGGTGGAAGTTTAAAGATGTGAAGAAGCTTTCTATTCATTTCATACTCAAGCCAACGGAAGAAGTTTAATAGCTTGAACAGTATGTTGGCTTTCAAGCTAACATAACTATCGCTAAATTGGTTTTTAAGTGTGACTTGGAATTTGCTGAAGACTATTGGTCAACTTTTAAGAGGCTCATTGAATGAACCTTTTGCTTAAAACTAAAATAGTGGGAAAAGCTATATATTAGGGATGCACTGAAATGAAAATTCCTGGCCGAAAACTGAAACACCGAAAGAAATTTTGCCAATTATTGGTACAATTGTATTTATGGCTACTAATGTGTACTAACCTTACTCAAATCAAGGTAGTGCAATTGCATAAATTAATAATAAAGTTTCAAAGAATAAATCAATTACAAGTTATAAAAAATATTTGTAAATGTGTAAAATTAAAATAAAATGAAAACTTAAATGTTTAATTTAACCGCACTGATGCGTACGTTCAGAAATAATGTGCAGGCCTCCTCCCTCTCCGTCTCTCTGCAGGTTCTCCGCATCCACCGCGTTCTGGATCATTTCTCGTGTGCGCTGCTTTATTTTCTGCTTACAAGTAATGATCTTTATAACGTGGATCAAGCAGTCACGATGAGGTGCAGAGGATTTGAATCGATCTCAGAGAAACGTGTGCTGACAGACTCTAAGAGTGAACTTTTCATTGTTTCCCTCCGTGTTCTGTCTCAAACTCTTTGCTTAAGAGACGCTTTAGTGCTGCGATTAAAGGAGTAACGTCGCTACAGACGCATCGGAGGAGCTGCTCTCTGTATTTGCTGCTCAAAGGGGGCAATAAGAGAGAATGTTCTCTGTTAAGAGGTGTGCAGTGAATGTCGCGGGGAGCTCGTGATCTGTGCTATACGCAGCCAAGACTCGCTTTTGGTCAAAGAGGCTTTGCAACAATAATAAGTGCTGTTCCACCGCGAACTCGCGTCTTGCTGGAACGCAGGCAGCAATTGCGTCGTCACTGTGTTGGTCGCGTTGTTTCGGTGCAAAAACTCTTTCAGCCGAAATTCGAAAATGCACTTTCGGGCCATTTTCGGCCGAAAATGTTCGGTGGCCGAATATTCGGTGCGTCCCTACTATATACATTTAAATGTATTTATTGGCAATTTTAATTTGTTGTACAATTCATTATCAGGCTCTCCAACTAGAGTGCTTGGGCTCCTACTTAAGAGCTCCTGCTGCTGCATTCGGCTCCAAATCAGGAAATGATAACAAGTCCAAAAAGTCTAACAAGGGTAAGTTATGTCATGTACAGGATCTTGACATTTATTTTGGTAAAAGAGTGCTCTGAACGCATGTACTGATGATGCGTGACAGTAAAAATAGATAGTATAGCTGAAAAGTGTGTTTTAGACAATTTAGACAAGCTGTCACTTGGAGTTGGTTGTGTTAGAATGTGTGTTTTTTTGTATAAACTGTCATTATAAGTAATGTATTGCAATGATTGAAAAAGCCAGATACAAACATGTTTAGGCACATGTAAAGGCAAATCGTGAAAGTGACCCTTTCAGTGTCTATCTTTGTGTACATTTGGCTATTTTGAAACTTTCCTGGATGCGTCAACAGGCGTTTCGGGTCTGTCACACTCTGGCCCAGGTGACCCAGTTAGGGTTGGGTAGGCCTCAACCATACCAGTGCATACCATTAATGCCTTGGAGCACTTTCATCTGTAAACCAATGTCTTGAAAACATTTCACTGCAAAAATGAATATAATACTACAACCGTATACGACAAAACATTGCCATTTACCATTAGAAATATATATAGAAATAATGCAGCATCTGATTTTAAATTTCTTGTATGTATACTTGTTTGGAATTAATGTATGAAAGGATTTCTTCTGCAGGATTGATAGGGACATCAGGCAACAATATCATTTTAAAGTTTGAAGCAAAGTGTATAACCTTGCAATGATCTGTGGTCCATAAATAATTTGGTCCTGTTTCATCTGCTGTGGTAGTGGCTGCTGGAGAATGTTGTTCCTTCCAAACACATTCTTGGTGCTAAATGTGGATGCCCTTACTGTATAGGTCACCGTCACATTTGGAGATGAAGAATGTAGAGCGTGTAAATTTATGTAGTATCTTTTTGTACTGTTACTTGTACTGTAGACTATGATTTAGAGATGTGTTTTAATGGCTCAATTTACACATTTAACTGAAGAAATTTACCAAAAGGCCATGCTTGAGGATGAACAATTAATACCCTCCTTTTTTCTATTTTGTTCTTTTTTACCTTTCCTGGAAAATTCAAGAGAGTCTACGCCCTTGAAAATATTTTTACCCTGAAATTTGGAAAAATGTTGTCAGAAAAGAAATCACAAAAAAGTTCCGTTTGAAGCGTAAGATACAGAGTGATCAAAAGAAGTAGAGAATAAAATTCCTTATATTTTAAACATTTAATTAAAAATAACATTTTGAAAAATAATTTTGGTTAGATACTTATTGAACAACTGATGTTTTTTGGAAGTGTTTACATATATACATTAAGCACTTAATACGTTGTCATTGCTAATGTGTAACACCAATATTCTTTAAAACTTGGTTTTACTACAAATCTTTGACAGGGAAATCTTAAGTCGAATCATTATTTCAAAATCATAGCAAACATCACTCTTTCATTCCACTTTTAAATTTTTGTTAATGCATGATCATTGCTCTCATATTTCCTCGGAATACAAAAAAATGCATTACTATGTTAACAACGTCTACGGTTTTTTGCGTATATCCCAATTAGGGATCAGAGATGTAATGTAACTTAACGATGCTGATTAGTTATTTCATTGTGCAAACCTGCTACAAAGCAGAAATGGATGCAGAGTGAATTTCTGTGATGCTTGGAGCCGTATGGATAGGGGACATTCGTCTCTGTTCCCTTTTCGGGTTCCCTTGAGTCGGTCACTCGACTTATGTTGGTAATAAACTATGGAAAAACCCTGTAAAAATTATAACCCATGTCCTTCCGCTCTGGCCGATGACCAGGCACATCAGTAGTCCTCCTCCAACCTTGCCTCAAGTTCATTAGATAAAACTCAACAAAAACACATCAATCCCTGATCTTGAAGGGAGATGCTTGGAGGTCTTATTTACCACCTCACAGGCTCGGTTTAGAACTTCCTGCCAGTTAATACACATACAATTTTAGTTTGCTCTCGCAAACACCCAGGAGGCTGCAACTCCTCTGACAGAATGGGCTCTTAACTGTACGGAGCAAGGGACATTAGACGCTGGGTATGAGGTAGAGAAGGCCTCCACTAGCCTTCTTTATTATCTGCTGTCCTTCAAAGCACAGAAAGAGCTGATCAGAACTTATAAGATTCCGGATCCTTTCTAAATAGATTCTCAGTGCTTAAACTGGGCAACTTGCACCAGGGGTTTGTGGTATCAGATCCCCCACCCTCTTTTTCAAGGTTAATCGAACAGGAGCACTGTCTTAATTTACAGGATTTTACCTCTACTTAGTCAGGCTCTCTGGGTAGAGCTCAAGCTACGACTTCTCTTTCACAGCCTTTTGAGTTCTGCCAGCCCTTCCACCTGCTTCCTGATTGTAAAGACCCGCAATGTGAGGTAATCTACAGCGTAAGAGGCCATCCAGGATCTCAGGAGCTTGAGGAAATGGTTAGGGCATTATCGCTTTCAGCGCAAAGTCCGTGGCAGCTCTCAGGTCTTAATAATTGGGCTGTAACTCCCCTTGTGAATCTTTTGTGCTTTGCCTTGAAATGTCTAAAAAGCAGTAATGGCTTACTCGCTGCAAAGTGAAAGTGACCAGTTGGCCATATGTGGAGTAACCCATACTCAGAATTTTTACTGCTTTTAACCCATCCCAGTGTACAAACACAGCAGTGAACAAACACACCAAGAACACACCCTTGAGCAGTGGGCCTCCACGTAGGCTTCCTCTGTCTGGTCCAGAAAGATGCCAAGCTGGCAGGAGGTGAATCTTGGCTGATTATCTTGGCTGATTTAAATATTTGTCTAAAAATACACTTAGCTGCACCATGAGAGTGGGAGAGGCAAGAGTGACTATCCTCGATGTTAGAGATGTAATTCAGAATTGTCAGTTCCCGCTACACTTCTGGTAAAAAAGGTTTGGATCGCCTCGTACTCTGCAGCTGCCTGGTACTCGATATCTTGGGGCACCTGGGAAGCAGCTCAGCCATCTCCTCAGCAGCACAAACTCCAAGTGTGTGGAGGCATTGGTCAGCCCAAGTGGAGCTCCCATAGTCGATCAGCAACATACGTACAGCTTATTCTTAGTAGTCGTTATTGTTTATTAATTATTCAGTTATCTCTCTTTCATACATGAGATGTAATTTTCTCATTTCTGAGACCCGGGAAGCAGCAGGGGAGTATCAAATATTTTTGGAAGTAGTTAAGAGACCATGTCTGTACCAGACTCAATCCCTCTCTGTTTTTTTTAACTGGTATGTTTTTTTAACAAACCAGTATAGAGTCAGTGTGGTCTCAGAGCCTGTATTCTGCACCAGCATTGCTTTTACAGTTGGCAAAGTTTAACCAAGGGTAAAGCTCTGACCGAGAGATTACCTGCCAGAAGGACTTGGTTAATTAAAATCTTACTCTTACCAGTGATTCAAAATCGCATAGGGCAAACCAGTCTATTTCACTACTTTATAAAAAGCTAAAAGGTGGGACGGGAGAAGGGGGCCTTTCTCAAATGTCAAAATGTCAACCATCAAGTCAAAAGTGACATGGCATACTGTACCTTTAATGTCTGTCTCTTGGTGCATTGCACAAGTCACGACCAGATTGGGTAAAGGCAAATCTAATCATGTTAAGCTTGGCAGAATGTTTGCCTCCAAGAAGAATATGAAACTCTAACTGAGCTCCAGACCCTCTGTATGAAATGAAATGAATCAGAGGGACTGGGTTTAACCATGCTAGGATTCAAACATGAGATGAGGACACAAATTGAAAATTGCAGTTATGCAGTAACATCCTCCTTTTGCAGAAGGGTACTGCCTACATTTTTATTCATTGTTTTTATTTATTTTATCATTAATGAATGTAAAGTATTTTTGCATTTATCTTGATGCAAGTGAAAATAAACATGGTAAATCAAATTGTCTTTATATTTGCTTTCCTTCCTCTTTCATGATAGAAAAAGCAGCATCAAAAACATACTTCGATATAGAGAAACTCATCCAGCACAAATCATTTGTGGAGTTTCCCAAGAAGGAAGTACTAGCATCGGAAGCTCTTTCCTCCACAGAAGCTAAATCTGCCATTGATCCTAACCCCGTCCTTGCTGCCACCGTCACTGAATTAGAAGTATCGACTCATGCTGCTGCAGCTGAAGTAGCAAACAGACCTGCAGATGAAGCACCAGCTCCAGAGATTGTGTTTTCTGACAAAATAGCAACTGAAGTCGAAATCCCAATTGTTGAAGCTAATTCTCCTACATCTGAGATTGCTGCACCCGAATCAATACCAGCAGAAGCACCTGCCCCTGAGATTGCTGCAGCTGGAGCTCCTCCTGCTGAGATTGCTGCAGCTGAAGCACCTGCACCTGAGATTGCTTCAGCTGAAGCACCTGCAGCTGAGGCTCCTCCTGCTGAGATTGTTCCACCTGAAATAATATCTGCAGAAGCACCTGCTGCTGAGATTGCTCCATCTGAAATAATAGCAGCTGAAGCACCTGCAGCTGAGGTAGCTGCCTCTGAAACTATAGCCACCGCAGCTGAAGGAGTTTCATCTCACATTGAACCTGAAAAATCTGCCCTTGAAGTGTCAGCACCTAAAGTAGAAGCTTTTGAAACTGAACTCCTGTCTCTTGAAACTAAAGCTGTCCCCGCAGCTGAAGAAGCTGCTTCTGATGCTGCTGCCCCTCCAGCCAAGGCAACACTAGAAGCGGAATCTCCTGCAGAAGAAGTGATTTTAGAAGTTGGAGAAGCTACCCCAGTGACTGATGCTGCGCCAGTGATTGAGATTGTAGCTGATGCTGCACCAGAGGTTCAGGCTGAGGCTGTGGTTGATGCTGCGCCAGTGATTGAGCCTCTGATTGATGCTACGCCAGTGATGGAACCTCTGGTTGATGCTGCGCCAGTGATTGAGACTCTGGTTGATGCTGCGCCAGTGATTGAGACTCTGGTTGATGCTGCGCCAGTGATTGAGACTCTGGTTGATGCTGCGCCAGTGATTGAGCCTCTGGTTGATGCTGCGCCAGTGATTGAGACTCTGGTTGATGCTGCGCCAGTGATGGAGCCTCTGGTTGATGCTGCGCCAGTGATTGAGACTGTGACTGAAGCTGCACCAGTGATTGAAGCTCTAGCTGATGCTGCAGCACTGGTAAAGGATGTGACTAAAGCATCGGTTGAGGCAGTCGTACAGACGTCTTCTGCTGAAGAGCTGGTTGATTCTGCTCCAGTGATCCCAGATCCTACCGGAACTCCAGTGGAAGTTGTGGAGACGCCTGAGGGTACACCATCCCCTTAAATCCCTTTAATGTCATGGGATACAGCTAAATTTCCTCCGCTTTAATGGGTCCAAATGTCTGTGAGGTTAAAGTTCTTGAGTCTGTTCCTTTTTAGTTTAATTTGTGCTTTCAATCACTCTCACATGTACTTATTTGTCTTCATTGGGTTTCTCTTGCTTTCTTACAAGGAATATTTAAGGGTGTAACAGTTCATTAAGCAGACTACCGTAATTTCTGGACTATAAGCCGCTACTTTTTTCATAGGTTTTGAACCATGCGGCTCATACAAAGGTGCGGCTATTCTGCAGATTTGTTTCCTCCGCTAGGGACGCTCTAACCGGAATTACAATCAAAACGAAGACAAAATAAATGCAAAGAAGAATACGCTGGTTCAAGCAGAATACGCTAGTTCCTCTTTAGCAGATATAAGTTGGTAGAAGCAGATAGAACGACGTGATTTCACACATAGGAGAAATGAAGATAAATACTGTAAATACAGTTTAAGAAAGGATCTATTTAGGTACATACATGTACATTTACAATTCAAAATTGTTCTGTTCCTGTAGTAAATATCTAATCTAAAAACATATATATCTGTGGCTTGCAAATCTTTTTTAAATAGAGCGGATGCGGCTTGTATGCAGGTGCGGCTTTATTTTTTTTAAATTTATTAAAACAGAGCGGATGCGGTTTATATGCAGGTGCGCTTTATAGTCCAGTATTTATGGTATAATAAAAAATTTTATTACTACTATGATTTGGGCACCGATAAGTGGAGTGTTAAAATAATAATGCAGATTAACAAGAAAACAAACAAAATCTCTTGTGCAATATAAGTGGATTTCAGATCCTTATTATTCTTATCGATACTATAGTTTACAAGGCTGTTCTAGAAGTGGAAGTGTCAATCAATTCAATCTTTTTAGTAAAGTAAAAGTATTAAAGGACTGATTTAAAAACTTTAAATTAATTTGAAACATTGGTGCTATTGTCAAGCACCGTGGTTTGTTTATACTGTTCGGAAAGAACCAAACATTTTTGATTGCACAAAAATGGACGACAAGAGCATATGGATAATATTAATGCATGTTTGTTGACTGATCTAATTTTATAGTAGCTTGTCTCAGCATTTGCGATATTTTATTCAACATGTTGTCCATCAGCCTTTTGCTTTTAGCAATCATTCATCTTCATGTCTTCATTTTGCAAAATTATTTCAACCAAAATCAAAATTTGGAACAAAACTAATCAACCTGTACAATTTTGTACATTTCAAAATTTTACACCCTTAAAGATTTCACTGTAGCATCAGATACTCATTCAAGCACTGAATTTAGGAGAAATGGCACTTCAGTAATAGTTTCAATACATTTCTCCTGATATTCAGTATGTGTCCTCCTCCATCTTCGAGCATGCCTGTTTGAGACTGATTTCCTATAACATTTCCACTGGTTTCGTTTGTATGTGTTCAGTATTATATTAACAGCTTTTGTTGTTTTTCTTGCCAATTCTTGAAATGTGTGTGACTTTCACTTCAAATTGACAAATTGATTTCATCGATAAAAATGTTTTTTTATCCTAAAAACAAGTGGAAGAGATCGATCATAGCTATAGACTGCGTAATGTATTAAACAATCAAACAGAAAGGTTGGGTATTGGCAGAGATGAAGGGATGAAACAAATATCCAAGATTGCCTAAAACCTACGACTGTCACTCAAGTGACTTTATCCATATCCATATTCAGTTTTAATGCTTACAGTGACCTGAGAAAATGAGTGATGATTTCAGTTAAAAAAAAATAGACTCTGTAAAACCTATTTTAAAATAATTTTGGGCCGGTTGGAGTTTGTTTAGGGAACAATTCTTGAATTATACAAGCTAAAAAAAATTTATATATATATATACATACTTTTTTATTATTATTATTATTATATAAAAATAGAGACTTTCTGCTGATTAATTGGGTAAGTGTTATGAAGACATTGGCTGATTTTTCCAACAACTCACTCAATGGAGGAAAAATGTAACTATCTTGATTCAGATGTGTATAACTTAATAATAGAAAAGCAATCAGTATTCGTGCAGCGAAGTGGTGTTGACAAAAAAATACAAAACAAATTACTCTAAACACTGTTACTTTTATTTTTATCTGCTAAAAGTTGTTTCAATGGTTCTGCAATAGGGTAAGCATAAAATGATTCTTCAACCTCTTGTTTAATGAATCATTTATTGAATCTCAACTCTCTTTAAATACACGCTGTCATGCTTTTAAATTAAAACACTTACTGAATTAATTAATACTTTCAAAGACTCACTATATAATGCCGTCTGTTCATTACTGCATTGATGTGGCCATCGGTAATGTTTTTATGGTGCTAAATGCAAGTTTTCAAAACTACTTTGCTAGGTTGCTTCCAAAATAAATATGTAGTCCGTCAACAAAAGCTATTAATATCAGGACCAGGTATTTGTAATAGTGTTTCTGTTTTGGTGATTTGAAACAATACTGGCACTGAAAAGTTGGATAAGTTTTCCAATTTTTCTAAGTAAAAATATATAACATTGAACTGTACTTTACCCTTTTCTATCTGTTTCTCTTTGATGTCACTAATGCATCTATAGTCTTTTTCTCCCCAGAAGTTGCATCTTGGTTTCTTCTCATTTCTTCAAATGTGAACTGCGTTAAAAAAGCAACATCCTTTGTTCCTCACACTCCTCACCACTGTGCTGCACAGTGCATTGCGTGAGAATAAGTTTTCTCTGTGGGGTGTCTATGCTAAGGAAACAGGAATTTATTGCAGGATCGTGAAGCTAAATTACAAACCATTAACAGAACTGATTTATCGTTACTATTTACTTTGCCTATTTACTATTTAAAACCGTGACAATATACACTGCAAATTAAACTTGTGGTCATTTGCTTAAGGTGGAAACATTATCATTTATCGCATAGTCCCCAAAAAGAATCACAATTAATCAAAATGTATTTAAAATGTTGTATGTGGGCTTACAGAATTTGTACTTAGACATTCAATGGAGGAAAAATATAAAAATCCATGTTTCATAATAAAAAGAGATTGAAAGTTATTCTAAGAGAATTTTTTTCTCTGAACTTCAGAGCATAGAATCAGCTTACTCTTTATTTTGATTTACACAGTAGTGAATCCTAAGAAGAGCATTAGACCTAATACTTAATCAGAAAGTATTCTAGACTCTTTTATCAATCCAAACTTTGTATACAAATTACTTTTTTTTTTCTCTGTGGGAAGTAAATGCTGATTCGTCAAATCCAGATGGGCCCAGAGTATAAAATGGCATTTCCGAGCAACAGGAAGCATTAATTTGGGTTAAATAAAATTCATATTAATGTGTTGCTTGTCAAAAATGGGATTGCATACAGTAACGTGTCAATTATGACAGTATATATATATATACATATATGTGCGCATATGTGTATTATGCAGATTCCCACACATACGGAAAGCACACACACACACAACAGACTATTAAAGTGACACAAAATTAAGAAAAACACATTTTGTCTAGGGACTACTTTTTTAAATTAAGGTTAGTCAAAATGCATTAAGCAAATGCTAAATTGAGAGAACCAGAGGGACAGGTTCATGTCAAAATGTTTGTTATGGAGTTAGCAAGATTCCCTGACTAATCAAACAACCTTTTTCTTATTTTGTGTTTAAATAAATCCAGTTGAATTTTGAGCATGAATGATCACACTCCTGAGTAATTAATAATGAAATTAGAGAAAGCCATGAAATGCTGAAGATTGTGTTTCTGAGGTGAAATGCGTTCTTCTGGCGTCTGTGTGGATGCACGCTCTGTCCTCTACTGACCTCCTGATCTTTTCCTCCACCGCGTCTCTCACGCAGACATCTATCCCTCACTCAGCTCCTGTCTAATGCATGAGGACTAAAAGTGTTTTTGTCTCATATCGGTTGTGATGTGAAATGTGCTCCTCTCTTATTGTCAGGTGGATTGGACCCCATTCAGAAGCTTTTCTTGGATTCCATTCGGACATACTCCTCGAGAAGCGGGTATTTCATTTCCTCCTTCTTTTCTTCATTTTCTTCTGTTTAGGTCATGTTGCTGTCTTGACTTGTCCCGTTATTTTCTTGTGTTTGTCAGTTCTGCAGGGAGTCTGGTTGATGCTGGGCCAGAGTATGACAAGGCTCTTGCTGAGGAAATATTGAAGCTGCAGCGGCTGTATGGTGGTGGAGATCTCAATTCTTTCCCAGAGTTCATTTTTCCTGGTGTGTCAAAAAAAACATCTGTTTTTTTTTTTTTAATCATATCGGTTGTTGAGAATAATACTGCATTCATTTTTTAAGTATGTATGCATATTTATTCAATACGAAATGTATTTACAGTAGGGCTGGGAATTTAATGCGTTAATCAGATTAATATTTTTAATGGCAGTTAACAAAAAAAGTGTGAAAGAGCTGAAAATATGTCATTGCAGCTTCTTCAAAGGAGCCACCTTTTGCTTTGATTAGGCTTTGCACACTTTTGGCGTTCTCTCGATGATCTTCAAGAGGTGGTCTCCTGAAAAGCTCTTCTCTTCTCAGGAGAGCGCTGTCAGGCTTAATACGTGGGATTTCTTGCCTTAGAAAGGGGGTCAGGACCATCAAATTACAGCATGCGGGAGTCTTAAAGGGGCGATACAGAGTCAGGAAGCCAAATGAAAACGGCAATGATCAGCAAACGTTAACTTAGATATAATGAAGCTTTTCCATTTAAAACCTGAAACTTATTGTGATATGAACATTATAATAATAATAATAATAGTAATAATAATAATAGTCATCCAAGACAAAACACCCACTTTGTCATCGCGTAGACTCACGCGATATGAAGCTTCTTGTTTAATTCATGCATTTGGAGGGATACAATCGCTCTTCCCTTTGCAAGCTTTAGCTGCACACGGTTAACATCTTCTATTCAAATAATACATGTCTCCACAAACACTGTTATTTCTATCGTAGTAGGTGTATATATGATATAGTGAAAGTGACCAGTGGGCCAGTGACCTGGACTTTGTGCTCTGCATGTAACCTATCCCAGTGTACACACACACACAGCAGTGAACAAACACACCGTGAGCACTCACCCGGAGCAGTGGGAGCCATGGCTGCGGGGCCCGGGGAGCAGTCGGGGAACTGGAGCTCGCTCGAGGGCTCCACAGCTGTGATTGTTGAAGATGGAGAGCAAGTATTTCATCACTCACTCCAACATCAACTCTGTGGATCTGTGGCTCGAACTTGCGGCCTTCAGATTACAAACAAGTCGATCTCCTTATCCACCGGACCACAACTGCCTGACTAAGTAGTATAGACAGAAATATACACACACAATAATTGACCTCCACGTACCTCTGCGCAACCCCAGTGGGTGTCCAAATACCACCAGTGGTAAGCGTACCACAGTTTGAGAACCACTGGTTTAGATTAAAATGCCTCATCTGAATTCTGCTAAAGGCATTCAGAATAGGTGTGCTACCCAAAATAACGACTAAAAGTAGGTCTTTGAGATCAAGTTTGAGACGCTTTAGACCATATGCTCATCTCCTGTTTCCAAAATGCATCACAAACTGTTTGAGAAATCTGTTCTATCATAATTGGTGATGAAAATAACTTGTGTTCAATAAAATGAATTGTGTTTACTACTAACTGTTTATTCAGTTAAACATGAATTGTGAACACTACATGTAATAGTGACACTATTAAATTAAATGATTTTAATTGACCATTTAAAAGTACATAAGAGTAAAAAAGTAGAAATTCCTCATAAAAACGATTAAATATGTTTAAACATTTATAAGGCTTTGTTTAAAGTTTTATCAAGACTTGCACGTTACACGTTGTTGGTCACTCGGTCGATGCGCGGCTGAAAACATGGGCTGCGTGAGGGCGAAAGAGGTGTGCGCTTCACAGATCCGCTGCGGTGATGGACGCTGCGCTCACAGACACGAAGTCAGTGTGTATCCGGCAGATAGCTGAGTTCATGTTAGCACGTCACATGAGCCAGATTTGATCCAGGTACCTTCAGAGTCACCATACACACAGGTACGCAGATACATTCACGCCAAAAATCAATCTGCGTAGTGTAGACCCAACCCAACTTTGAGAATAGATTAATATTTTTGTATTGAGTTTAACGTTAACGGTGCCCGCCCCTTTTTATATGTGTATATATGTAATGATTTGAATTTTGCAATAATATTACCTTAAACTGTACATGTTTAGAAAATGTTTGCTTTGTTTTGACCAAAAGAAAAGTTGAAAACCACCGTTAATGATTAAGATTGTACAACTTTCAATTCAGCGCAAAATCATGCTTTTATTTTTTTTACCAGAAATTATGACAATGATACATTTTGACTGAATAGTATCTGAAAAAAAATATTGTGATATAATTTTTGGCCATATTGCCCAGCCCTACTTTTGTCGTTTAGTTCAACATGGAAACACGAAAAGGTGAAAGGTGTGTTTGAGAAATCAAGCTGTAGGTGCTTATTTAGTTCGTCACATCGATGAACAAGGTGTTTTTCTCGTCAGAGTTGCTGTACAATCCCGTGCACAGCACTTCCACGTTACTTTTGTAGCACTCGTTCACTAGAAATAACGTTCCTTTATCATATGATGGTACATGAAAAACACAAAATGAGAAGATGTTTTCTCTCTGTGAGAATCGATCACTTAACTTATAAATACGGACACACTCTTCTCTTCTTGTTTTTCTCTCTGGGTTCATCTCATCAGGTTTTGTGTGCTGTTAGTGACATCAAGTCATCTTTTGAATGATGTTTGATTCACGTCTATGCATTTTATATACCAATCATCTGTAGTCCATCTATTGACTTTCTCTCTAGAAATTAATTGGTAAGGTATTGTGAAAGTTTTGTTTAAGCAGCAGCACATTTGACTAACATTTACCATGTTTGTGTTTGCAGAACCTAAACTGGAAGAAGTGGCTGCCAAGTAAAGATCTATTGATTTCTTCGTGTCTGTAAAAGTAATCCACCTTGAGTCCTGTACCTGTACACATTTCGTTTTTTGAGAACTGGCTTGTGTTGAGAACCCACATATTTTTTTAAAAAGGGTGGCCATCTAGACTATGAAATCTTATTTCGGAAGGGAAAATGCTAATGTTTAACACAGGGAAGAGAACAAAGGTTAACTGTGAAATAAGCTTTTACTCCAACAAGTTCCAATGTTTGTCTTTTTTTTTTTTTTTCAATGTTTGTTCCAATTAGTTTTTCTTTTTGTTAGTAAGAAATTTGTTCAAAAGTTCTGAATAAACATCACACATTCTGAGTAAAAGTAACACCTTCTGTAAAGGCTCTGTTATATTTTTCCTGTCCTTTTATATATTTGATAATTCAGTGGTCGATGTAAGATGGATGTGGTCAACTGTTTTTCAAATAATAAATATTTTGATAATATTTTTTTGTAATATGGAAATGTAAATAGCTTCCAACAGAAGAGTGATCGCAAAGAAGATTTTCAATCTGGAGAAATATGAGAGCATATCACAACACAAAGACTGCGCTGGTTAAAAAAAAAAAATGATTTGTTACTTGAATAGAATCAATGAAATATCTTCTAGTTCTGCTAGATCTCAGTGCTTTCTTCGATACAATATATCACAGGATGCTCCTCGAGAGACTAGAGACCAACGTCAGCATCTATGGCCAGAGATTTAACTCTTACCTGTCTAACCGGAGCCACTGTGTAAATGGAAACTCATCAAATACAATAGCAGTTGAGTATGGAGTTCTGCAACGATGTAAATGGAAGTGGACTAATCTTAAAAGCTAAAAGGCAGCGAGAGAAAAAGCAAAAGCCAGAGAAGTCTGTTGAAAATTGCATAAATATGCTAGCACAAGTTTAATTGCAGCAGCCAGAGCAGGAAAGTCAACATCTTAGCAGGCAGCACTGTAGTGCAGGGCTGTAGTGAAGTCCGCTGTTATCGAGTCCAAGTCCAAAACAGTCGTGACAGAATTCAGTGGTATTTGAGTCCAGGTAAATCCAGGTCCAAAACAGGTCTAAGTCAAGCTGCAATAACCTACTTTCCCTCCGGATACATAATAACAAAATGGCTGAACTGCAATTCATCCACCTGCCATTGGAGGGTAGACACAGAAGCGAGAAAAATTCCCATTGAGACCCATGTTAAATCTGCTTAACTTTACAACCCCCAAAAAAACACTTTTAACCCCTGATTGTTGATTCTTATTCCTTGTTTTGACTTTCATTAACACTATGACGGGGTGTTTTTTTTTATTACTAATTTAAGGATTGCCACATTCACGAGGAAGTTTCCATCTGGTCATTTCCACTCCATCAAATTATGTTCATGTTATTCACAGTTTATGTTTTAAATGAGTCAGTTCCCCTCCTAGAACCGCCACCTTAACGTGGTGGAGGGGTTAGCGTGCTCGAAGGATCCTAGGAGCTATGTTGTCGGGGGCTTGCTGCCCCTGGTAGGGTCTCCCAAGGCAAACAGGTCCTAGGTGGACGGGTCAGACTAAGAGCGGTTCAGAAGCCCTGAATGATGACAACAACAGATTCCGCGACGTCGCCCGTATTGGCGTCACCGTGGCCCCACCCTGGAGCCAGGCCTGGGGTTGGGGCGCGCAGGCGAAGCGTCTGGTGGCCGGGTCTTTTTCCCATGGGACCCGGCCGGCCCAGCCCGAAAGGCCACGTGGGATCGCCCTCCAGTAGGCCCCACCACCCGCAGGAGGGACCGTAAGGGGCCGTGCTTTGTGATCTGGGGCGGCAGCCAGAAGGTGGGGACCTCGGCGGCCCAATCCATGGACACAAGAAGCTAGCTCTGGGGACATGGAATGTAACCTCGCTAGGGGGGAAGGAGCCTGAGCTTGTGCGGGAGGTGGAGCGCTACCCGGCTAGAGATTGTCGGGCTCACCTCCACGCACAGCCTGGGCTCTGGAACCCAGCTCCTCGAGAGGGGCTGGTCTCTTCACTACTCTGGCGTCCCCCGCGGTGAAAGGCGGCATGCTGGTGTGGGCCTGCTCATAGCCCCCCAGCTCAGCCGCCATGTGTTGGAGTTCTCCCCAGTGAGCGAGAGGGTCGCTTCCCTCCGCCTTTGGGTTGGGGGCAGGTCTCTCACTGTTGTTACGGTCTACGGGCCGAACAGAAGTGCAGAGTACCCGGCCTTCTTGGAGTCCCTGGGAGGGGTGCTGGAAAGTGCTCCAACCGGGGACCCCATCGTTCTCCTGGGGGACTTCAATGCGCACGTGGGGGATGACAGCGTCACCTGGAGGGGTGTGATTGGGAGGAATGGCCTCCCCGACCTGAACCCGAGTGGTGTTCTGTTATTGGACTTCTGTGCCCGTCACGGTTTGTCCATAACGAACACCATGTTCAAGCACAAGGGTGTCCACCGGTGCACGTGGCACCAGGACACCTTAGGGCCGAAGGTCGATGATTGACTTCGTTGTCGTATCATCTGACCTTCGACCATGTGTTTTGGACACTCGGGTGAAGAGAGGGGCTGAGCTATCAACCGATCACTACCTGGTGGTGAGTTGGATCCGCTGGCTGGGGAGGAGGCCGGAAAGACCTGGCAGACCCAAACGTACGCTGAGGGTCTGTTGGGAACGTCTGGCCGAGCCCCCTGTCAGAGTGAGCTTTAACTCCCACCTCCGGGAGAGCTTCCACCAGATACCGGGGGAGGCTGGAGACATGGAGTCAGAGTGGACCATGTTTTCCACCTCTATTGTCAATGCCGCAGTGCGAAGCTGTGGCCGTAAGGTCTCTGGTGCCTGTCGTGGCGGTAATCCCAGAACCCCGGTGGTGGACACCGGAAGTAAGGGATGCCGTCAAGCTGAAAAAGGAGTCCTATCAGGCCTGGTTGGCTTGTGGGACTTCGGACACAGCCGACCGGTACCGGCAGGCCAAGCGCGCAGCAGCCAATGCTGTGTTAGAGGCAAAAACTCGGACCTGGGAGGAGTTCGGGGAGGCCATGGAGGAAGACTATCGGTCGTCCTCAAAGAAATTCTGGCAAACTGTCCGGCGCCTCAGGAGGGGAAAGCAGTGCCCCACCAACACTGTTTACAGTAGAGGTGGAGAGCTGTTGACCTCGACCAGGGATGTGGTCGGGCGGTGGAAGGGATACTTTGAGGGTCTTCTCAATCCCACTGTCACGTCCTCTGTCGAGGAGGCAGAGGCTGGGGTAGTTGAGGTGGATTCGTCTATCACCCAAGCCGAAGTTACTGAGGTGGTTGGTAAGCTCCTCAGTGGCAAGGCACCGGGGGTGGATGAGATCCGCCCTGAGTACCTCAGGTGCCTAGATGCTGTGGGACTGTCCTGGCTGACACGTCTCTGCAGCATCGCGTGGCGGTCAGGGACAGTGCCTCTGGAATGGCAGACCGGAGTGGTGGTCCCTCTTTACAAGAAGGGGGACCGGAGGATGTGTTCCAACTACCCGGGGGATCACACTCCTCAGCCTCCCGGGGAAAGTCTATGCCAGGGTACTGGAGAGGAGAGTTCGGCCGCTAGTCGAACCTTGGATGCAGGAGGAACAATGCGGGTTTCGACCTGGTCGTGGAACACTGGACCAGCTCTATACCCTCTGCAGGGTCCTCGAGGGGTCATGGGAGTTCGCCCAACCGGTCCACATGTGCTTTGTGGATTTGGAGAAGGCGTTCGACCGTGTCCCTCGTGGTGTCCTGTGGGAGGTGCTCTGGGAGTATGGGGTCCGGGGCACTCTGCTAAGGGCTGTCCGGTCCCTGTACAACCAGAGCAGGAGCTTGGTCCGCATTGCCGGCACAAAGTCAGACCTGTTCCCAGTGCGCGTTGGCCTCCGGCAGGGCTGCCCTTTATCACCAGTTCTGTTCATAGTTTTTATGGACAGAATCTCAAGGCGCAGCCGGGGGCCGGAGGGGGTCCGGTTCGGGGACCTCAGGATTTCATCGCTGCTGTTTGCGGATGATGTTGTCCTGTTGGCTTCTTCGGGCCTGGACCTGCAGCGTGCGTTGGGGCGGTTTGCAGCCGAGTGTGAAGCGGCTTGGGATGAGGATCAGCACCTCCAAGTCTGAGGCCATGGTTCTCGACCGGAAAAAAGGTGGCCTGCCCTCTCCAGGTCAGTGGAGTGCTCCTGCCTCAGGTGGAGGAGTTCAAGTATCTCGGGGTCCTGTTCACGAGTGAGGGGAGGATGGAGCGCGAGATCGACAGGCGGATCGGTGCAGCATCTGCAGTGATGCGGTTGCTGTATCGGTCTGTTGTGGTGAAAAGGGAGCTGAGCCGAAAGGCGAAGCTCTCGATTTACCGGTCGATCTACGTCCCTACTCTCACCTATGGTCATGAGCTCTGGGTCATGACCGAAAGGACAAGATCCCGGATACAAGCGGCCGAAATGAGCTTCCTCCGCCGGGTGGCTGGGCGCTCCCTTAGAGATAGGGTGAGAAGCTCCGTCACCCGGGGGGAGCTCGGAGTAGAGCCTCTGCTCCTCCACATCGAGAGGAGTCAGCTGAGGTGGCTTGGGCATCTGTTCCGGATGCCTCCTGGACGCCTCCCAGGGGAGGTGTTCCGGGCATGTCCCACTGGGAGGAGGCCCCGGGGAAGACCCAGGACGCGCTGGAGGGACTATGTCTCCCAGCTGGCCTGGGGAACGCCTCGGGATCCCTCCCGGGGAGTTGGAAGAAGTGTCTGTGGAGAGGGAAGTCTGGGCATCCCTGCTTAGACTGCTGCCCCCGCGACCCGGCCCCGGATAAGCGGGAGAAGATGGATGGATGGATGAGTCAGTTAAGGCAGGAAATTGAATCCTCTGTGAATTCACTGCTTTATTTGTCATGCAAACTTCGTATTGTGAAACAATCTGATAAGAACACATACTCCTGAAAATCTAAATCAAACAAACATTGTTAACATAACAAATATGAACAACTTCAGCTGCAAGTGCTGATAATGGACAGTTTGTGCATATAATTAACCTTAATGACCATTTTCTGAATTACAGAAGTGTCTGGTTGCACTTAAGAAATATGAGTGAGAAGAGCCTTTTTGAACCTAGGCTTCATAAGAAGTCTCCCAGCACTAAAAATCTTTTGACCGGTATAGAAGAGGGATGCAAATGAAGATGTATGTAGAAGAATATACACTTGTAAAATGTTTATTCTTGTAAAAATTAGAAACGGGTCGATTTGACCTGAAGGCCACACAAGGGTTAAGGTTATATTAAAATCGCCTCCAATCAGTAAAAAGCCCTGCGGATGTTTACAAAACCATCTATCAATTCTTTCTCCCAAAGAATAAAAAAGCTCAGCAACATTTACAAACAACATTGTCCAGACAGGTCAGAAAACTCTGCCAAAGCTATGCCAGGAAATACGTTCCTGAAGGTAGCAACCCATGCTGACCTCTCAGTGCCATGAACAAGCCATGAGTCATTATTCCAATGGTTTCTCCAAAAAAGTTTGTCATCTTTAACCGAGTGTGCTCCTTGAAAAAAGAACAGAAAAAGAAACCCTTGTGCACCACTGGGTAGCTATTTTGGCCAGCAAAAGCAGAAAAACTCACGCTAAGGAAAAAGGTCTGGACTCTTCCTTTGACATGCTGTTAAGTAACAAGGTTAAAGAATGTTGTATAACTTCAAGAATTTGCAATTCTCCTTTCTATTATAACTTTATTCTCATGTCTAATTTAGAGGCATTACATGAATTATGGTACTAGATGAGGATGTGCTTGTAAGAGAGCTATTCTTGAGCTGCATTCTGCATGCGTAGTGCAGATCTAGGTGAAAGGTGAAGTAAGTAGGCCAAAAGTTAACTCTGTGCATCTGTGAGCCCGCCTGGTGGACAAAAGAGGTAGTGCGTTTTATCATGAACATGACATGAGCTGGACATGCCGAGAACGCATGAAAGATGAGCCTATGAACGGTCGAGATGGGAATAAAAGGGGATAAAAGATGAAGACGCACTGAGCAGACAGACGGGACAGCGGAGCGGCGGCGTCTCCAGAGCCAGAGCACAGCTGATGATGGATGACTGAGCGAGGAAAAACTTACATTTATTTATTTATTTACATTTATAAACAAAGACTTGCTTTGACGAAACCAACCAATTTTTATCCACGATGGATGAGTACTATTTTAATTTATGATGATTATTATGTTTTAGAATATATTTAAAAAGAGATTAATTAAAATAAATGTAATTGATTGCAATTACTGACTATCCTTGCCAAGTTTTATATTAACAAATCATAATTCTCAAACGCTAAACCTCCATTTAAAAAAAATATTTTGCCCATTATCTTGAAATAAGCAAAGAACAAAAAAGCAAATAAAACTATCTGTAATAAATTCCCCATCTTTAATGCATTTTAATTATCTACAAACTTTGTATTGTCTTATGTCATAGTATCTATGGTGTACCCCATGTCGAGTTCTTTTCCATCTTGTTGTTTCCTTTAATGTCCTGTAATCTGTAATACATGTGTTTCATATATGTTAGCTACGGTATAAAATATGTATACTATGTTTCGTTATTGCATTCGGCTAAATACTGTTTTACTTATGTATCTGCTCAAAGCATAATTAAAAAAAACTTTGTCGGTGGTACAGATTGAGATGAGACAATGTTGTTTTTTTATAAATTTTTTTTTATTAAATTGAAGTAGTAAATCTTACATGACAAATGCAGTACCAAGATACAGTGTAAAATACAGTCTAATAGAGTAATGCAATAAATAAAGGAAATTAAAATAATAAACGCTAATAGTAAATAAAGAGAAAGATAGCATAAAATAGAGAAGAGGGAGAGGAAAAAAAATTCTTTGTTATTGCTTATTTGAATACATTACAGGATACATACAACCAGGGAGCATTGAAAAACAAGATATAATAGTCAAATACATTCAGGTTCAAGGATGAAGGAGTTCAGATTAAAGAGTCATATAAAAGTTTAAATTTAAGCGCTTTACAATTTTGGGAGTGTTGGATACTTCCATAATAGTTTTGAAGGTAAACTTTAAAATAAAAAAGTGGGGTTTGGAGTTACTGAATTTACATTTGTGAATAGGAAATTTTGCCTGCATAAAAATTAAGATAATGCAAAAAATAGTTATCGTTTTCTTCTGCATGCTTCTTATGAATACCAAAAACAACATCTTTGAATGCAAAGTTAAAACTGTGAAGAAAAGTGTTTTGAATAAAGGAAAGTAAGTCAGACCAAAAACGAGCAGAGAAGGTACAGGTCCAGAAGAGATGACAGACAGTTTCACAATTTTCACCACAAAAAGAACAGTTTGTGTCAATGTCCTTATTTAAACCTTGTAGATATGCAAGTACAATTCAGGCATTAGTTATGCCAGGGGGTTACTTCAAGTTACTACAAGCTCCCAAATGTTTATTTTTTTTAATTATTATTATTTTTTTTATTAACTTGAAATAGTAAATCTTTACATTACAAAAGGCAGTATCAACGTACAGTGTACAGTGTAAAAATACAGTCAAATAGAGTAATGCAAACATGTGAGAAATAAATAAATAAATAAAGGAAATAAAAAAGTAATAGAGGAGATTAAACAAATAACCATTGATAATAAATAAGATAGAAATATAGGATAAAATCAAAAGGAGAAAAAAAGTACATTTCAGACATCAGTTATGCAGTGAGCTACTACAAATCACAACATTTTTCCAGGAAGTTTGCTAATACGGAAGCCTTTTTGTCCATTAGGGGGCAGAGTGAAGAAGTAATGATCCTCAGGTCCTTCAGGAAGTGTGTGAGAGAAGGAGGTGTTTTCATAAAGCGACATTTGTGTAGAAAGAATTTAGCCAAAAGGAAGAGATTGTTCACAAGGAAGTGTTGCATACAGTCTTTTCTCAGCACTCCAAATTGAATATGTTTAAAGTTAATGCATTCAATGTCAACAGAGAGCGATAAAAGTCTATTATGCAGAAGAGTTCACTTCCGCACGTTGGTAATGCGACGGCGAAGCACTTCCGGAGTGCGAATTCTTCTTCTTCTTTGGTGTTTTATGGCAGTCTGCATCCTTTCTTTTGGTGCATTACCGCCACTATCTGGGATGTAGTTTGGAAAATTGTAAAAAAAACAAAAAAAACAAAAAACAAAAACAAAACAAAAACACCTATCTACAGATATTCCAACCTATACTAAATGTAAGTGTCTATAATGGAAACATATACCTGCACCCGCTTATATTCTGTAGTCATTTTTAGTTTTTTAAAGAAAAAACTAAATACTTTTGCAGTTGGTGCATCTTTTTAATAAAGTCGAGATTGTACATGGTTCTATTTTCATTTTTTTTTACTTCTTTCATTAGAATGTTAGAATGTTAGGTTTTGCAATCCATAATAACGTGTTCAATTGATTCCTGCCGGAGTGCGAATTCGCATAGCATCTTGGGATATATGACGCAAAGAAGGATCCTAAAGATTTTTGGCGAATTGGGATGGCTTTCTTAATTCGCTTCAAGAAGGACATTGCTGTATCTTGTGTTTCTGTAACTTATACCCAGAGACTCTGTTTTGGACTCGTGAGCACACGCGAAAGCTGCGGGGAAATATTTGTCATGTCATGCAGAGTTGTGTTCATGCTACTGTCTCGCTATGTTTAGAAAATGTCTTGTTTGGTGTTACAACATTTGAACCAGAACTAGAAAATGTATTTTTTATCTGTAATTTAATCATTCTACTCGCCAAGTTTTACATCCACAAGGGCAAAGTGTTAAAAGTGAATCCTACATTCTGTGTTTTTAGTAAAGAGATAGAATTTTATGTGTCAAATATTTCTACATTGGCAAACAAAAAAAGCTGTGAAACCTTATCTTTGTGCTCCAAATTGAACATTTTTGTATAATGCATCTATTCATCTGTTCTCATTTAATTTTTTTTTTCTTTTATCCCCTGGTGTTTTCTATGTAATAGTTTTATTTTATTTTATTTTTTCTTTTGTGTTCTTGTTCTGTTATATTCTTTCTCTTTTGTATTTTGGTAATTTCTGTGTATGTTTAAATCTTCAGTGTCATTGTAAACAAAACTACCAATAAAAAAATAAAAATTGGTATGGGCTTCACGGAGCGGTGTGACGTAGGCCGCCTTTGAACGCGCCCTGCGAAGGGATCGAAGCCTGGAATGAGACGAAGCCGAGCTTTTACTCGCCACAAAACAAATAGCTGCAGAACAAAGATGGCGGCGTCTATGCTGAAGTTAGGTCGTCGCGGATCTGTCAAGGTAATCAGATTTTTGTACGCTACAAAATTGATGAAAAATGCAATTGTGAATACACAGATTTCAAAACAATTACAATGTACCAATGGAAGTTTTTGTTGCGAAAGAGTTAATTGTGGGTGCCATTTAAAGTTAGTATAGCGGTATAGAATAGGAATAAAGTAAACAATACTGTAATTATGTTCGCTTCAGCGTCTCCTCCGGGAAGGCTTGGCCGCAGCCAGAAGACCGTGTGTTGCGGCTCTATGCATCCAAGCAGAAGCTCCAACTAAAACAGCGAACAAAGCTGAGAGTTCAGGTAAGAGTTAGCATGCGTTCCTTAGCTGAGAGCTAAGAGTTCTAAAAGTGTTTCTTCTGTGCTTATAAACAGTACTTCTGAATAATGCAGACGTTTTCACAATGTTCATCATCTTTTATGAATTGCATTTTTGTTCATGGAAAAAAGTGGATTTTTAAATTTATTTTATTTTAAGAGAGCCAAAAAAACTTTGAGAATGTATGTGATACAGCTTGGTCAGAGTGCTTTAACTAATGACAAATTACAATTGTCAATAATTAAAATTCACACAATTCTAATTCAGATTGTTTCTGCGGATCTCTGGCTCCATCGGCTAACAAGTCTTAAAAAAAAAATTGGCATCAAAATGACTTTTTGTTTCTGAATTTTGAGGATGAGGAGAGTCTCGTTCATCCGCAGCTGTTGGTGATATCTGTTTTGGGTCCTGTGTGTGAATGAAGTCACCTCCGGCACCATCATATATATATATATATATATATATATATATATATATATATATATATATATATATATATATACACGGTGTATATATGTGTATGTTTTCTTTATTAAGTTTTTGAGCGAAAATATTTAACTAGCAACAACCATTCTTTGTTCTTATTTGACTGCATGGTCGCACCAATACTTTTTTTACTGAGCTGAAATATGGGGTTATGAGCCGATTGAGTGCATTGACAATGTTCGTGTAAAAAAAAAAAACCTTTTAAGTGTGGCCTCAAATGTAAGCAATGTGGCTGTCCTGGGTGATTTGGGAAGATTTGTATTGTCCACCATTTACATGAAGAGACGTAGCATGTTTTGGATAAAGTTAGTGTCAATGCCATGCCAGCGATACCCAAGAAAATGTTATAAAATGCTTTTTCAATTAGATGAAGCAGGCTGAAAAACTTTGGTCACTCGTATCAAAAATCTGTCTCAAGTGTCTGGGAGCCGCAGGGTGTGGGTGACGAAAGAAAATGTTCCATTCTTCTCAATCAGAACCTAAAGGAGAAAGAACATGAATTATAGGATACATCAGTTAAGGACAATAAAAAAGTAAACATCTATTCACTATACAAGTCTACTCTAGTCCAGGAGAGCTACATTTCAGATTTATATTGTTGTTGTAGTCACCTTTATGTTTTTTTTTTGTTGTAATATTTGTAAATCTCTTTGGCTTGTCATCGTTGTTGTTTGATTAAAGACAAATTTTTATAAGTAGGTTAATGTCTTCGTTGGAAGAGATTTTACTCTGAGCGTTAAAGTAACAAAAATGACTGACAGACAGGCATCCAATCACAGCTGTCTACCAGGAAATGAGGGTCCCGCCCAATCTCGCGCAGGTTAAGATTGAGAGCGAGCAAGGGAGAAATTTGGGAGAGGAATTATGGGGCGGGTACGGTAGTCCCTCTTAGGCGCTGTGGTACGCACGGGTTAAAAAATAAGGTTGCGGTTTGTTTTTTTGTGCGCATGGATCCGTTTCTGCTTGCGCAAATCTTAATTTTGTGCGCATACGTGTGTGATTATCAAAAAAACACGCTCCATTTATGGCATGGATTTGCCATTATACCAAACTGCAGCACCACTGTCTCCATTTATGTTTATAGGTTTTAAATCGATACTTTTGATCTTAATGAACACACTGAGTGGCTGAAATATTTTTTTGTTTGGTTATTTAATATATATAAAATGTAAATGCTCTGTGGACGTGTTTTCGGGTGCTGGCCAGAAACCTATGGGTGACATCTCAGACACTCTGTCCCTGTTAGGTTCGTTGTTTTAATGGAATCTCTACTTGTACGCTCTGGATAATGTAAAGTAGTGGATTTTTATAGTTTGTGTTTTACTATTAGTGCTGTTAATTGATAAGAAAAACAATTCATCAATCAAATGGTCCTCCGTAAAAATTAATTGCGATTATTCACAATGTATTCATAACATTGTACATTGATTTGTACAATTGGATATTTGCATTTCTGCATTTGTCAGACGCTTTTGTCCAAAGCGACTTACATTAGGGGAGAAACAATATGAGATCTGTTACACAATCAAAGCTTGCTCTTAATAGAAATTGAATCAACTGATCAATAAACCATAGCAGGAGGAAAAAAATATTTTAGATTTAGGCATGAAATGCAAAAAAAAAAAAAAAACTGTGAATAAAATGGAAATATTAGCTATTATTAGCTGTACCTATTTTAAAGGATTATTTATAATATAGAAAATAACTTTGTGAAAGACATAAGTAAAACATTTTTTTAATTAAAACTGACTAAAAGTGAAATAAACTTTCTTGTTGTGTGAATGTTAATCATACATTAGTAATAGTAGTATAAATAACAATGAAATTAAATTTGTCCTGACAGACTGATTTGGTTAACAGAATCATGTGCGTGTAGAAATTATTTTTATGTTTTAATGTGTCATTAGAACGCTAAAGGAGCTTTTCATTTAAGAACTACTGATGGTTGCTAGAGTTATCACTGTACCAATATTCCAGTATTCAGTTCTGATTTCAGTGAAAATCAACGGTTCTCGGTACCAAAGTAAAACACAAAAACATTAATTGATTAACTACTTTTGTTAATACAGCTAAATAATAATAATAAACATGATTGAATGACTCACTCTTTATTTAAAAATGTGAAACTTTTCATAATTTAAACAAATAATGGCATATCTGAACAGTACTTTATTATTATTATTATTAAATGCATATCGTTGTAATAAAAATTTGTGTATGCAACAGTAGATAATTGACACCAGCTGAAATATAACTTTTAACAAAAGTTTGTTTTTCAATAAATAACAAACCTCAACTTATACACTTAATATAATAGAGCGTACATACATTCATTATATTATCATATCAGTGTGAAATACTACAGTTTTTCCATCTCTGTACAAGGACTTCACAAAAAGAAGAATTAGTTTGCAATTATTATTATTAATATCAAAATGCATTAATACAATAAATAGTTTTACCTTAATAGTTAATTAGTTCATTCACTCACTGTAACTTGATGCAAGAAAATGCACGATGAAATCATGTTAATGAATGGTTTCTTACTGATATCTGATATACTGGTTTCTGACTGACTAATATAAAAGACGTAAACTTTAACCATAGCGCATAACACGCATATTTTGGACACATTGGTCATTTAAAAAAAATATTACACCATTTTTGTTTTACCTAAATAAATGCTATAGGAGCATTTAAAAGTTAAAGACATTTTCTTGCTTTTGCATAAGTTAAGCAAATGTTGATGTTTATTTCCAGTTCGACGTTTAAATTAATATTGGTATAGTTTTTGTAACAAAAGTTGTAAATTTTCAATTAAAACTTACCTGCTTGAACTCCATCAAATCTGAGCGTCTGTCTTTGAGGTGTTTTATTAAGTTGAAGGTGTTTCCTCCTTTCCATATACAACTTTGCTGTTCTCATTTGCAAATTGGTTTATGGTTGTCTAAGATGCTCCCTCGATCGTCAGCCGCAAAGCCAAAGTACTTCCACAAGTTGCTCTTTGTTCTTTTCTTCTCAACAAGAGAAAGCGCATCATCAAGAACTGGGTCGACCGGTTCGCGGTACTACTGGTACTTAAGAAATCCTGGAACTGTAACAATTATTATTTTTTTTACTACTGACTTGGTAGTGAAGTACTGGGACATTTGACAACACTATTGATCACCATAAAGAAGGGAAAACTGTCTATTTTGTACGTTTGTGATGTAAAATATAATTTATTTTGACTTACAAATAGAAAATGAGTGACTTTTTAAATAAGAGACAGCTTCTGCTCGTTCACCATCAAGGTTTTCTGGCTAAAATCTTTAGCTTTTAGGAGTGTTAAGTTAATCATGTATCTTATTTGCCATTTCATTAGCCCTGGAGACAGATGGGAGGGCTTCTCTTCTAACCTACAAACCCTTGGTTGCCTTCCCTTCTAAGCGGGTTGCAACAGAAATTCTTCATAAAGAGGAAGACTCGACTGAGTCTACGTTTGTGCAGGCCGAATCCATCCTAACATCTGCCTCCCCTGTTGGTGATTCAGAAGAACCAAATTTCACAGAACATGCTTCTACTGGTGAAGTTTCCAAGGGAAGTCTGGAAATAGATGATGGTGCATCGTCTTCGTCCTCCAGTGATTCTGATTCAGACTCTGATGATGAAACACCGAAGCAGCCGGAAGATAAGAGAACTCCAGAAAATGTTGAAACAGTGGTTAAGCAGCCTGAAGTGCCTTCACAAAGTGTTGGGTTAGCAGGGACACTTGTTGATCCTCCCCCTGTATCATCTTTCACTTCTGAAGCACCTTTTGACTCTTTGGGTGAGTCTCTTACAGTTACCTCAGACACAACTTCTGAAGAGGCCATCAAAATAGACCCAGATGTAACTCAAGAGGTACTCCCAGAAGTTGAAGCAAGTTGTCAAGAAGTTGCTAGCACTCCTATTGAAGCCATACCTGAAGAAGCAGAAGGTCACAAGGTCCAAGAAAGCCCCCAGGAAGTAGCTAGAACTCCTGCTGAAACCACACCTAAAGAAGCAGTAAAGCAAGAAGTCAAAGCTTGTCCTCAAGAAGTTGTCTTGGAAGCTGTAGAAAGTGAAGCTGTGCCTGGGGACAAAGCTGAAGCCAGTCCAGAAGTTGCTGCCATGACAGCAGAAGAAGCTAGCTCCAATCTAGACGCTATACCTGAGGAGACCCTTTTCAAAGCTGAAATAGGAGTAGCATTGGCTCCTTTAGAAGAGTTGGTAGACCCTGCACCGGTGGTTACTGATGCAGCAGATCCTCTGCCGAAGATCCTCACTGTGGAAACACCTGAGGGTACACTATGCATCTTTACTTACTGTCTTTCTTTGGTTCGTTCTCATCACAGGAACTCCTTTTTCTAATCTTTACTAATGTCTCCAATATGCTCATGGTGGATATTTTCTTTTTGAAAAACGTACTCACATTTGTTAGTCCCACTTAAATGAAGCAAACAAAAACGTTTAAAGACCTAAATGTATTTTGACTTGAAAGACAATCATATTTTTCCCTTTTATATTTTAATATGGATACATTAATAAAGTGGACATTAGATAAAGCTAGTTTGATTTTATAACAAGTTATTGCATTGAGGGACTATTGTTTCTTGGTAAACGCACCCGTGTGTGAGAAATATTTTAGTTGCCTTCAGCGGTTATACTGGTGTGATGCCAAATTCTGACCCTACCATCCATATCATATGTCAATAGTAGACTTAGAAATCGCCCCTAAAAATGGTATGATGTGATAAAATGATAATGATAAAAATGCTGATGTGTGAACTACTTATTTCCCCCGCTGTAAATATATATATATATATATATATATATATATATATATATATATATATATATATATATCTGGACCTGGTGATTTCCTTCTTTTTCTGGTTCCTGAAGAGTGGGAGAAAGTTGTGTGCTGGAGGTGTTAATGACTACTTGGGGAGACAATCGAAGGGTGTCTCAAATCTACAGTAAAACTCGTTGAGCTCATTCACCAAGTTTTGATTGTCCATTGAGGCTGGTAGCAAATTTGCAGCTTTTCAGAGTAGGTTCTCTTGGCAGCTCTGATCTGCTTGTTCAATGTTTTTCTGGCCTGTTTGTACAAAGTGTGGTCTCCACTTCTGCAGGCGTCACCCTTTGCTTGACGAAGCTGTTTGAGTTTTCCAGAGAGCCATGGTATGTCGCGGTCACATAAGTCTGGGTTGGGATGCACATCTCTTCACATAAACATATGTAAGATGTAACAGAGTCTGTGAGATCATCGATATCTGTGGCAGAGTCTTCGAGAACGCTCCAATCAGTACAATCAAAGCAGCCATGAAGCATCTGCTCTGCATCACTGTTTCTCACAACAGGTTTAGCACCTTTGAGCTTTGGCCTGTAAGATGAGATGTAAAGTGGTCAGAAAAAACTCAAGGCAGCTCTGGGACAGCATGGTATGCGTCCCTTAATGTGGTTTAGGTTTTTTTTTTTTATGATGGCAATCTAAGCTCTCTCATGTAAACCTGTTGTTTTTAGAAACTGGTTTACTGACTGTGACAAGTTAATAAAATGCTTTTTAAATAAAGGGGCAGACTTTTTAGTACATGTAAAGGAAGTGTAAAGTGCAACTTGATTTAGAAGGTTGGGTTAAAAAAAGTGTAAATGTTGACGTGTTTTTCTTAAAGCAGGGTTTAATGTTTTGTTTTGTTTAATTGATTTTAATACTAGACATAGTTGAATATTGACAACTTAATGTAGATCTAATCTTATCCTTGTCATGAAACTGAGCAGATTTTGATTGATTATGACTAACTTGCGTATTAGACTTGTCTTCTGTTTCTGTAATAACTATTTTATGCAGTTAGAAATCCACATCTGTTAAGTGAGATTGCTTTCATTATTTGTGTCCTCAGAGCTGGAACCCTTGAACAAGGCGCCGTATAAGAACTTGCAACACCACCAGTACAACGCCTACACCTTCTCTGATCTGGATCTGGAGATGGCTAAACATCGTCTGCCGCAGCCCTCATCCGGGAAAGCCTCGCCCAGACACTGAGCCCTCTTTGTTACTTGTGTATGTATTGTTGAGATGATTTATTCAACAGAATTAAAACAGGACTTAATTTTAAATTAATGTTTAAATTACTTTTTCTCAAGATGAATATTGTGTTGCAATTTATTTTGAGCTATAATTAGTGTTTTTACGCAGTCACATTAGCATTTAAATACATGGTTAGCGTCAGAATTTTTGTAAAACGTATCTTTTGGTAACACCCTGTTGGACCATAAGTTTATTAGATAAACTTACTCCTTAAATTTATCAGCTATATGGGTTTGTTATAAATCTGCACTCTAATTTTTAGGATTAGCCACAACTAAAAATGTTCAAATTAATAAATGGAAATGAGTAGATTAACGTATGGTTTTAGGCCAATTCCTCATGCTTCATAAATATGTAACAATATTTACTTTATTGTGTTGTTTTGAGTCTCCAAATCCAATTGAATTACAATAAAAACTACATTTTATAGATCTGTAAGTCTTTAAGACGATGTACAAAAAAAAAAACTCTCTCACTGCTCAGGAGAATTAAAGACAGGACCTTCGTCATGACCTGACCTCATGTAGATTCTGACCTTATGAAAATTCTTGGAGGTGGAGTTTTTCACTGTAGGGCTGGATCCTGATTAGCTCCCATTGCATGCGTGGTTAAGCAGGTTCTTAAAATCCAGCATCTGTTTTGTTTTCTGAATAAGGAAAAATAAATGATAACAGCTGCATTCTTACAGTCCGTTTTGGAGAAAACAGATCATAAACTGACACAGGAACAACAACCCTTCATTTGCACCTTTTAATAATACAAAAATGACACAACTTATAATAATAATAAAATAATATTAATAAAACATTTTATTTCTAGCACCATTCTTGCACCCAATGACACCATCCAACGACCAGTCAATCAAACAAACAAGCATAAAATCATAAAAGTAATATGTTACGACAGATAAAACAGCCACCTCAAGAAAAAGTCTGTCTAAAAATAAATGTCTTAAAATTCACTTTGAAAACCCCCAGGTCTGTACAGTTTGTCAAATCTGGGGCAGTTTGTGGGTGATGTCCGGGTAAATTAATGCTTCCCTCTCCAAGAACTTTCTCCTCTCCCAAACTTCCTGTGAGGTGGGACGAGGTGGCGGTGCTGGACTTCTCAGACCTTCAGATTCTCTTCCCTCACATCTTTTGGTAAGACATGCTCATTTGAATATAATGCTGTCACTATCACTTCTTCTTTTGTGATGCACATCCTCACTATATATCACCCACCTGGAGAACAGCTCTCCAGTTTCCTGGAGGAGCTTGATGGTCTGCTCTCCACTTTTCTTGAAGATATCGTCAGCCAACTCATTGTGTTTTGAGACTTCAGCATACACCTTCATAAACCATATGCTACTGACTCTTGTCCCCACCACAGCCACACACAAATAAATAGATATAGACACAAATAGATATCTTTTTTTTCACCTGTGAGCAGCACTTCACACTCACCTGGTTCATCCACGAAGAACAGTTTGATAAAGGGTTTATGACGAGGCTGGCTCAGTCACTGGGTGCGTTTCCATCGTGTTCATTGATTCAGAGCTCCACACAGTAAGTTTTAATACATTATATATTTAATACACTAGGCTTAAATACCACGCAATGTGATCCAGACCCTTCACGCCGTGGGGTGCCTTATCACGTCTTTACATTGAAGTCAGCCGCTCTTCCCAGATCATTCACGCTTGGTGTGTAGGCAGCATGAAAGGAAGGACGGCACACCCTTGAATGTGTCTCTGAAATGATGTCTGCATTTGGAGTTGCAATGCAAGCCCCCTGAATGTGCTTCCCAGGTAGATGAATTTTAGCTTTTTGGTAAAAAATTGGGGTGCTGACCTGTAGGTCCGCTGCTCTCTTTCTACACTGACATTAGTTCTCCCAGACCTTTCACCTGCCTCCTGATCATATAGATTAGTGACATAAGGTCCTCTACAGCGACACAGAAGAAGCCATCTAGGACCACAGGTGTGTTGAGAAAATGCTTGCAATAGTGAGGCAACATCTCAGCCTGGGTCAACCAAAGATGGCGACTCAGGACTACTAAAGTAGACATGGTGCAGCCTAGAGTGCTTGCCGCAACCTTTGTTACCTTGAACACAAAGTTGGTGGCAGCTTTCAGGTCTCCTCTAAGACCTGGGTGGCAACTTCCCTGTTGCATTTCTTTCTGGGCCTTGGCCTAAACACCTGAAATGCTGGGATGGCATGCAGGGCAGCGGAAGCTTGACCCACAGCAGCGTAAGCTCTCAACGTCAGGTCACACAAAAAGCTTAGCTGTGCCTCGGCTGATTACACCAGCCGGCATAAGTACACCATAAGAGCCTATTCCACCTGGGGAATCGTATCTACCACGCCATCATGGCGAGCGAGAGAGGGGAGGTGATTTCTAAGGTCTAGCCAACTTCCGAGAAAATGGGATTGGAGGCGGTCACTTTATAGCTTTGTGCGTGATGTAACCATCTGTATACACTTTTGGCTTTTACAAGTGTGTTGAGTGACTGCGTGCCCCAGGAGGCGCTACCATAATCTATCATCGACAGAACTCGATTTTTATTACTCCGCCTGTTAGTTCTCTCTTCCTGTTAACCAGCTTTGAAATGGAATCCAGGGGTCTCTATATCTGGTCCTTGAACTTTTTTATTCAACCATCATAAAACACACCAAATCAAACTAATTAAGGTCCTTATTAAGCATGCTTTTGGCAACTAATGAAGGGTTGCAACAAAAATGTGCAGGCCTGTAGAACTACAGCATCGTATTGACCCCAGGTTAGATCTAATCCAATAAAATATTTGTAAGCTATAATTTGCCTTCTGATTTGAGAATTTTCGTACGAGAGGCTTGCTACCTCTGGATGATGGGAAATCTGATTTAAAGAATGATTCACATGCTAAACAATGAAAGCAGAGTGGTAATAAAATATATTTCATTAAGCATCGATGGTTTTGTAGCAACACAAATTATAAAGGACATCATCTTTTGAAGACATCATATTTTTTTATTAACAGGTATACAAGGACAAAATCTGTTTTAAATATATTTAATTCTATTTATGTTATGAAAATCTGGTCAAAACCATACCAGAAAGATGTCCCATTCTTCATTATTAGCAGAAAGGCCCATAACCAAAAACAATATTATGTATTATTACCATATTCTAACAGATAATTATTATAAATATTTTAATACACAATGACAACACCGTTACAACACTGATTTATTCACCCTCAGCACTTCAACGAATCCATTTGCCTGTAAAACACGTAGTTTTTTAGGAATTTTGTATGCTTATTGACAGAACATGACCAATAAAATATATATAAAGGATGTCTTACTCTTGGTGACGCCAAAACAGGTCTCGCAGTGAATTGCGCGGCGGTAAACCCACAGACTGTCTCCGGCCTTCAGGTTTTCAAGTGAAGCATTACACACCCCACACTGGTGATGAGAAAGAAAAAATAAACTGTGTTAATAGTTTAACAAGAACCTCCACAAACCCGTTGAATGTTCCACCATTGAAGGCAGCACAGGAGTAGAAGTTTCGAGGATTGCCTTTCAAGATGTTGCCAGTTCTCATTGCTCGCAGGAAAAAATGGAATGGAGGGTGCTGGAAGGTCTCATTGTCCCACAAACCTTAGCATCATCCAGTGCATTCCCACTATTGATGTTTGTTCATCATGTTTGGATTTGAAACATGATTATTTGGCTGAAAATAAGGATTCACTATTTTAGTTCTCCTCCACTAACAAAGCTAGTAACATGGTGTTTAAAGGTTCAAGGTATGGCTCACTGGCCTGTGATCGCTGATCAGAAATGCTGAGGTGAGTAGTAACGAAGTAAACGTAATTCATTCCTGTGCTTAAGTAGCTTTTTTCAAATATTTGAACTTTACTTTAAGTGTTTTAATTCAGTGATACTTTTTACTTTTACTTCACTACAAGTCAAATATCTTACTCAAAATAACTTCTAAAGCAAAGTCTTAGTCAAATAACTCTTCCAAAAAATATTGTATGAATTAATAATTTTTTTTTAATTGTGTTCTTTTCCTGTCTATACAATTCACAAAATGAAATATGCAATTTAATTATTTTAAAATTTTAAGTAGTATTTTTAAAGGAAACATCTGATAAATGTTTTCGAATCACTTCAGTGCTTTGTTCACTATCTCAATCTGGACAGGACCGCAGTCAACGATGATTTACTGACAGCTCGGATGCAACTAAAACCGCTTCATTTCTCTTCTACTGCTCAAACCACTTAAACTCTTTCTGCTTGAACTACTTACAACAAACTGCAAACGCGACTAAACTGTTTTATTGACAAGTCTGTATTGATCACTCTGCTTCAACCGCTCAGCTTATGCTGTTCTGATCGAATACTACACTGCAAACGCGATTGTTCTGCTGCTCTTGAAAATCTTGAAAATTGTTGGATATATTCAAAATAAATGGTGAAATAATTACTTTTGGTTGTTGGGTGAATTCCTGCGGACCTTGGAGAAGTATGCAAAAAAAATCTCTTTTCATGTGTGAGGTTTCTGTGATTCTGTGAACACTTAATTGCTCAAGCATGTGCGAGCCACCAACCAGAGTATAGTGCACACTCTGTTCTGAATTGTTTTCTTTCCGCTTGTTGGAATCTACATGGCGAAAATGCAGTTCAGTGTCAGTTCCTTAATAAATGATGGAAGAAACTCCTGACTATCCATTGCCTCAACACCTGTGGCCTTCCCGCAGTCTATGGGAAGTAATTATACATTTTCATTCAGCTCGTCTTTGAGTTTTAGCTAAATATTGTAATGATATCTGCTTTACGCTAAAGTGGCAAAGTCTTTTCACATACGGTTCAAGGAAGAGTCTTGAGAAAAATGACAACGGTATATTATAGCCCTAATAAAACAAATTCTGAAGGGAGCACTTTTACTTTTAATTTTTTACTTAGCGTATCTATACTTTTACGCAAGTACTTGGTTTGTGTACTTTGCCCACCACTGCAGAAATGTATATGTGGTTGTTTATTATAGTCTAACAGTTAAAAATATCTAAACAAGAAATGTAAACAACAACATGAGAACTAATGAAATCTTCCTAGCTCTTTATTGCCTTTTGCTCCCATTGAATCCTGAACTTCAGTGGATTAGTGTAACAATGTAAAATAAATGCCCAGTGTTCCTTTAATAAATCCTGCATAGATGGGAGTGTGTTTACACTTGAATGCTACAGGTGGCACTATTGCGCCGGTGGTTATGGGAACAAGTTTGCCAACTTAGCGACTTTTCAGACTGTCTAACAATCTTTTTTGTATCCTAATGATAAATCTAGTGACTTTTTCTGCTGTTCCTGGTGACTTTTAGCAACTATTTTAGTTCTGGCTGATGGTCTTTTTGGACGGAGAAATGCGGCTGCAACGTCTGTGCTGTGCCTGTCTGTCACTGACTGTCTTTGCCACCACCCCGGGCCAGTCAGCCTTCTTACTGGAAAGTAGTATGAGCTATATATGAAGCAGGGAAAATTAACTTTTCCTATTATTAATTTTATTATTATTATTATTATTCTAAAATTATTGTTAGTCATTTTAGGAACTAATAGGATTACCTTATACGTTTTTGTTTCCTTTAGGATTTTGATCATTGTAATAGGCTCACTTATTATTTCGTTGATCTCTTTCATCATTTCTTTGGTTTCAATTTCATATGTTTTACATTTAAGTATTACAGGTTCTATTGTTTCTTCTACTTTACACGTTGTGTTCCTGCAGTAGATGTATCCAAGACCCTGAGATGTTGTGCTTCCAACCAGCCTTGGACGTGTTCCCAAAAGTGTGCCCTGTTGTATGCACCCAGAAGGACATCCGCATGGAGGAACTGAACCCAACGCTTCAGATGGGTGTGGCAACGAGGAGTTACGGTTTCCTCCATTCGTCCCATATGCAATGCTTGAGCAGCCAGAGCTTGATCCAATGCTGCAGTGATCTCAACAGCAGAGATATATGAGAGCAATACGAGATGTGTATCTGTTCCCAGAAAAGATGTTTGATCAGTTTTTTCAATTAATAAGTGAATAGCTTCCTATTTGAGGAATTTTTAAACAGAAATGACATTAAAATGAAGAAAAACAAAAACGAGAAGCTAATAAAAATAATTATAGTTACTTTTTAGCTGCATAAGTCAGCTAAAAGCTGTTTAAAATATTTTATAAATATTTTTCTTAGAACACAAACACGCACACACACACACAATCCTTTCTATAATTTATCTGAGAAGTGCAATCGAACTTTTTAACAAAAAGACTTTATTATAACCTTTGATCAGCTAGCTTTTAATCCAACATGTTTCCTCAAAACTTGTACACACGCACACACACATACACAGACACACACACGCGCGCACGCACACAAAATAAACTAACCTTAAAGCAGCTGGCATGGCAGTTTATGTTCATGTCATCCAGAATGATCTTTTCATCTGTGTACATGTTTCTTTTGCAATATGTACAAAGGTCCTTTCCATTTACAACCCTGCAATAAAACAACCTGGATTTAACCTGCGCACTCTGCACAGTTTAGTTACAGCAAATAATAAATGAGGTGGTATCATACTTCTCTGGTGAAGAATACACAGTGGTTGTGATTTTTGATGAGAGGCTGTCTGACAGGTAATCAATGGGTCTGTAGGACGAAATGACAACTCTTCAACAACATACTTTCTGACAATTATTTAGCAAATTTTTGGCACAGGTGTAGCATTTTACAACTTTAACAGTTGAGAGGTTTGAGTAACTCAATGTTAGTGCTGCACCTGCTCTCAGTGGATGATGTTCTGATGTAAGAAGGACTTGGGATTGAACTCCACTGGTTTCTATGCATTCAGACGTGGAATAAACCATTAATTCTATTTCAGATAAATTGCATTAATAATTAAAATCATCCTACCTGTCACTTGTTGAGTAGGATATGGTTCTGGTGGTTTTTGAGCTTGATGAATCCTCCTGACTGTAAGAATAATATGATTCCATATTGGAGAAAAGTGCCGTGAGTGAAGCGCTAATGGTTAGTGATGAGCTTCAGAAAGACCTTAAATATGAACGTGAACCTGCTTCTATTCTTCAATAGTCAGTCTGCAGTAAGACTGGTTTAACTGCTTCTCGGTCAAATCAAATGTCAAGCTCACCCCTAATAGGTTCACTCCTTTTTAAAAATGCAAATAACACATACCTGGTGTCAGGTTTTGGGTTGGTTGTTTTGATTGACGTTGGTATTAGAGTGTCATATAGATGATCTTCGGTTCTGTGGAAAACCATCGAGTGATTTACTTTGTTTTGCTGTCACCGAAATCATTTACAGGAATTTTCTTTCTGATCCTAACCTTTTTGTTGACTGAGTAGAAGGTGTAGCTGTTGAGTAATTCCTCTCAATGTAGGTGTTGATGCTAGAGTTATGGGTTTCGAGAGGTTAACTGAACAGCCTTAGAATATTTTTTTCTTCTACTTTAACGAGAGATATTAACTCTACCTCTGGGTCGTCTTGACAGTAGAAGTCGGACTGTAAAGAGAAAAATACTGGTGATCTATATACTTAAAAAAAAAAAAAGAGTAAATCACAACATCAAATAGACCCAAGGTTTTAAAACTATTTTCAGCAGGTACAGCCTCCGAAAAAATGTGGTACTCCAAATACCACTATATTGAGCAACATTAAATTACATGACCCCTGTATGGCCACTGTTCAGCTGTAGTTAAGTACAGTTCAAATGAGGACATATTATTAATAAATATTTTTTCATTTTAGCAACAGTATACAGCCTGATCACTAAGAATCTTTCTTTCTGTTCCTTGATCGTTCTCTTTCTTACTCCTTTCTTTCTCTCCCTCCTCTTTCTCTTTCTCTGTAAATAAGGCACATGTACATTTTTCTATTAGCTCTGCTGCCAGTTGCTCTCAAGTTCCAGCTGCAGACATTAAAGATGAATGAAGTTTTAACTAAACTTTGATTCACTTTAAAGAGAACATCTTCCTGGTATCATGACACAGGGGCAACCTCCTCCTTTCTCTCTTGATGCATGATAGGAAGTGAACTTAGAAAAGAGAAAAGAAAAGAAAACTGCAGTTTCACGAGCGGCTGCTATAGGCTGACTTCAAAAGAGAGCAAATTGTCATTCACTCTGTTAAACCCCGGCTCCATTAGGTTTGTTGATTCAGATCGTTAGTTTTGATCTTCATGAACACTCAAAGGGGGGTGAATTATTTTACAATGTGTTTAACATATATAAAAATTTAACCTTCAGCCAAACAGACTCCTTCACTAAAGCCATGTCCCGCCTCCGAGGATGCGGTTTTGCGCAATGGCTACGTCCATTTTGAGCTTCATTTGACTTTGTATATAACACGGAGAGTGTGTTTGTAACGTCACCCATAGATTTCTGGCAGTAAATGATCATGACAGGTACGTGCTTCCACAGAGAGCATTGCTACAGTATCAAACACCATCAAATTCATTCTCGCTACTCCTGAGGGTTAAAACGGCCACTTCGCATCTGTCCAAATATACGTTGCATGTTATGTGTTTGAACACACCGCGAACGGAAAAGCATGGTCGCCGACAGTACATCACACATCTGTCCGAGCGATTGTTGTGAACGAACAAGATTTGTTTTTTTAGCTCTGCCATAACTAATGGATCTTTTGGAAGATGACCCCAATGAAAGCTGACTGGATGGTGCTCAATACTCACTCTCGCTTCAATCTCATGACAGAAAATAGCACCAAAAAACGACGAGATGAACAGCCGAGGAAGAGACCGGGAAAGTGGAGAATATAAACCTGCATAAGCCTATATTGCTGGTGTCTGACCATCAAGAGCTGTTCAAGAAAGCCCACGAAGATTATAAAACAGCCGGCGTGTGGCTGTTGTCCACTGAGTAATGATGGGAAGTTGCGTTCAACTTGGTGCTTCACTTTTTTTAGACTCTTCCTCATTTAGAATGATTCATTTTTAATTTGTATCGTTCATATTGTAGGAAAAAATCTGATCTAACTGCAAAACGTTACTACAAAACCCCCAAAACAGAGCAAAATATACTACTCTGAGTAAATAAAAATGTTTTCCTGAGTCTTATTATCAGTGTAATCCGTATGCTGTAGAGAAAGCGATTCACTTCCAAAAAAAAAAGAGTTATTTCTAACGAGTCAGATTCGTTATTTTCACGAATAACTCAGCACTACCCACGAGCGCCAACCAATGGCAAGGAGCGTCACTGCAGCCAACACTAGCTTGCAAATTGCACCCTGCAGAGAAGCCATCCAAGGATTCGTGTGAATCTTAATTCGGATGGATGTGTAGTGGTCTTTAGCCAGAGGCTGGAGGGAGGTAGCCTAGTATAGCCTAAAATACTGTCTCAGTTACCCAACACCCATAGTTGTTGTTTGATACCTACACACACATTAATGACAGCCGCTGGCGTCGTGTTTCCACTAAGACGGTACCATGTTCATAAAATAATGTTTTGCTAACCAGTTTAAGTTTAATATTGTTTGAAATCTATTAGAGGGTCTAGTGCAATGATTGTAAATCCCAAAACTAGAATATTCAATTCTTCTTCTAATTCATATTTCATAAGTTGTATGTTGATTTTAATTAATGTATTGCTTATTTATGGTAGTAAATGTTTGAAATCTCTTCAATCATTGTTGCTTTACTGAAACACTTTTAAGAGTTAATAAGAATATTAACATCAAGTGTAATTAAAATTAAAGGTCAGTGGGTGAGTGGGTTAAACCCAGGATTACCATTAATATTTAACATTCTAATTTCTTTGATTAAGATCAAGAATAATGGTGAAGATAAAACCTTTATAAATCAATTATGGAGTCAGACATACTTACAGGAAATTAGGACTGAGTAGGCCTGTATGGTAAGTATTAGACAGCAAATTGAAAGATTTAACCTCAAAATTAGATCTCTAGAAAAATGTTAAGACAGGCATAGTATTGTTAAACAGCCTTTAGATTGTGTTACTGCTGTTATTCTGCCTCTCTCTATTTTGTGTCTTCTTATGCTTTGTTCACACTGGAAAGCAGAAAATCTGATTTTTTATATGCAATTAGAATACATGACTATGTGGGGAAAGCAGAGCAGATATTGATTTGTTGCAACACCGAACACCGAACCGAAAAACGCTTATATTGAACGTAAAATAACAGACATAACCTGATAAAGAGCATGAGATTACAAACAGTTATATTAAAAAAAACAATATGAAATGTATATTTCATGTACTTACACATAATCTATTAAATAGTATTCAGAAGAGAAATATATTCATACATATGTTAAACATGTTTATACCAATATTTTAACAATATTTCACAATCTCTAATTAAAAAAAAAATATATATATATATATGTATTTATATGTATTTTTCAAAACATGGACTTAGGATATTTATTACTCATATATTTAAATCCATGCGTTTTCCTTACACTTTATATTTGAAATAAAACATTTAATAAATATTAAAATACTTTAAAGCTGTCCAAATTTTATGGACCTGTTCAGTGGCAATTTTTTCCAGCACAAAATAACCAAAAGTTGGCCAATCCGGCAGCACAGCAGAAAACCGAAGTTGAAAAATCTGCTTCCTTCCACTAATCAGCTTGCTTTAGAATAGTGACGCAATATCTGGAGGGAGGTCTCAACAAGCCCTCGATGCTCTGCCTGGTTTGATGTGCGCTCTGGCCACATTTTGGTAGCAGATTAAAGCTGGAGGTCTCAGAGCAGGACACCCAGACTCAGCTTTCTGCCCTTCAGTGTGAGCAGAACATTAGGTTAGACCTGCTGTTGCTGATTTGCTTACTTACAGACGCCTTGTTCTGATGAACTTAATATTGCTGAGTTAAATAAGTTGATGAACAAGTTTAGAATCTGAATTAATTTAAGTTTTGGATGTTCTTTTAAAAATGTAATGTAATTTTTTTATTTAATATATATTTGTTTGACAGTTTCTTAATTCAATTTTGTTGCTAAGCCTTTTCAAAGTGAAAAAAAAACCCCAAGGTTGTATCGCCTAAGGTTTTCAAAATAGGAAATAAATGAAAAATAACAGTTTTCTGCAGTTTCTCCCATTCACTGCCATTTTAAGTTTTTCAGGGATTGTTGTGAAAAACTGAAATGTAGACTCTTTTAAACTCTCCTGCAATCCTTCAACTTTTCGACTACCGTTATACATTTTAAATATTTTATTAATGGAAGCCTTCTGTTTCTGTTAGTGAAATCATTGTTTTAGAAGCTTGTACGTAAACCTTAGTGAGACAAGTTTTCTTGGGAAAATGTAGTCCTAAAGCCTCTGTCACATGAATTCTGGGTTTTCATTTACATTTACGCATTTGGCATACGCTTTTGTCCAAAGCGACTTACAGATGGGGAAATCCCCGATGTCGCTCATGGAGATGTCTGGGATTGGCATTTCCTGCCTGGTCCCTGAGATTGATCCCAGGACCTCATGCATGCAAAGCATGCGCTCTACCACCGAGCTACAGCCCCCCGATCTCAACTGTCATTCTGCTTCACCTGCAACATCTCAACCAGGTGCAAAGCATCACTGTTCTGACTGCCCTCCGCTTACACACATACACACATGCGCAACGACACGCACACAAAGATTTAGTCTAAATCAGTGGTCACTAACGGCAGACAGCGCTCCAGATCTAGAAGCGATGTCATACAGACATGGAGCTGCAGAGCAAACTTTTGTTTTGTGATCTTAACAATAGTCATTTTGTGAACTTGAGAAGGGATTAACCAATTAAATTCAAGTTAAGCAACCCCAGGTGACTTCACTTGGGCAAGAGATTCTGATCACTCAAGTTTAACATTCTAGTAGAACAAGCTAGGCCTTAAATCTGTCACCTAGGAACAATATAAGGGTGTTAACTAAACTGTTCAATTGTTATAGTGTGTCCAGAATTTTAGCTGTTTCATTGATTGAGACTTTTGAGAAGCAAACAAGAAAGTTTTTTTTGCCTTTCCTTCCTTTATTTTTTATTTTCTTTAAGTTAAGCACTTTATTTGAACATTGTTTTGTCATAAATACAATAACAGTAAATTAATGCTCAGTGTGATGTTGCCTGACAATACATTTTCCCATTTTTTTATTGTACTGAATTCATTTGATGTTGACTACACACAGGCTACTTCTTGATTTCAGTAAATAGTTTGACGTTATAACATTCCGGACCAAAAATTCCCCCCAAAAATGATGTAATATTGATGTTATATTTTACCACTGGTTGAAATTATGAGGTTTTAATGCCCTTGGTAATTTGTGTCATGCCAGTTGCTCCCTGACCACCCCAGATAACCCAAATTTAAATAATGACTTTATTTTATTTTTAATGACCTGCTAGTGTAGGAAATATTTTTTGTGATGACGTCATGCATTTGCTTCAATAATTCATTGTGGACTTATTTTTTATAAGTCAGGCCCAATTTGCTACAGAAATGTTATGGCTATGGTTCTTGGAAATAAAGCGAAACAAAGTTGGTTGTTTGAGAGGGGATTTTAACATGTTAGTCATTTTGCACTAGCTATCCATGCTACCATCACGCTAAGTACTTGCTAATTTATGCAAATGACTTTTTAAAAAACACCAAGCAGGTTTTAAAAGTTTTAGATAATGATGGTGTTTATGAGGATAACTTGAAAAAGGAAAAGAAAGCTTTTTTTATTTGTTAGGAACTTATGTACTTCTGACTGGAAGTAATTTTTTTTTCTCCTTTGACTTTTATTGAGATAGTTCCAGGGACTGAAATCTCTCTAAGTTGTGTTACGTAGAATTTATGTATAAGTTACGGACAGTCACACACTTCAAATCTCAGTCTCGAGCCACGGTCTTAAATGATACGATCAACCAATAAACAGAAAGATTGATTTGGGTCAGTTTCTTCCTCCCTTCTTTCCTTTAGGAATAAAGTTCCAAGTTTTACTTTTAGGCATAGTGGTTTTTGTCAGTTTACTCGTCTCAGGGTAATAATAGAATGATGAAAATATACATAATGTTTACAGAGGGGCATTCTGCTGCCTCTGCACTGTTCAACAAACATGTAAAAACGCTGCATTGCAGGCGAAGTAGCTGAAACTTGATTACCTTGTAGCAACAGAAGAAGTTGGCCTTGAAAAAAAATTAATATGTTGATTTAGTTTCAATAACAATACAGAATACATTGCACATGCATTGAACAATATATATACTGAAATGTAACAAAAAAAGAATAATGTAAAATTATGCTTATATTACTTTGGGAGCTTGATTTATCGTATGACAAAAAAAGAGCAATGAGTTTTTTTTCTATTAATTACATATGAAATGTAAATGTATTTAATTGTAAATAACCTAAAAAGGGACTCAAATAAAATGCAAGTTTTTTAATTAGAATATTTGATCTACTTACAATTTTGGCACTTACCCTTTAACGATCTTTGATGACTTTACAGGGCCAACCTCACTCTTGTTCTCACTATAGGAACAGAAAACCAGCCCATTATTAACCAAAATGATTAAACTTTAAAAACGTTTATGAAGAATGGAAATCTGTTACGTGTGTTACGATTTTAACAGGTGTTTTTGTCAGTTTTTTTTACAGTAACATGGTGAACCCATTGTAGTGCATTCAGCAAACACAAACAGTAGCTACTGACACTAAATTCAGCTCTTTTGCTTTTTTATAGCTGGGTCTACAAAAACTCAAAAACTACAAAACTCACTTTGAGAGAATTGTGCAAAAATGTTTTTTCATATTTATCTGTGTGCATTTACCATAAAATGGCCAATAGCTTATGTACAAATCACATAATTATAAATAATAATAATAATAATAATAAATCAAAAAACTAATTTGGGTAAAAAAAAATTATTATTGTTATCAACAGTGGTCCTACAACAATACAAATTTTTGATAGTTATATTTTCATTATACTTTTCTTTGCATACTCTCCCAAATAAAATAAATGTACATATTAAAGATCAAATGGTCAATTGCTTTCAAAAACAGTCTGTGATCACCTAATTTGAGTTACAAATTGCTTTTACTGACTGGTACTTGAACATTTTTAATTTGCATAAAGCCCCAACAAGTTTAGAATTGGCCCTGCTTCCACTTTCAAAATCTGACAAAATCTTATTGGCAGAAGCAATTAGAGGCTTAAAGGGTCTTTTTAGTGGAGTGAGTATATTGAGCCCACATTAAATAAGGAAAATAAATTACATCTGAAGTAAACCAAAATATGGCAAGTATGTAGTTAGAAACATTTAATGGGGTCAGATATACCACAAGGGTAATTGTAGGTGTTAATGAAACTATATAGTCTGATAAATCTATTACACCTGCTGTTTAACTTTATTCAGATGATATTTACCGATGTTGGCTAATGAGTGAAATACAAATTAATCTTCAATACTGAAGAAATATGATAAAATGTATTCAATATGAAGTATTGAAAAAAAAAACTGATTTGTAATATTTTTATGGAACAATCTTTTCACCAATTTTTTATTTGACAGAAGATGATATATGAGGAACATTCTCTTTGAATTAGGTTTTAATTTTTAAAGTAAAAAACCTGTAGACAATCATTGTGTTATGAGAAATATGCTATATTATTTACCTTATAATGGTCTTCACTGCCAAAGTTGATCTACTCAAAAGAAATGTATAGTTAGTTTTTAATTTTATAAGTGATGCTTTTATTAACATCTTGCAACTCACCCATCCACACTGTCCTTTGCCAACTTCACAGTAATAACCTCAGCCTTGTAATCACTTCTGAGAAAAATAACAATAATAATAACAAGTTGAATTCATAGCTTTCCCAGCGATGGGTTGCGGCTGGAAGGGCATCCGCCGCGTAAAACATATGCCAGAGAGTTGGCGGTTCATTCCGCTGTGGCGACCCCGAAAGGGAAGAAAGCCGACATGAAGATGAATGAATGAATGAAAGTTGTGAACCACGAATGAACTGCCGGCCATGATTTTTCCATCCAAAACAAATAAATCCCAGTCAATACCACTAAACTAGAAAGAGTGAAACTCCCTGGCATCGAGGAATCCCTTTAGATCAGCAGTTTCTCTGATAAAGCACTTGAGTGTGAACCTTTCAGATTACTTGTATGTGTTGGCATGCCACAGCTGCTCTATTTGGCCTCTACTCAAGCCATCAATGATATGATCAGCAGACCCATAAACTCTCTTGAACATGTAAAGATTGACTCTTCCCTACATAAACAGATCTCCCATGGCATGGCACATGCATATTGACAGTGTTTCAAATCTGCTTAATATTACTTGCTCACAGTCCCTCGGAGAACGAATTCATAGCTCAAGGACACTTCACAGAGTAATCAAACAGAGATTGCAATAAAACATCAGCATTAAATATACAGGATTACACATTACGCATTAAACAGACAGGGTAGCAAACAACGATCACAATAAAACAAAAGGTATATGCATGAGACAAACAGAGGTGGAAATTGCATTGAACATGAACGTCAGTAAAACAGATCAGAGGGAAAACGTTCAGAAAACAGGTGAGTTTTGAGCAGAGATTGGGGTCTAGGCAATAATCGTATTAGCAAGATAGGGAGTACCTAAACCATGTAGACATTTTAAAGTGAGAAGAAGGATTTTGAATTTAACGTGATATGCAACAGGAAGCCAATGGAGATGAAAGAGAACTGGTGTTATGTGAGCTGAGCATTTAGTATGACTGAGTAATCTAGCAGAAGAGTTTTGAATGTATTGTAGTCTGGAGATGGAGCCGGCAGGTACACTAATAAAAAGAGCGTAACAGTAATCAATACGTGATGTGATGAATGCATGAACGATATTTCAGCGTCTTGAGTACAGATGAATGGGCGGAGTTTGCCGATACAACGTAGATAAAAGAAGTAGATGAAAGAAGTTGTGATAGATTTAATGTGTGACAGCAAGGAGTGTGTACATTCAAAGATTACACCTACATTTCGACAATTTGATGAGTGAACCTGCAATCTCAAATGAGGAAATTGTAGAAATGTTGTTGGTGCGTGATGAGCTTCTGGTTATGAATATCTCTTCAATAAATGAATAATTTTATCCATGTTGATTGTTTTCTTTGACCCAAGCTGCAACCGGGCTTGCATATCAAGATGAGTTTGCACCCATGCACACTGATTGCAAAACCTGTCCAGACATGCTGGGCGAAGGGATAGAAAAGAAAGAGGATTTCTAAAAAACGTTAAGTTATCAAGCCGATAGATACGAAAGGAGGGCTGGAAGAAAGAACACTGCTTGGAGAAAGCTGCCCAGTGAAGCATCAGGAAGCCTTTAAGGGGGGGTTTAGCTACGAATGGGGAGGGACCGGACTGGGTTGGCTTCCACTTCTTGTGCTAGCTCCCTGAATTTCTGCAACAAAATGTGAGCTCTTAAGCCTGACCACTTGCGGGGGTACGGGTGCCATGGCATTGGCAGGTGGTGGCATGGGAGTGGCTATAAGCAGAGACTAAGGAGATTTGGTTTGGAGTAAAGAGCAGCGGAGTGGTGGGGAAGCTAACATGTTTAAGACGTATTACATATTAACATTCAGCCAATCAGATGTCTTTGCTACGCCCATGTCCCTCCTCTCTGTACCCATTTTTGGTTACCGGGAAAGATGTACTCCCATGTTAGCTAAGGCTGGCTACACCCATTTACTGTTCACAAGAAACGTCTTGCATGCTACATCCGATCTAGACCCAAAAATAGAGCAAACTACTGAACTGGGTAAATTAACATGCTTACATGTGTTCTGAGTGTTATTATCAGTGTAATCCACACGCACCAAGCAAACAATTCACAACGTGTTTTACTGACGGGTCAGCTTGCCCTTCACGAACGGCACGCCACTACGTGTGAGTGCCAATCAATGGCAAGGAGCGTCACTACATCAACTTAACACTGGCTTGCGAAATGCATCCCATGACAAGCCATCCGCAGGTTCGTGCAAATCTCGGTTTAAATATATGTGTAGTGGCCATAGGGAGAGGCTACTGAATCCTGAGAGCTCATGGAAAACTTGTTGAGTGGCAGGGCATGGGCTTCGACGAGAATGCTAGGTTGGATGGGTCTCTGGGATGGAAGTAGACAGAACGGAGCGAGAGGACATCACCAGTAAACCTGGCAGCCTGGGTAAGCACCTCGAGCATCTCCTCATGAGGTTGATCTTCCATTGTCACTTCCCTAAGTGGAAATGACTCCCTCCAAGGAACACAGTTTCAAATAAATGCCATAAAAACACTGTAAAAATGCAGCAAAATGCAACATCATATAGCTAAAACCGCGACTATGTAGCAAAGTAGATTTATGACTCTGAATTGGAGCGGAAAGATAATTCGCTTTCCTTTTTAATGCAAAAAGTTTGCACATTTTTACAGTAATGGGGCTTCTCCCTCATGGCCATTTTAAGTTGTGTGGAGGTTGATTGAACAGTTCAAAGAGCATTCCCATGGTCGGGATTCAGTATACGTGACCAACAAGGCAACAATTTTTAAAAAGTGTCTAATATGACTTCACTTAGCTTTCAGCCTAACATGAACCTGAGCAAAGATGAAGATCAAGAATTAAGTTTGACAGCAGTATTAAAAAATGTCTTGTACTAACATGGGTGTGGTCACTGTCGTCTCGATTGTCTTTGTATTCTTTGTGGCCGTTGTAGTAGTAGTGCTAAAAGAAAAAGTACATTTTAGGTATTGAGGAATCATTCAACCATCAATCACACATCAAGTGCCTTTGCACTTTAGAGGCATTACCTTATCTGTGGCTCCGTCTTCACTGTTGTCTTGGTTGATGTGCTCCTGTAGGGTTGGGTAGAGTTTAACAGTTAAGATTCCAAACATTTTAGAGTAGTTAGGCAAGTTTCATATTCCTGTGCCTTCTTATATATAAAATGTAGAATTCATTGTTATTACAGCATGGTTTACAGTGTATTACCTTTTTTAAAATGTCTTCTAATGTTTTCGAAACAAAACTATAACTTGAAAATCAACAGCTTGAAATTTGATTATTATGGCTCTGGATTGTTTACCTGGTTGCATTCAATGTGCCCTGGCTTCCACTAAATCTGTGGATAAAAGATCAAATTGTAAGGGACTCTTTGATTTTTGGTTTGATTTATTTGATATGTCAAAAACATATATTGGTGAATCAAAATTTCATAATTAGAGATAATGTTGATAACACCCTGTGTAGGGTCTTTACGCCTGTTTGTTAATATTCATGGGCTTAATGAGATCACTGTGAAGAAAGGGTACCCCTTGACTTTAGTGTCTAAAGCTTTTGATCTGTTACATGGGTCTACTATATTTGTCACATTGGATCTTCATAATGGGTATCATCTCTTGTGTACAACACACCATCAGCTTTGCTATTTTTCACCTGACTGATCTGTGAGTGCATCACCACTTAAATTTGCTTTTCACTTTTTGTCTGTTTCTAATTGTGTACACTAATTTGTAATATTCTGAAAGCAAAACTCGAACAGCTAAACTCTTGATACACAGAAACTGGATTCTATCAGCAGCTCGCATTCCATGGAAGACAAACAGACCAGGAGAAAACCACAAGAGAAAAGGCTATTTTTGTGAATACAGCTGTGAAAACTGCCGTAACCACTGTCAATTTCTTCTTCAACCCCTTCTTCAAATAATTCTGGAGACACAGCTACATGCGCTTCATTCTCAGGAAAATGGATTGTAACGAACCGGCTCAGGATAAGGACCAACAAGAAACCGATGAGCCAGCTACAAATTTTCAGCATGCTATGCTGAACCCAGATCAGCGAGCAGAAAGAGCTTATAGCAAATTTAGCGAAATAGATGTAAAGGCTATAAACATCTGCTCGCACTAGACTTCACCAACTCATCAGGAAGAGAAGCGGCGAAATAAATTTAAACAATTAATGACTGTGGATACCGATCAACCTCAGCCAGTCAGTCAACAATCAGAGCGCACACAAACAAAAGAAAGCAGGGGGTCAAGAAACAAGCAACATCCAGCTCACGTCTCAGTGGAGCCAAATACTCTGATTATTGGGAATTATATAATCCAACGTATACAGAGCAAAATGATGACGACATACTATCTCTCTTTTGTTACAGTTTCAGACATAAACAAGGAGGTAAAATATATCCTAAGCAAGCACAAGACAAAACAAATCATTATTCGTGTGGTCAAAATGATGTAAAGAAAAAGCAATTAGAGCAGCTTAAGAAATACTTTATGGAACTATTTGACAAACTTGAAAATCTCAAAATGCATTGCTTCATAAGTGGTCCGTTACTGACAAATGGCACAAATTTATTCTCTCTGTTGCTTTGGGTCAATACATGGCTTGAACAAGCCCGTTGTGCAAAAGGCTTACAGATTACTGATCATTTTAACGTGCTCTGGATTCAGTCAGATTTCCAGATGGGCAGCTGAACAGATCTGGAACAAGAATTTTCATGGACAATGAACTCTTCTTCCTCCACTATCAATCAACAACACACAAACAGGGAGAATCTGAAAGCCATGGTATAAACTGCAGTAACACAGCACCAAGGCCTTTGTGAGCCACCCTGCCAACATCAAAACTGAATGAGGATTCGGTTTTGACATCCCCAAGACATGATGAGGATCAACAACTGGATAACATGCAGAGCCACCAGGACATCTCAGTGGCCACACCACCACAGAATGAGGAAAGCTGCTCCATCTCAATGACTACACCACCACCGAATAAGGATGACGATACCCCCTGGAAAACAACCGGAGTCAACAGAACAAAACTCTGGTGGACACATCAACACTTTCCACATCTTCTGGATCCTCCCAGCACCGCTTGAAAAACTCTCTCTGCAGGAACCAAGCTGTCCCACCCATTCACAGCAAGCCCCAACCCCTCACCCCCCAAAAATTGGCACCTCCTACAGCAGAAAGAGTTTTGCGATCAAATTGCCTGGGGGAGAATCACCCTCTACCCACCCTTACTCTCCTAAACCAGCAATGAGAACAGACAGACGTCCTTAGCTCCTTTAGTTCATTCTTTATCAGCTGAATGAATAAAAACAAGTGGGAGAGAAAAAAAAAAAAAGTCTGCTAGTAATCAAAAATCATGCAGAGAAAACCTGGATCAAAACAAGTTGCAAGCCAGAGACCAAGAAAGCTGAACCCACTGAAAATAGGATGAAAATACGACTACTAAACATTAGGTCACTTAGAAACAAAACACACCTTGTAAATTATTTTATTATAACACATAACTTAGATTTTATGTTGCTAACTGAAACATGGCTAGCTGTAGTGTGACTATGCGAAACGAAGCAGCACCAGGAAACTTCTTATATAGCACTGCTCCATTGTACCACAGAAAACTCCTCGTGTGTGTGTGTTGTGTACATGGTAATTAAGCTGGATTCTGATTCTGACTTTGCCCTGGATTCTGTCGAGAAAAGAGTTCAGGGAGAATCTCTCCCATTTTAGTTTCGATCGTTCATGGATTTTGGAGTACATTCAATCGGCTAACCATCTTAAAGCCAGGCGAATCACTGAAAATAATTTTTTGATCTCATCTTACAGCTCGTAGTCTGTCTGAGAATGTTAAACCTGACATTTTGTGTCACTAATTTATCTAATGCAAGACAAGCTCCTCGCCAGAGTCCATTTTTACCCACCAACATCACTGTGGGATTTTGAGGAGTATCGAGAAGAAGCTAAGAACTGCTCTTGCTGATAACCGTGGAATGATTATCTGGTCCAGAGGCTGATATTTTATGGTCATAATTCCAATTTTGTGGCACACACAGGTGTTGGCACAAACTAGTTATTTATCAGTAGTTTTAGTATTCTCATTGTTACATTCTGCACTAATTGCGATCAGTTGAGCAATGTACCTGCAATGGGTTTGCTCAAGCCCCTACGTATCCTTTCTCAACAGATTGCTGTGGATTGCATTACAGGGTTAGCAGTGTTCAGGGGTCCTTACCATGCTGATGGATTTTCTAAGGCGGAACATTTTATTCTGCTACCCAAGCTTCCATCAGAAAGGGATATCTATGTATCTATATTATCTATGTATTAAACCACATTTAATTCACCTCCCAGACTTTAGAGACTTCTGTCGACAGATTGGGCAAGGCTGGAGTGTGCTAACCAGGATATTGGTCAGATCCTTCATTGCTTAGATAAAAATAACTCCACTTCTTGATGTAATTGGTTAGTTAGAGCAGAATGCTCTTTTATCTATCTGCATTTCTCTTTTCGGGAAGGAATGGAAATGTTCATGCTGTGCCCTAACCGTACCTAGACATGGAGAATAGAATAGAATATACATAGAATCAGAGCTAAGCAAGACATGAACATTGTATCTCTATTTCTGACCATCATCGCTCCTCTGCTCTATGTTATGTTACCGACCAGAAGATCAGCTTTTCAACTTGCAATCTGCCACTTAGGCTTACTTTTCAGAAATGAGTTTTATTGGGCCATTCTAATTAAGCATTTGTTATGCATAGGCTGAAATAAACATCTATATACCTCATTTTTACACACATCTAAAACTTTACATCTATCGCACTTAAAGTGAAATGTTGCATTTCATTAACTTTATATTTTTATTTGAGTGAAAGGTGCAAATATGTGCTTAAATGTTACCTTTTAGAGAGTGCTTGGATAGAAGAGACTGGTGCAGTGACAGTAGTTGTTTTGCCTTCTGTCGTGTTAGCTTTGTCCTGAGGGCTTTAAAAGGTAAGTTGTGTTTTATTTTATCTTTAAATGTTAATGATGAATGTGTATCTATATTTGAAGTATGAGAAAGACTACCTGGAAAGGCTTTCGTTTGACTTGTAACGGCTCAGAACAGCTTTTCCAAAGTTCGTGTCATGTCTGTTGTGAAATGTGAAACACAAATGTTACTTTTACACACGTATGTTTGACCATCCTGAACTACTTCAGGACCATCTGGAATAATGCAAAACAACACTACTGAGGTGATGTGCTAATTTAATATTACAGTGTTTTGTTAATTGCTTTATATATTGAACTGACTCAATTTTCTGCTCCTCATTCACACTGGTTTTGATCCAGCTGTTATCCTTCAGAAGTGACGTTTTCTTCTTGCTTTCAAAACCTGGATTATTGGATCTGCTGCTTGAACTAGAGCCTGCAAATAATTAGAACGATACATATTTTTATTCAGGCTGAATGTAATTAAATATTTCATAATATGTAAATCCACAGGAGCTTGGTTGATAGATATTTTATTGAACATCTAGTTCTATTTCTAAATGGAATAACTAACACGTTTACTAATGATAACAGGATTGCTACAGCAACATTTTAGAATATTTTTGGTCTCGTTTCAAAACAGATCACCTGCTTGGCTGTAACTGGTTCCATTAGAAGCCATGGTTTACACTGTAAAATATAAGTGATGTCAGTTAAAATGTTAGTTGTAAGCAATAATATGAACATCATACCATTTACACTTCTGTCCACAAGATTCTGGTACAAATTTTGTTTTTTTTCTGTTTATTGACTGCGTCAGTTTGCATAAAAACCTCCCGTTCTATTTACACTCTTCAATAAGACACTGTTTCATGCAACGCCACCCTTTATCTTCAAAACTTTCCTGGATACACCCAAGACTTATCTGTCCTGATGCTTGTAAATACAGTACACACCCTCCCATCACCTGTCACATTAACCATGGCAAATTCTAATTGTCAGAAGTTCATACTTTTGTCTCAATACAATGAGTTATTTAATTAAATAACAAACAAATCAAATAATGAGGAGCATGCTGTTATTAAAAAAATGCCTACATCTTTTAATAACTTACTTAAAGTGTTTTTGAAATTATTAAATATTACGATTATAATGAGTTCCACATCCATAAAGTTGTTGTTACTCTAGTTGTGAATTCTTCACCATAATATTTTGTTAATGATGAATTTAAAATATGGATATAGCAATCTTAAAATGCACTTCTTTGGCATTTGACATGAAATACATTGCTTAAATCATTCTTTTCTCACATAGCCATGTATGATCTATTATAAAAAAATCTAGAAACTACTGTCAAACTTAATTTAATTCGATAATACTAATACATTTTCTATATCAGTGTAAGATTTTTGCTGTAAACATTCACTTCTACATTATGAAAAACACTAACAAAAAAAACCTCACTCACATTAAAAACTAAATTTACTCAACCAAGACAAGGTCAATGAATTCTTCCCATTACAGCCAAATCAAATAATAAATCAGTTCATTTCACTGACTGTTTAAGTAATTATCTGATAAAACACTGTAAATAAATAATGCAAATATACAATTAGAAAACTCTTCAAATCAAATAAATACCCATAAAGTATATAAAGAACAATAAACTACTTCAGTATGCCTACCTTGATTCTTCTGGTGTACACAGAGACCTGCTAATAGTTGAACGTGAACAACAAGTAGTTTAGTGTTTGTCTTGTCATATTTGACCAGGGCAGGGATAGCTTGTGCTGTGAAAGGTGTGGTTTCAGGTGACACACCTGTGAGCAGTGCAACTGAACCTGAACAGTCAGATACGGCACTCCGGTTAACCGTCCGGGTGTGTCTGAGGTGTGTTCTCTCAGACAGGGGACGAGAAAACACTGAATGTCAAGAATGCCATTAGTCTAAAACATTGTTCGGCTGAGTAAAACATACAAGGATAGCATCAAAATGCTTCAGACTGATGACAAGATAGTTAGAAATATTTCAACTGTGACTCTTTTACTTGTCTAGTGTCAGTTAATATCAATGTGATTGGGGCATTACTGCCTTTTACTGCTCTGGAGTGTGGATTAACCTTTGTGGGGTTATTCCCATTTTAAAAGCAATTAAAAATCTCAATTTTACTCCATAACACATTTACATGTATGACTTATCTCAAATTCAAACAACATAGAGAACAAATCCTGAATTATTGCAACCAGTCCCTACTAGAAAAGAATATACACTTGTAAAAATTAGAAACACAAGGGTTAAGGCATACATTTTATTTGTTAAATCTGTAGTTTCCAAACAGGGGACCCGTTTCGGATCTCTTTCCTCCAGGCTCTGCTCCCAAAAGGGCTGCTCATTTTCTCTCTCTCCTCTTTTTTTCCTCTCTCTTCTCTCTTTCCTTTCTCTCTCTTCTCTCCCGTTCTTTCTCTTCTCTTCACATGATTCGTTTATATCAAGGTATGATCTTAATTCCTTTTTGGAATAAGTAAAAAATTGTTGTGTGTCCATAAATCATGTCTCTTGAGTATTCATTTCCATCACAGCAGTTACACAATACTTGATGTGTGTATTTATGTATTTAAATGCATCACTTATAAACACTATAGAAAATCGAGAGTGCTCCGAACACGACGTTCAGTCAACGTACAAAAACAGTCTCGGTTGGACGACACAAATTTAAATAACATATAAAAGCAAACGCCGTGAAAATTAAACATTTTGTCATTACAGATCGAGTTTATAGGAATGGCAAATGAGTTCATTTTGACGGTTTTTATACTTTTTATATTCTGATACGCACAACATAAGACTCAGCATGAAAATCAGACAATGTGACATGCTTAATTAATCTATAAAATTATAAAAAAAGACATCTTTTTAAACAGGTGATCTACACACATTAATTAATTTCATTAAAACTTTAAATTCTATACTGTTCCGAAATTTAACACTAGGTGGTGGTAGTGCACCAAAACCTGAAAAAAAAAAAACTATTGACATTTGAATATGTTCTTTCATCACTTAAAATGGTTTCAATGGTTATTGAATGGCTACAATGGCCATTTTTAAACTTTAAATTTCTTTCATCATTTTTATTCTTTCTATTTTAAATGCTTGACATTTCATTATAATATGTTCAACAGTTTCATTTTCCTTATAATAATCACATTTTCCTGTAGGATGGGTTCCTATTTTATGTTAAGAATAATTTAGGCCTGTCTGTCCCATTCGTAATCGTGTAATTATGGTTTCCTCTTTTCTATTTCTTATTTTTGTATGTAGTTTTTATCTCTTTCTGTATTTTGTATAAATGTCTACCCGTTTCACCGTCATCCCATTGTGCTTGCCAAATTTCATTAATTTTCCTATTTATAATGTTTTTAAGCTTTGCTTTACTGATTGATACTCTCTCATTTCCTTTCATTCCTATGTGAGCAGAAATCCATATAAAGTTAACTACGCTGTTGCTCTTTGTCTTTATGGTTATTTCTTCTAAAATTTCATTAAGAATGTCTTGTCTTGTTTCTGATTTACCCGTGTTTATACTTGAGAGTGCTGATGTACTGTCTGAGCATATTACGACTTCTTTTATATTGCTTTCTTTGAGTTAATTTGATTGCTGTGAGTTCTGCTGTAAAAACGGTGTTGTCTTCTTTACATAATGCTATTCCTCCTCTATTTCCATCTCTTCTTATAATATTATATCCATTAATCACAAAGTTTAATTTCGATTTCAATCATGTTTCTTGTAAACACATGATATTTTGTTTATTTTTCTTATTGTTTATATAGTTTTTAAACTCCAGTCCATTAGCTATAATGCTTCTAACATTCCATTGTAAGATTTAAAGTGTTATTTTGACCTTCTTCTACCTGTACATTGCTTTCCGCTACGAGTGTTGTGTTAACTTCTTCCCAGTTCAGTCCTTTTATTCCCAGGAACTTTTCCACTGTTTTTTGACTACGATTGTCACCCGTTCAGTTTTTTTTTTTTTTTGTCTGAGATGTGCAACTTATTACTTCAGCCATGACGAGAATGAAGTTTTTCTTTCCCAGAATCAATGCATCGTCGCTTTTAACCTTGTGATTTTCCTTGTAAAATTGTTGTTCTTTTTACCCCTACTTCTCTTTTTCCTTTGATTTGTTTGACCGCCTCAGGAGACGTTATTCCTTGCATTTGTTTGATTTGTTGTACATTTTCTGCTTGTTTGCTCTTCTCACAGCCTCTGTACATAGCACTATGACCTCGCTACAAATGCAGCATTTTAATACTGCATCTTTTCCACATTTGCCGTATTCATGTTCACCAGCACATCTGCTACACCTTGTTTTCCCTTTGCATATATCTGCTGTGACACATATCTGATTTGTGACACTTCAAGCACCTTAAAAATGGAGGAATGAATGCTTTTACCAGGTAACTAAAGAAACCAACACACACTCTGTTTGGTAGTTTTTCTTCTTCAAACAGGATCAGAGCAGACACATTTTTCTCCGAATCTTGTTGTTTTGCCTCCGTTGACATTACTGTTAATTTCCTCATCTGAGATCGAGATTGGCACACATGAGATGTCTCCCTTTGAGATGTTGTTTCTCAGAAGTGAGCATGTGACATTTTTCACTTCAATCTTAAGTCTTTTAGTTGCTTTTTCTTGTTGTGTTTTGTCTTTGAATATAATTATCATCTGGCCGTTTCTTATGATTGTCATTTCTTTCACTTCTCCGATTAGTTTATTGATGCTTTTTGTTGGTAAAATTGGGTTCCATTTTTTTGAAAGTTTCTAAGTCTTGATTCAATTAAATGAGCACTTTGTATTTAGTTTCTTCATACTTTGTCATTATCTTTATCATTTCGTTTATAGAACTGTCACTAAATTTACGTTTGTCACCTTTTCCTCCTTTCTTCTTGTTTGGTCCTACTTGTTCCTCTTCATCCATGCTGCCTTCGTTTCCTTCCTCCATGTTATTTTTTAACTTTATTGTTAATAACAATTTTAAACTTTCCCACCACAACGAATGTTTACAACTCCACCACTTCCAGCGCTCAACAAACGTCAACGTGAGAATCTCAAAGAGTATCGCGAGATCTCCAAAAATCGGTTTTGGTGCACTACCACCACCTAGTGTTAAACTTCGGTAACAGTATGCAAACGAAAGCTTTAACGAAATTATTTCACCTTTGTGGGGTATTCCCATTTTAAACCAATTAAAATACAAATTTTACTCCATAACACATTAACATATATGACTTATCTAAAATTCAAACAATATAGAGAACATATCTTGAGTTATTGCAACCAGTCCCTACTAGAAAATAATATACACGTGTAACATTTTTATTCTTGTAAAAATTAGAAACGGATCGATTCCTTTACGACTCCTTGTTTTATGAATTGTACCCGTCTGGGTACACTATACCACTATAGTCTCTTAATGAGTGTTTGATCAGAGTAGTTAAATCTCACGGGCTATTTTCACTATAATATCTCGCTAAAGTCTCTCTTATAGAGTTATTGATCAATTTGATTGTCTTATTTTTTATTGAAATAACACAAACAGCATTTTTAAACATGACCGTGAAATCACGCTGTTTTGTCCGTCTGCTAAATCAAAACATCCTAGTTTAGTCAAAATGACTAAAAGACCAAAATCATTTATTGTCATTCATCGATACATGCAGCAGAATGCGGAAGGAAATTTCGATGGGGTAGGGAAAACCAACAGACTAGTCCAGTGTTTCTCAGTTATTTTCTGTAATGTCTTTAAGTGACGCCTTCATTTATTTGGCTTCATGCTGTCCGCTGCCAACAATTTTTAGACTCAGTAAGCACACCTGTCTCTCCTCGTCTCCCACCGCAGTCACAGTGAAGCCAAGCGCTACAAACGCGTCATATTTCCTCGTCTTAGCTTTCGGGAGACTTTCGTTTGTCTCTTTATCTCCTTCTCTCTCCGCCTGTCTTCTACACTTCGTGTCTATACTTCATACTCTGCCAATGAGAGCGCCACTGCCCCCTAATGTAGTGGAGTAGTATTGCACTTTATTCTAGAATAATAATGAAATAAAAGAGTGTCTGACAGGGTGATCAGTTTGAAGTTAGAGATTGAAGGGGTGATGTTGAATGTAATGAGTGGTTATGCTCCACAAGTAGGCTGTAAGCTGGAAGAAAAAGAGAGATTCTGGAGTGAGTTAGATGAGGTGATGGAGAGTATTCCCAGAGGGGAGAGAGTAGTGGTGGGAGCAGACTTCAACGGTCATGTTGGTGAGGGCAACAGAGGTGATGAGGAAGTGATGGGCAGGTTTGGTGTTAAGGAAAGGAATCCAGAAGGACAGATGGTGGTGGACTTTGCCAAGAGGATGGAAATGGCTGTAGTTAACACTTATTTCCAGAAGAGGGAGGAACATAGAGTTACCTACAAGAGTGGTGGTAGGAGTACGCAGGTGGACTACATCCTAAGTAGACGAGCCAATCTGAGAGAGATCACTGACTGCAAAGTAGTGATAGAAGAGAGTGTAGCCAGACAGCATCGGGTGGTGATGTGTAGGATGTTTCTGGTGGTCAGGAAGAAGAGGGGAGGAAAGATGGAAAAGAAGACCAAGTGGTGGAAGTTGAAAAAGGAAGACGTTTGTGAGGAATTCAGACAGAAGCTGAGACAGGCTTTGGGTGGTCAGGAAGAGCTTCCAGAGGACTGGGAAACTACAGCAGAAGTGATCAGGGAGACAGGTAGGAAGGTGCTAGATGTGTCAGCAGGAAGAATGAAAGAAGATAAGGAAACATGGTGGTGGAATGAGGAAGTACAGGACATCATCCAGAGGAAGAGGCTAGCTAAAAAGAAGTGGGACATCGCAAGGACTGAAGAAAGTAGACAGGACTACAAGGAATCACAGCGCAGAGTGAAGAGGGAGGTGGCAAAGGCCAAACAGAAGGCATATGATGAGTTGTATGCCAGGTTAGACACGAGGGAAGGTGAGAAGGAATTGTACAGATTAGCGAGACAGAGAGACAGAGAGACAGAGATGGGAAGGATGTGCAACAGATAAGGGTGATTAAAGAATGGAGAATGAGAGGGAAAGAAGGGGGAAAGAGGTGAACATTGTAGAGCAGGAAGTTGAAAAGATTAGAAAGGATGAGGTGAGGAAGGCTCTGAGGAGAATGAAGAGTGGAAAGGCTGTTGGTCCAGATGACATCCCTGTGGAGGTGTGGAAGTGTCTAGGAGAGACAGCAGTGGAGTTCCTATGTAGGTTATTCAACAGGATTCTAGAGAGTGAGAAGATGCCTGAGGAATGGAGGAGAAGTGTCCTAGTGCCAATCTATAAGAACAAGGGTGATGTGCAGAGTTGTAACAACTACAGAGGTATAAAGTTGATGAGCCACACAATGAAACTCTGGGAAAGAGTAGTGGAAGCTAGGTTAAGAAGGAAAGTGGATATTTGTGAGCAGCAGTATGGATTCATGCCCAGGAAGAGCACTACTGATGCAATTTTTGCTCTGAGAATGCTAATGGAGAAGTACAGAGATGGTTAGAAGGAGCTGCACTGCGTCTTTGTGAACTTAGAGAAAGCGTATGACAGGGTGCCGAGAGAGGAGCTATGGTCCTGTATGAGGATGTTAGGAGTGGCAGAGAAGTACGTCAGAGTAGTTCAGGATATGTATGAGAGGAGTATGACAACAGTGAGATGTGCTGCAGGTCAGGCGGAGGAGTTCAAGGTGGAGGTGGGGCTACATCAAGGATCGGCTTTGAGTCCCTTCTTGTTTGCTATGGTGATGGACAGGTTGACAGATGAGGTCAGACAGGAATCTCCATGGACAATGATGTTTGCAGATGACATTGTAATCTGTAGTGAGAGTAGAGAGCAGGTGGAGGGACACCTGGAAAGTTGGAGGTTTGCTCTAGAAAGAAGAGGAATGAAAGTCAGTCGTAGTAAGACAGAATACATGTGTTTGAACGAGAGGGAGGGAAGTAGAACAGTGAGGTTACAGGGGGCTGAGCTCAAGAAGGTGGAGGAGTTTAGGTATTTGGGGTCAACAGTCCTGTGCGACGGGAAGTGTGGAAAAGAGGTGAAGAGGCGAGTGCAGGCAGGTTGGAGTAAGTGGAGAAAAGTGTCAGGGGTGTTGTGTGACAGAAGAGTGTCAGCAAGAATCAAAGGAAAGGTGTACAGAACAGTAGTGAGAGCAGCTATGATGTATGGGTTAGAGACTGTAGCAGTGAGGAAGAGACACGAGGCAGAGATGGAAGGAGCAGAGATGAGGATGTTGTGGTTCAGTTTAGGAGTGACAAGGATGGACAAGATTAGGAACGAGCACATCAGAGGAACAGCTCCGGTTGGTTGTTTTGGAGACAAAGTCAGAAAAGCCAGATTGAGATGGTTTGGACATGTGCAGAGAAGGGATAGTAGTTATATTAGTAGAAGGATGTTAGAGATGGAGCTGCCAGGCAAGAGGGCAAGAGGAAGGCCAAAGACAATTTATATAGGTGTGCTGAAGGAGGACATGAAGGTAATTGGTGCAAGAGTAGAGGATACTGAGGCCAGAGTTAGGTGGAAACAGATGATTTGTTGTGGCGACCCCTAAACTGGGAACAGCCGAAAGAAGAAGAAGAAGAAGAAGAAGAATGAAATAAAAAAGCATGTTCCCCGAGGTCAAACGCGCCACCCTTGACGGAGCCTCGCGCCCCGCTGGGGCCTCACTATTTGAGAACCACTGGACTAGTCCATCATTTTTTGCTGTGGTAGAAAAAAATTACGAGGCTTCGGTCCCTCATGGCTCCGGCTCGCGGGAGCGGAGAGATCAGCTGATTGCGTGCATGCGCCTCGGTCCCTGACTCCGGCTCGCGTGAGCGGAGCGTTCAGCCGATCGCGTGCACGCGCCTCGGTCCCTGACTCCGGCTCGCGTGAGCGGAGCGTTCAGCCGATCGCGTGCACGCGCCTCGGTCCCTGACTCCGGCTCGCGGGAGCGGAGCGTTCAGCCGATCGCGTGCACGCGCCTCGGTCCCTGACTCCGGCTTGGCTCAGTTACTCTTGTCACACACAAGCGCTGCTTGAGGAGTAGCGACGTTCTTCATTTCACGTTCACCGCTCTCATCTTCGTTTTGCGGGATTATTCCGAGTCTCGGGACACGCTGGATTCCGCGCGGTAAGAACCAGTCCTCCTTTTTCTCCGTTTCTGAAGGGCTTCGATGTGTCGCTCCTCATCCCGATAGCAGCCGCGAGCTCGTTTCATGAGATTTCAGTTTCCATCTAACGTTCCATCTAACGTTCCATCTAACCTTATCTCCGCTCTCTTTACTCTTCCACTCCTGCTCAATTAATCTAGGATCCTTGTAAACACTAGCATAGTGATATTATCCTTCTTTGGATGGAAAACAAGGAAGAGGCATATCGCCAGTTTGAAAAGTTCGAGGTTCAAGCGTATTGTTTTGCTACTTACTTACTTATTTACGTTAGGCTACTTGTTGAAACGCAGTATTTTGAGCCTGTAGCAAGTTTGTCGTCGTTGTTGGGTTAGTGAACCTCATTAAGTATGTACTGGTCGTAGAAGTTTGTGTGTGTATTTTATATATGTGATGTTTGGAGAGTGTCGGATGAAACTGCAGATGCCCTTGATACGGCGTCACCCGGGCAACTGCTTCAGCACCATGGAGAGTCTCTCTCTCTCTCTCTCTCTCTCTCTCTCTCTCTCTCTCTCTCTCTCTCTCTCTCATTCTCACTCTCACTCATTCTCACTCTCACTCTCTCTCTCACTCTCTATCTTCTCTCTCATTCTCACTCTCACTCTCTCTCTCTCTCTCAGCGCTCTTTCTCTCTCTCTCTCTCTTTCTCTTTCTCTCTCTCTCTCTCCCTCTCTCTCTCCTGTGTTTTGCTTGCTGTGAAGCTATTTTTAGCATATAACACTGATGCTAATCATACCTTTTTGTGAGTTTCTATTTTGATCATTAGCTTCTATGTGTTACTTAATTAGCTAAGCTATACCTTGTCCAATAAGCAAATATTTACATTGATGATCGACAGACACCATCATCCAAATGGCTCACATTCTTCACTTCAGGAATAACAGCAGCAGCTCAAACAGTGTGGAGCATCTGTTTTTGAGCGGAGCTTTCACTCAGCACTCAGATGACGCCACTGTCTCTCAAGAAAACCATCATGAAAACATATCTCTCGTTTCAGCTTGATTATTTGAAACAAACAGATCTGTAATCCGTTTCTAAAATTCTGCAAACCAAAATCTGTAGATCAACTGTCTGCCCTTTAACTAGAGGTAAAGACCTCTACACGTCTATCTGAATGGGGCGAGATACGCATCAACATTCCCATGGTGTGCATTTTGCAAGCTGTTTAAAGTTGATGCAGTGATCTCTTAAAAATGAAAGATCCACAGCAAGCAGGAGCGTATAGGTGTGTAGAGGTCTTTCTCCTTCTTCATCTCCTCTAAGCTCCTGAGGCTACGTTCAGACTGCAGCCAGAAGTGCCTTAAATCCAATTTTTTTTGCCAACATGCGACATGTATCTGATATTTTCAGGACAATCTGAACAGCTCAATTCCTATTTTTTTCAAATGCGACCCAGGTTGCTTTCATAGGTGGTTCATATGAGTCTGATACATGCGTGATTGTTTTATATACAATCTCAGTCTGAAAAGCCAGGTCGCATTTATTCATCTACTATAAAAAAATTAAAAAACCTTTCTTTTTTCCTCCTCTGTCTTTATCTTCTTCCTTTACTTCCTCACTGCTTTGGTTTCTTGATCAGTTGATACAATTCTATCATGAGAAGTAGAGATAGACTTTGACGGTGTAACAGATCTTATATTGTTTCTCCCCTAATATAAGTCGCTTTGCACAAAAGCGTCTGCCAAATGCATAAATGTAAAATTCTGAGTGTAACTGGAAAGTTTAACGACAGTTGTGGCTGAGGATGGAGATGAACGCCGTCAGTTGATGGAAAGTGAATTGAAGGAATAAAACTCTAAATATCTCTTCTTTCTCTTCTTCTTGAGAAGATTTGGTTGAAATGATGATGCTCTGATCAGAAATGAACTTGCATAAAACCAAAGAATTATGAGCAAATCACAAACCACTTAGCGAGCAGGACAATCATTGAGCAGGATTCTTTTGATTCACAGAGCAGATACAAGAACAAGCAGTCAAAAAAAATTGATTCCATTAAAAAATGGAAACCTGCAGTCTGAATGAAGCCTCTGTTGATGTCTTGTTCACCTTGTGAATTCCTCCTTGTAAAAAAAATAGGCTGCTTCTTGCTCCTTGTCTGGCTCCTGAAAACAAAACATTTAATGTACTTTTGAATGTATTTTGGTCGAATTAACTCTTCAAATGTTTTATTTGTCTGGCTAACATTATATTACAATAACTACACTTATTTTAGTTGTTTTCCATAGTAACAAATCTACAAATATGAATGTTTGTTCAGTACTCGTTCAGTAGAATTGTCGCTGATCAAAATTTAAACCTTAAATATAAAAGCATATATGGTATTAAGCTTTGCAGCAGTGGCTGTTCCAGAAACGCTTGTTTTGAAGCGCGCTTGTGTTGGGCTGCTAATGTTTGTTATGCATTTCTTCCACTGTAAGGAGAAAGAAGAGCTTCCATCTGCACGAACACGATTCAATGTTTTAGTATTGTTTTTATGATGCGCTGGCGTTCGAACAAGCTATGGATTGTTCCGAAAGGTCTCACTTTTAGTTTCTCCATTGATCAAAAGAGTGTCTGACTAGTCTCACATGAATATTATTTTTAAAGGGAAATATTGAAATAAAAGAGGCGCAGGTTTAATTTTGCTTTGAATCTGTTCTTGAAGAAAGAATTCCCTTAAAAGTCTTGGGTATGATATTTTTTACTTTGCATTTAGTCCAGTTTGAGTATTTCTGAAGTCATAAATTAAGTCACCGATTTAAGATTGATATGTTTTGTGTTGTGTATTGTTTGGTAAACCTGATGAAACATGAGCCCGTAACATTGCCAGCCTCATGTTACCGCTCTGGCGGTGGCTGGGCTGCTCTGGAAGTATTGTAACATACATTTTCATTGATATAGCATCACGGTGGCGCAGTGGGTAGCACGGTCGTCTCACAGCAAGAAGGTCGCTGGTTCGAGCCTCGGCTGGGTCGGTTGGCATTTCTGTGTGGAGTTTGCATGTTCTCCCCGTGATCGTGTGGGTTTACTCCGGTTTTCCCCACAAGTCCAAAGACATGCGGTATAAGTGAATTGAGTAAGAACAATTGTCCACAGTGTTTGAGTGTGTGTGTGAATGTTAATTCTGCTGTGGTGACCCCGAAAGCGAAGAAAGCCATGAAGATGGATGGATGGATGGATGGATTTTCAGTGATCTGTTGATGTCAGACTGGTGTGAAGGAATAGCCCAGATGCAAGTAATGAAGTACCAAAAATAGTCTAATAAATTAGATGTTCAAATAAATGAAGGTCTTTGTGGCCACAAAACAAAAAAATATACAAATATGGAAGGCTCTCACTAAAGTTTAGGACATGTTTCTCGACAGAAGTTGTCTTTGGTGGCAAGCTCCTCTATTACCATCGTGCGCAGAGCAAAGGTGAGGCTTTTACCACAAAGACTAGCAAGCTAGCTGTAAAATTTGGTACCAAAGCAGTCAGGGCACTGTTTCTCCCCCTTGGATAATTGTTCAGAGAGCGGTGTATAATCCTTGCTTAGTTTTGTTGCCAATTAGAGTATTGACAGGTTTCAGATGATTTGGTCTAGATAACAATGCTGAACCAACCGAAGAAAAACTCGATATTTGCTGAAATGCTTGGAAATAACAGTTGACAACTAACCTGGGAAGCTGCTAACAACACAATAAACGGTACTCATGTGGGCAGGTCACATTTAAGAAATCCATCCATCCATTTTCATGTCGGCTTTCTTCCCTTTCGGGGTCACCACAGCGGAATGAACCACCAACTCTCTGGCACATGTTTTATGTGGCGGATGCCCTTCCAGCTGCAACCCATCGCTGGGAAACATTCACACACGCATTCACACTTTAACACTATGGACAATCATTCTTTCTCAATTTACTTATTCCGCATGTCTTTGAAAACCGGAGCACCCGGAGAAAACCCACGTGATCACGGGGAGAACATGCAAACTCCACACAGAAATGGCAACCGACCCAGCCGAGGCTCGAACCAGCTACCTTCTTGCTGTGAGACGACCGTGCTACCCACTGCGCCACCGTGACGCCCTACATTTAAGAAACCAATAGTGGAAATAACTTATGTAAAAAACAACTCTGTGCTGGCCAGTCAAACTCATCCACACCAGAGTCTCTCATTCTTGTCTTTATGGATCTTGCTTTGTGTTGCTCAGTCATGCTGGAAGAGTATGGGGCCTGCTCCAAGATGTTCCCATAACACAAGGCAATCAAAAAAGTACATTTCTCCTTGAACCGCCAAGCTCAGACTTGTTCATCAGATCGCCGGATACTCCAGAGAACACATCTCCATCGCGTTAGAGTCCAGTGGCTTTGCAGCACTGCAGCTGATGTTTTGCAGTGGGCTTATTGGTGGATGGCTTGATGCAGCTGAAGCCCCTTCCAGGAAGCTCTCTGAATTCCTGAGCTGATCTCTCAACCATTCTTTTGTCCAAATAGCTATAAAAACAGTCTGCATTTCGAGCAGTTTGATTACACTGGTGGCAAAAAAGGTGAATGGAACCTTGATTCCCATTCTTTTAGCAATATACTGTAGTATATGAGTTCACCAGAAGAAAACATTTCTGTACAATATTTTCGGTTAGTGAGCCTGTCTGTGATAAAGGATCATTCCGGATTTCACTCACAGATTTAAACATGCTCTTTCCATGCTGGCCTCCACAGCAGCTGTCTCCTCAGATCTCCAGCCGTAGCCATGACTGGAAAGATCCAACCCCCTCTACTCCTGCACACGAAAGACTATTAACTCACCCCAGTATGCTCAATATGAGCCGGCGACCCTTGATTTCTGGAGCAAGTGAATCACGCAGGAGTTCTAAAAGCCTCTCTAGATGTCTAGAGTGATATTCTGGGAGAATATTCTTCTCACCAATAAGCTGTCTTAATCTTTAGGAGGGGACTGGGTTTTTGGCCTGAAGGAAAGCTTGGCAATAAATCACGTTATAATTTAATTTATGTGAGGAACCATGAAAGAAAGCAAGCAGGAAATGCAATTTGCCGGCTCTCAGAATTCTGAACAAACACGGCTGGCTTCGGAACAGAACACAAGGAGCTCTTTTTGAGAGGCACAGAGAGGCCTTTTCTGGTCGCTGGATTACATATGTGAATAGTTGTTATAGATTCATTTCTTTGTAGAATTGATCAATTAAAAGAAAATTAGGATTATATTTCCACTCACTATGCCATGTTTCCAAATTAGTTTTCGTATAGTTAGATGTCAGTAATTTCCATTTATATAAATAATAAACACAGCCACATATTAAGATTAGAATTCAGAAGCTTACCGGGCAAGCATTCATGTGAAGTCACACCTATGAAAAGCTATAACGGGTTGCCAGAGGATGAAATATGTGCGCTTATTATGGATGGCTTAATATGTTATGGAATTTTTTTTTTGTTAAACCTGTCTATTAACCTTTAAATAGAATTATACCTTAGTTTAACAAATGTTACTGCTGAATTAGATGTCAAGATGATTACGTTTCCCCTCCAAAAAAACTAAGGACATAATTTCAATCCTCCATTAATTGTTTAAGCTGCATTTACCTTTTAGACAGTTTTAATCCAGTTTAATGGATGATTGTTGTGATTATTTGTAATGAGAAAACATGGAATGGAACATGAGATTAACTGTGAAGACTGGGTTCTTTTTAACAAATATATATATCTTTTTTTGACTGCTGAATGGAAAAGTCTTGCCATTAAGATTGCCAATTTACACAGTTGTCTAGAAGTCAATATTATGGAGATGCCTCTGGAATTATGTTCATACATTATTTTCAGTGTTTCAAGGTCTTTTCCTTGAGTGCTTCCTGAGAGGGGCATTTGCTCTTTCTCCTAGTGACAGAGTTTTATAGCAGCCCATGGTCTGAGAGATGATCTCACGCTAAGATCTGCTGGCAGACAGTGCTAAAGGCTGTGATACAGACACTTTCAAGAATGGGGTTCATGAACTGCATTGTGTGTTTTTCATTAAGAATGATTTTAGGCCTTCTGATTATTGGGGGTGGCGTTCAAAGCAGTATTAACTTTTTTGATTTTATAACACATATACCATTCAAAGTTCTTGTGTGGGCATCACGGTGGCGCAGCACGGTCATCTCACAGCAAGAAGGTCGCTGGTTCAAGCCTTGGCTGGGTCGGTTGGCATTTCTGTGTGGAGTTTGCATGTTCTCCTCGTGATCGCGTGGGTTTTCTCCGGGTGCTCCGGTTTCCCCACAAGTCAAAAGAAACATGCGATATAAGTGAATTGGGTAAAAACAATTGTCCATAGTGTTTGAGTGTGAATGAGTGTGTGTAGATGTTTCCCAGCATCCGCCGCATAAAACAAATGCCAGAGAGTTGGCGGTTCATTCCGCTGTGGCGACCCCGAAAGGGAAGAAAGCCGACATGAAAATGGATGGATGGATGGAGTTCTTGTGTACCATGGCTTTTATTAGGGATTGCCAGTATGGCCAGCTCTGATGGGACCTAAAATCATCACAGAGGCATCACAGGTGAACATTTTCCCTTCCCAGGGATTGATTAATGTCATCGTGTGTTGTCTGAGAACAAAGAACATACCGACTCATTCTAGCATCTTTGCGCATGTGTTGTAAGCTTAATCGCTGGAGAGGCACGGAACGAATCTGATAGCATCTTTCTGGGCAAGGAGAGTATCAGATTGTGCTTTTGCCTTGTTTTACATTATATACTGGCTTGTTTCCAAACTATAGGGCTTGAGGCCAAATGACCAGAGAAATTCTGATATCGAAGATGTTTAGTGTGTGCGTGTGTGTGTGTGTGTGTGTGTGTGCGGGTGTGTGTGCGCGTGTGTGTGTGCGTGTGTGTGTGTGTGTGTGCAGTAATAGCCTGAGCAATACTTCCTGTGAAATGTACCTTCTTGTTTGTATCCCAGTCAGCTCACTATCTTTATGAAGCTCAAATTGTGTGCGCTGCTAGTGAACAGTAAAGCACTCACCTCTTTGGAGGGTATCCTGCTTGTAACTAGATTACATTTATTTATAAACTATTTATACACAATTGAAGTGTTATTTTTCCTGGCTTCGAAAATCTGCAATGTTTTGGGATGTAAAGAAGTATAACCTTTATTTGTGGAGGAAATGCTTTGGGAGATCCACCAAAAAACATTCAGCTCCTGACTGTTTTTTGAATGAGAGTCAGTACAACTAATGATTTCCAATGAAGTTGAGACTAAAACTCAAAATGTGATCCAATTCCAGAACAAGTGAGTGTATTATTTTAAAGTAAATAACCAAAATGAAATCACAATAGAAATCCTCATAGCGTAGGTGAATTTTTTGACGCCAATACTATTCAAAACTCTTACATTGCGTTGGTAAATGTAATGGATCGGTCACATGAGAAAAGAACTAAAGGACCCGACCCAAACTGCACTCGATACCATCAGAGAGAAGTAATGTGTCGAACGAACAAGACTTAAACCTGAACGCAGATCAGAGCTGAGGTGAACCAGACTAAACGACCCAGGTAGGCTTAAGTAATGTTTTTTTTTCTCCTAGAATTGTAGTTATTGGTATTTTACTCAAATGAATTAAAAGAACGAAAAAAAAGGTCTCGTTCATTATTTTTGATGTGGGAACAACACTTCAAAATGCCAGTAATGTCAGAAAATGTATGTTATCATCACATGGCACCTTTAGTTTCAACTGTAATTTGGTAGATGATTATGTCTGGATGGAATCCTTCTGTTTGGGAGTGATCTGAGGTGAACCTGTTATTTTTGTATTCCGTCTGCAAATACTGGATAAATGTTATTGTGAGTGACTATCATGTCATCTTGAACCAAGCGCTAACTCCATCCAACCTGAAGCTTTGTGTGGCCGCTATCCCAGCCAACAAAAACAAGTCACCTTGGCAGATTGAAATCCTAATTGATCTTACTGATCAGTTGTTTCTTTTATTTCGATCTCTGATGACAAGGAGACAGAGTACATTATCTTTGTGAACGAAAAATCAAGTCTCCCTTTCTGTCCAATCTTGCTCACATCATTTACACTCAAACTCAGCTGTTCACTTAAACATGAAAGCTCAGCTGCTCCTGAGAACATGTAAAGGGGTTTTCCAAATCTGATGTTTTGTTGAACTGCTCTGTTTGGCTAGGATGCTGAATTAAATGTATTTATTCTAATGACATTTGGAGGTCTGAATTTATATTTTTCTGAAACTGAAAAACAGACTGACAGTGTTTACTGGTTCAGATATACAATTGAACAGAGCTGTACGCCTGAGCTGTAGGAGATAAAGAAAGAAGGGCTGCTCGGCAAATAACGAGCCAACACATCTTTCTATTGTTTTAGTGTCCTCGGTGCTTGTAAACAAAGCAAGAACTTGCTCCCTTTTTTAGAAATAATTCCTCTCAATGGGAATGTTTACATAAATGAAAACAGTTTATTTTTGTATATAATATCCTTTGGTTTGTTTGAGGCCCTTGCTATATAAATGCGTCCTCGCACTGGCTGCTTCTGCTTTCATAAACATCTTTCATATGCCACTGGACATGTGCCAAATATATAAAAAAGTGTAACATTATTCCACATGCTCTCATGGAAGCTTTTTGAAATGCATACCTAGTACCCCACACACTCTTATTGTGTGATTCTAACTCAACACGTCAGGCTGGAGATTATTTTCCACTCGTTCACTGGCTAATGCATGCAGGGAGATGATATCCTTAAGAAAGCAGGGTTTACTAGAATTTGAATGAGTTTAGCAGGAAGTGGTTATTTCATTGGAAACACTCGGGTGAGTGTGCAGCCTGGAACCTAATCCTCTTTATTGGACAGAGTCTCGTTGTGTTCTCACGGGACGTCCACTCCCATTAATAATGCTGCGTGCTCTGGATGCTGATGAGGCTGAGGGAAGAGTATTGTTATTTGATTTATCCTTGGGCTTGTCGTCTCATTTGCACTCAATTGTGGTGAATTAGAATATATTTCCAAATTGTTCCTGAAGAATTAATGTGTATTAATTTAAAAACTAGATTGACTTCCAAAAAAAGCAGTAACTAAGACAAAAAGCAGTCTGGTTCAGAGCCCCTGATGGCCAATTTAAAATATATTATAAAGTTTCTTTCGAGCTTCACACACTGTCTTCCTCTTCTTTTCGTAAGCAAGACAGTGAGTGAACTGAATGAACCTTTTTTCAAACCAGTGCTTCAATAGGGTTCAAAGCTTCATAAAGCCTCGTTTTGTCATCACTACCTGCAGCCATTGACAGCATGCAGTGGATCCAGAACATATTAAACTCTAAAGTACAACCTCCATTAAAACCATAACAAACACAAGATGAAGTTCACCGTCATATAGCCACCTACCTTCAGCCGGTATAAACAGTGTGTGCAAAAAGGGATGGAGGAAAGCTGTCAATCACAGCTCATCCTGTTACATGCTTCTCTCACCATATCGAGAAAGATGATCACATGCACATCCCTCCACATACTGTTGTTCCTTGGTTTTAGACACAGTTAGTGTGAATTAATCCAAGTTTTATACTTTGCCAACAAAGTGTGCTGTGATACCGAAGCCCAGTGGTCCCACGCGAGCACGACGTGTGGTTCGTGCAGTAATGTGTTCATTTTCTGTACCTTCTCATTGACAAACATAATGCAAACTGACACCGTGCTAATTGCGCAATTCTTTTTTACCACTTTATACATTTCAAATGAATCGAATGCATTAACGCGTTAATTTTGACAGCACTTTTGATAACGACTTGCTATTTTAAACGGTTAAGCAAGAGTGTATAAGTTATTTACAAGTTGATAAAAACAAGTAACTTTAGTTCATTTAAAAACAAAGATGTGAATTGTATGTATGTGAAGTTGGTGCAGGAGTGACTTCACACACAGGACCCCAAACAGATGTTACGAACAGCCGCGATGGACGAGACTCTCCTCATCCTCAAAATTCAGAAACAAAAAGTGATTTTGATCCCCAAACACTTTTTATTAAGACTTAGCTGAAGACAGAGCTTGGGATCGAGTCGTTGAGGCTGTCGGTGCTGAAGGAAGATATTCGTGTTTTATCTGTTACTGAGAGCTCGAGCTGCAAAGTTAACAAAAGTAGTTTGAACAAAAATGTGTTGGGATGTGGGGTGGGTAATTCCTCTGGGGGCTGGAGTTAATAATTTACAGAATTATTGTTTATTTAATAAATATAATGAATGTACAATTGTGTTAAAAAGCGCCCTGTTATTGGTGTGCATTATGAAATTTTGTTTTATAATTGCCTAACATGTTTTTTTTTTTGCTTAACCTTTTAATTCTTAGTGTTTTTATATTTGAAAGGAACACTTTTAACATTTACACAAAATAAGAGCAATTTTGTTTTTTCATTTTTACCTCTCTTTGTGGCTACAGTGTTTGTATCAGTGATTATCTCAACCTCCTGTCCGAGGCCTACTAGCCATAAACCTTGACTGATCCATGATCTCCTTGATCATGTTCATTCTGCCGTGCGTTCAGTAAAGTGTGTTTAGCAACATTGATGATTGTTTAGACATCACTAGTCATGCAATCTTGTTGGCACACATGAATGGTGAAGGGTTTGTTTCTCTTGTGTTGTGTCTTTTGTGTTTGAGCACATAGCATTTTATCTGTCATAGATTGACATGTCAGCGCAATGCTCTCGTTCATTAGTACTCTCTTTAAATGTCCCTTTCATAAGATGCCTGTTCATTGTTGTATGTAAAGAAAGATAAGTGGTAGACTATTATTTAAGCTCCTACAGCTTTTAGTCTTTTTCTAGTTTTTTGTTCAGTACATGTTGAGTATATGTTGTGGTAAAATGGATTTAAGCATCCCTTGGAATACGGAGTGAGGAAGGGCAACAACAAACAGCTTTATTTCATACAAGGGTCTAACAAAAACTGCCATTATATCTTTTTTAGTAATTTTGAATTGAATAAAATGATGACAATTCTATTCTGTCAAGAAGTAAAAATATTCGGATTTTGAATACACGTTCAAAGATTTTTGATTTTTTATCGTTTATGCCCAATGGCATTGCTTTTTATTTGTTTGTGTTTATGAATGTTCATGGAGTCATGACTAAAGAAGGCTGCTCCCCAGTAGAAGTGCTGCAGCTAATGATGCTTTAGCTCAGAGTCAGAGATTACCCACTGCTCTGCTCCATATGTCCACACATACCCACACTCATCTAGCTGTGGCTTTTCTAACCACTGCTGCTCTGCCATATGTGCAGGTTTTTTGCAAATGCAGGCACACTCTGAACGGCACTATTTCTTGTATACTCCGATACTATTTTTATTCTCAGGTCATACAGTACTTGACTGCCTTGTAATTTTCCATTAATAACAAAGGTTTTAGCTCTCGATAATGCTGTTGGGTTGATGCTTTTACTAAACCAGAACATCGATTGCCAAAAATACTAAGAGGGTTGATGTACAATCAAATTGCCATTATTCTCTGTACGGGGAACAAATGTCGTAACTTTCATAACCCATTTTTCCCTGGCTGGGATGGGGGAATTTATGTTGATAATTAGTCAGGAAGGTGTTTCTTAAGGGGATCAACCATCTCTGACAATATCTTTTTATAAAGCGCTTTTTTAGCAGTTGCTTTCAAAGCAGCTTCACAAAGTCCTCGTCCCCCAGGTGTCTGTACCTCAAAGCTGGATTAACTGGCTAAATTTTGAATTAGTTTGCCCCAATCCTGGGTTTTGGGTTCTATGAGAGGATCTAGGTTTTAATAAATCCATGTCACCCTGGCTAACCTGCTCAGGGCAGGTTATATTCTAACTTATAGATTGATTGATTGCATGCTTACATTCATCCAATCAGCGGTTATAAAAGGAATTTTAAGTAATGTAACTCCAGCGTCTTCACCTGTTCTTCTCTATCCAATTTCTGTGCAAATTGTTTGACAAGCATTTCATAGGGAAAGAGTTTTTGGAGACAGGTTCTTTAGATGCATATTTACATTAAAGATACAGGTTCTACACGGAAGAAAACACTGTGTGACCTCCACAATTTGATATGTTCAGTGAGGCATTGACCAGCAGCCACTTTTAGCCAGAAAAGATTGAATCTAATGAAAGTGAAAGAATGAACTCTCTGCAGATGATGTATGAGTCAGTGCTGCCATGGTGCTGTGCTAAACCTGTCCTGATTTACTGAGGCTATTAAAGGCTGAGATGGTCAACATACACCCTCTTCATCTTGTTGATACATAGGAGCAGGGTGAGAGATACGGAAACCAAAAGTACTAAAACCCTGAGCAGTAAGAGAAGGGGCAGCAGACAGTGAGGAAGAATTATCAGCACAGTGTAGGGGTCTATGTACTCAAGCTATAGTGGACCCAGTTTTACATTTAGCTGACATGAAAACCTAAGCATGAGCATGGTTTACATGACTCATCTGTCCCAACAGGACCTGCAAGAGCTGTAAAGCCATGGACTAAGTAAAACAGTGACCACATCCAATCCAGGAAATGAACATGGATGAGTGTGAGAAACAATAACAAAGATGACGAGTATTTCACCTAGCCACTGTATTCCTTCACTATTAGTGACTCGTTGCATTAGAAGTAGCCGTCTCAAGGCTGATTCATCAGAACACCGACCTTGCATCTAACTAAGTTCAGGAGGAACGCATGTTGGCAATTAGTTAATAAACTAAAAGAAGGCTAAAATATAAGCTCTACTCAATCTGGCTTCAGTTCTTTCAACTTCTTCACCTCACACACCTCTAAGAAAGTAGGAAGCTTTTGGCCATAATTGTGAGCTCTAACTTCTCTCCTCGTGTTTTACAAACAAGTAAGTGACAATGAACTAAGAAATCGAATAGTATTTTATAAAAAACAAATTTAAAGCACAAAAAGGGAAGTTAACTTTAATAAAAAAAAGTAGGTAAACGGGTTTAAAGGGAAATGTAAACGGTAAAAAAAGACAAGACTCACCTTGATTCAATCATATTATAATTTTATAAATAAATGTAATATTATGAAGCCCTATTACAACAACAGAGCTGCCTATGGTGCTTTACAATGCCAGCCTAAAGGTAAGGCCACATTGGGGTGAAATTTTGCTGTGAAAATTGGTCTGATGCTAGGGGAAGCTCCACTCTCCGCCAATGCATGTGGATCTTTTGCAGACTTGCGAGGAAGTGCGGATGGAGCTTCACCGAGAAGTCTTGGTCGGTGCAGTCGTTGGTGTAGAGCAGTGGTTCTCAAATAGTGGGGTGCGCCCCTCTGCGCTTAAAAACTTAAAAACCTTTTAACTTTTATTACCATCAAAATATCATAGGGATAGTCCACTAACTCAGCATTTCCATCATAATGTTTATGCCATTAGCACAGCTGACTATTACTGTATAGTTTATTTAATAATTCCTAATTTAAATTATGAGAAAACCTGTGAGAAAATAACATCTGTGAAAACAGCTAACATTCCCAACTTTGAAGATCAATAACATCAACATTTAGTAGTCCACTATCTCAGCATTCCATCATCAGCATATAAGCCTATTAGCAGCATAGCTGATTTGAATAATTTTTTCTGACTGTATAGCTTATTTTACAATTCATAATCAAATCATTGCTGTCAGTAAATAACAACTGCAAACTGTACATTTTACAGTTTAGATTTTTTTAATCAAGTAGACATACATTTATTTTAATAAAAATCGTAACAGTAAACATGTTAATGAAGATGAGATAAGACAGTAATGTCTCATGGGTTTTACTTTATCTGACGCAAGTTACTGTTATGAACATAATAAAGGCACACAGTTGTGACAGTGCATTTCGTGTGTGTAACTTTATTGTCTGTGTGTGTGACAGAGCTGTTGTAAAACCAAAGTTTGTGTTAGTAAACCATCAGAGTCGCGCATTTTCAGGTTGTACTGTGAACATCTTGTGCATGAATTTAGGGAATTCCAACAATAGCACAAAATTAAACATTGTGATTGATTGATCTTAAAAAAAACTACATTTCTTTTTGTAAACCCTGTTAAACATTTTTTATCTATTTCAATAGTTTGTGTGTTTCCTCTGGTTCTATGCATTCTTCATGCACCAACAGTTCCACAGAAGTGAGGGGAGAGTCAATATTTAAAGAGCGATAATTCTCAATGTACTGCTGCTGTTGTGAGGCATGTTTTCTTGCTGCTCTATCAAGCATTCATTCTTGTCAGCGGAATAATCTTATTGTGTGTTCTCCTGTATTATATTTGATTACTGAATTCACTGTAGGTATTTATCAAAAGTGAGCTGCCTTTCAGGGGGACGTCTCATTTTGGTTTGATTCACTTGATCTTTTTTTTCTTACGTTATCTGAAAAGCCAAAGTTTTCGCTAAACATTTCAACAACAAAAAAAAAAACTGAAAATGTACACTGTTGATTCTGCAAGTATACAATGACATTAATAATGGACAGAATTGCATGCCTATTTTCATGTTCAGTGGTATCATTTGTGCTAGAAGAGGTGAAACTGTTAACACCAAGTGTGCATCTAGTTTATGACTACATTGAATGTGTGACATGGCTTTCAAGTCTCCAGCATCTTGTGATCGGCGTTTGATTAATCCTCTAATAAAAAGCTTTGCTTTATAATTTCAGCTCAGTGCATTCATCTTTATGGTGCGCTGGTGTGTGGGCCAATTGTGGCAGAAGTGAAAGTCTGGCAGAAGAGAAATTGCTTTTAATACTGCACCAAAGACATAGTATGTCAGAGCTTAAATCTAATGTATTGACCCATGTTTGTTCATGTCTGGAATCCAGGCTTTGTTCAACAATGAATTTAAATTGAGTTAATCGAAGCAAAACTTCTTGAGCAAGTAAAATAACAAATTAATATTATGCCTTTATTTTATTTTATTTGTTACCTTTTAAAAGCCGAGTTGGGGAGGGACAGGGGATGAGGTCTGAAAGATTTAAGACCTGCATTGATAAGCTAGTCCCAGAAGCAAGACTCAATTAATATTCATTACTGAAATGAGTTTAAACAAATGAAAGCATCGCAAATGTTTGACCATGTGGTCAAAATTTCCGAGTGACGAATGACAGGCAAGCTGTGTTTAATTTGCTGCATTACCTCTTCTGACTTGAAGAGCTTGAGGCTCAGGCTGCTCAGTCTGAGACGTCATGCGGTATGGGACAAAACATCTGGGTCTCTCATTGAGCCAGTGAAACTGAAACCCAACAGTCCCAATGAAGCAGGTCTGGATGATTCAGGACCATGACTGTTTGGAAACCCTGACCCTCATACCGTCAATCCAGTATCATTCACTAAACTTGGCCAGGATCAAGTTATTATTCATAAATTTGATGTTAAACATGTGTTTACTCTTATGGGCGCTCCTCTGAATTCACAAATAACTGCTTGGGTCTGAGATTATTTAAAAGGAAAGGGAACATATGGTGTTGCTGTAGCTCAGTGAATTTGTCAATCACTCTGCTCCGTGCAGATCTGCATTACTGAGATAAACAGCTTAGAAAAACTTCTCACCGTGTTTTGAAAAAAGGCAGAAAACGTGCCTTCCTGTTTTCACAGATTAGTTCTGCTGAAGATAATAAACGAGATCCCCTCAAATACAGATTCTGAAAAGGTGACTGTGCTTGTTCTACTTGACTTGAGCGCTGCTTTTGACATTGTTGATCATGACATTTTCATTGATAGGCTGGAAAACCGTGTTGGTCTTTCTGGGACAGTGCTAGGAAGGTTCTTTTGTCAGCACATAAAGGAAATAAAGAAATCCTTAATCATGAATAATCTATTTTTCCACAACACACCTCTTTTGTTCAGCCTGTACATGCTACCAGTGGGTCAATTAAAGAGATTTTTTTTGGGCTGATGACACTCCATCTACTTAGCACTTTCTCCTAACAACCACTAGACCGTAAACTCTGTCATTGCTTTTGGGAATAAAGGCGGACGTTCTCAAGGTGAACAAAAATACTTTAGATTTTGCTGGCCTTGGCCAAATTATTGACACAATAACTAGGTTTTGAAGCATGAATTAAATGTTTTGGGTGAGTAACTACATTTTGCAGACATGTTATAAAGTTTTGAAGTTCCTGCAAACAGTTGTGACATTTGCACTCACAGTTTAGAGAATGTTAAAACATGAAGATTTCCATCACCATAGAATTGCCCTTGCAACAACGCACTGGGCAAATAGCAGAAAGAAAGTTTCCAAGAAAGTGAGCAAAAGCAGCCACTTTCATTGGTTCATTACAATATCAGAGGTAATTTTGTCCGGAGCTCTATACCGTTGCAACTATGTACTGCAGGTTCACACCTCCTTCTATTGAATTTATCTTTTAATTTTCTTGGGTTTCAGCTGGCAGTTTATCAGTGTGCTGTGGTCACTGAACCTGATCCAAGAACATCTGTCAACATAGCATGACGAAAAAGTTGTATAAATGTGCTGTTCAGACTGAGGTCACATCGAACAAAAAAACGCAGCTATGAAGACCACATATGAATGTGACCTCCAAATTAAGTTTTTCTTCAAGTATCCTCCAGCATTACTGTTTCAGCTTCAGTGTCTTCGTTCAGGGGTTAGAAATTGAACAGCTTTCAAGGCTTGTGCTAATATCCATGGATGAACTAAAATAATACATGTTACGGATGAGGGCAAAGTTAGATTTGTCTAAACAGCTGTATTTCTTACAAACTCACTTATGCACAGTGTATAACCTTTAATAATTTCACATTTTAGTGAAGATTCCAAGCACCCTGATATAAATGCTACCCCAGTTCTTTGGATTGTAACTCTGACAATGCTTAGTGACTGTTTATAGCATAAAATATGTGCTTCCTTAAACTATGGGGCTTCTTTCACTTCTGCATTTGGTTTAAAGATGAACTCCCAACAGCACTACACTAACCAACGATCTGTTTTCCTGGCCCCAAGTAATGTCCCACAGTGAAGCAACTGTGCATGGGACGGTGGGGCATTTCTGGCCTTGTTGGATTGCAGGTGGCTCCGCCCCTTGCACCTGAAATTTCCAGGCTGGTTTGTGGGGACACGCCAGGATGAAAGTTGCAGCTAGCTAGCTCGCTCGGCCACACGATGTCTACATTAGTAGTCCACAGCCGCCATCTTTGGTTGACGTAGGCTGAGATGCTCCCACATGATTGGCAGCGTTTACTCTTTGCACTTGAGGTCCCAGATGGATATATGATCATGAAGCTGGTGGAGGGTCTGGGAGGCTCGGTGGCGGACTACTGATCTGTATCTGGACGTCGGTCGATGCAGAGGAGCTAGGTTGTGGGGTTTTGCAGGGTGTTCCCATAGTCATCACCAATATAAGTCTTAGTGACCGACTGATGGGGAATGTAATGGTTACTTTTGTAACCCCGTTCCCCGAATAGGGAACAGAGACTTATGTCCCCCAGCCACAGCTGTAAGGTCATGAGTAAGTCTGGTTGCCTAGGGGGTGAGTACAGCTCCAGCTTCACAATAGGAAGAGCTTCCTGCTTACGTTCGCTTTCTGTATTAGCTGATTGGCATTTTGAAAAAGTATGGAGAGAGTAGTGCGCCCCTAGCGGAGCTTCCCATACTCGTCACCGACATAAGTCTCCATTCCCTATTCGGGGAACAGGGGTTACGAAAGTAACCATTATGTTTCATAAGCAGGTGTGCAAATATTTGCATGTATGTAATTGGTCAGGAAATCCCTTAACAATGTCCCACACTACTCTAGTGGTTGGCAAGTCAGCAAAGTGACTATTGTTCCACTAACTACAGTTCATTCTACATTGATCTGTGTGTTGATATATATTCCCTATAAATTCCCAACCATCAGGCACAATACTCTTTACATTTAGCTGTGTTTTTTTTGTGCTTTGCCATTGGACATGGAGGCTGTTTTCATGCAGTAATAGTATTCTGTGCTTTTTCACTCTGTCTCTGGAGCACTGTCTCTAAATATTCAGGTTTACAGGCGATGTGTGAAATGCTGCACGATGCTAATTGGTTGTGTCTGCCTTTGTGTGTGTCTGGGAGGGGGGAGGGTGAATGTTTATGTGTTATTGGGAATTGAGGGGAGGAGAGCTGTTTAAAATGCAGAGCAGTCACAGCCAGAGGAACGCTTCTCTCCACTTTTGCCATCTGGTCACTTTCACTGTGACTTAGAAGCATCACACCAACACATGCCGCTTTTTACAACAGCACACAAACAAACTTACAGGCACACATCAGCCTAGCATTGCCGGCTTCTCTTGTTTTCTCTCAAACGGTCTGCTGCTTTCCACACATTAGAAAGACAGAACTAGGACAATAACAGAGACAACTATTCCCAGTCGGCAAGAAAATCATAATTCTGGCAAATAAAACATGCAATTTGATATGCCATTGATATGCATTGTGATATGGCATATACTATATGAGGAAAACGTAGTCCGAGTCTGCTATTGGTGATATCGTTTCATAGCCTCTGCTAGAGTCTGCTGTTAAACTAAAAAGGGTATTTGTGATGTGCTAGTGAAATTAGGGAAGATACAAATCCAGCAACACATCTATGCTTGACTGCAGAGAAAGGCACTATCCCAATTCGATGCCCTCTTGCCAACATCGTGGACTTGAAACGAATGGCGTTGCAAAGTGCTCTAGTCTGTAGAGTGTCTCAATGGTTTGGTGGGTTGGTTAAGCTCTGTACCGCTGAGAAGAGAGTTCGGGCATTGTTGAAGTTGTTATTGATTAAGTTTGAGAAAAACTCTTGCCTAGCTGTGATTAATTCTGAATTATAAGCACAAAGACTCTCTTTATAAAGGTCGTAGTGGATCACAAGATTTGATTTTCTCCATCTTCTTTCAGCCTTCCTGCAAAGTCTTTTCATACTTTGAACTTTTGTTTAATTTCTCCAGGGTGTTTCTTGTCTGCCAGGTTTCTTCTTGACCATTATAGGTGCGATATCATTTATAACGGACTTCATTTTAGAAGTAAATGCATCAAGAAGGAAGTCGGCTGTGCCAGCAGTGATGCTTGGTGTTTGAAATATGGCATGCATAAACATCTCGCTGGTGTTATTGTTTATGTGTCTCTTTCTAACAGAAATTGATGTTGCAATTTTGACGTGGGAGATTGCCGCATCAACAAAAACATAGAAGTGATCAGACAGAGCAACATCTTGCACAACGGTGGATAAAATATTTAAGCCCTTACTAAATACTAAGTCCAGTGTGTGACCGTGACGATGTGTGACACCCTGAACGTGTTGAGTCACGTCGAAGGTGTTTAAAATATTGTTGTGTTCTTTGGCAGCATTTTTATCCGGCTTGTCCATGTGAATATTAAAATCCCCAGCGATGATAAAAGAGTCAAACTCAGAAGAGATGGCTGAGAGCAGTTCAGTGAAATCATCGGTAAACCCCGTAGAGTACTTTGGAGGCCTGTATAAAGTGGTGAGAAGAACCAGTTGCATTTTAACGCTATACTCAAATATTCAAAAGATGTGTAATCCCCAATATTGGCCCGCTTACACCCAAAAATACATACTTGAGACTCCGCCTCCTTTTTTTTTCAGAATGAGAGGCATGACTAAATAAAATGTTTCCTGGTGCAGCCTCGTTTAATATGGTTGCACTACAGCTATCTTCTAGCAATGTTTCAGATAGCAACATAAAATCTAAGTTATGTATTAAAATAAAATAATTTACAAGGTGTGCCTTGTTTCTAAGTGACCTAACATTTAGAAGTGCTATTTTTAACCTGTTTTCTGTGTGCTCAGCTATTGTGGTCTCTGACTTGCAGTTTATTTTAATCAGGTTTGGTCTGCATGACTAAGCCTGAGACACAGAGACTCTGCATTGAGTCTTCCCTAAAATCCTAAACATGTACACAAAATAACGGTCAATCGTGTGGAACGCACACTACAGGGTTGTTAGTAACGTTACACGCTATTGTGCAAAGCTCACGCATAAAAAAAAGTACAACTTTTGACCAAATCTTGTATTGCATTTTACACAAGGACAGCTATAACAAAATAAATAATTTATAAAACAGTATGCAGACATTAGAAATCATACAGAGAAACCTGTCTGATTTACCTGTAAACATGCTGCTGAGGAGCCTTTTTCCTTCACACATATAAGGTGCTGTTACATCCCGCATAGCTATTGCCTGTCGTTTATAATGTTTTAAAACAATGTGTTGAAAAAGCTCGTCTGTGAGAGGGACCGGTGTAAACAGTGCGTTTTTGCCGGGCCAAAACATGAGGTGATTCAAAGACGTTGTTTATGAAAAATATTGCATTTTGAATGTTATTAACAGTGCAGCTCTAGTATAGAGGGCTCAAATATTGATTTTAAGTGCTATAACAAAGGCATAACATGGGACCTTTAAGTACAGCCCAGTCTTCATCAGAAGTGCCCTCACTCAATTGAACAGGTGTTAAATTGGTTATGCAAGTCTGAAGCTAATGAACCTCCCATTTTTAGAGAAGATGGAACAGATAAGTTCAGTGTGCATGAGTGGGAGGATTTAATGGAGACTTACCTGCAGAAAAGAGGCATTTCGGGTGTTTGATCACCATAGTGAGATTCATTCTAGGCTAATGGGGAAATAGTGGCAACCTGTTATCGGAGAATTCCAAACCCAATCAATGAACATTTCAAAATTACAATAGAGGCACTTTAAAATTCAACACTTGTCAAAAGGTAAAATGTGAATGATTTAATGTAAATGAGAATAAGTGGTGAGTATATGGCTTCAAAACTAAATTATTCAAGAAGAAAACTGAACATATGTCTCTAGTATGCAAAAACAACTGTTTTAAAGGTTGGGTCAATATAGCACCTTTGGAAACTAGTGCTAAATGGAACCATTAACGTTCCCTTATGATTATGAGCCAAAGAACCAGATCTGGTGCAATATACAGAACTGTTTTTAGAGTGTAGAATCAAAGATAAGCCAGTGTGGTTGTCAATTTGCACAGGTTTCCTCTCCCAACTCTACAACCTGTAAGTCTGTCAATAGAGGCCCTTAAAATGTTTTGTTTGCAATTACTTAAAAAACCTGATTATGGGTGCCTTAAAGGGCAAGAGAAGGTATCTAGGAGGATTCTCATGGAGAGCCTGTCTGCCAGTGTCCACACCGAACACCAGAATGCCTCTGCTGTTAATGAAGACAAATGTGAGCGATTGTGTCTGCAGACATCCAACACAAAGGAGCAAGCTTAGCTTGTCAGGTCTTATGCTTTCTCTCTTATAGAGTTTTAGCTATGATCTCTTACAGCAGTGCCGAGCAACTCTTTCCTTCCCCTAAAAATAACTAATTCCACCAATGAAAACTAAATGCTACTTTAATTAGTTCTACACTGCCATGTAAACATATGTTCAAATAAGCACATATTTCTTAAACCTCTTATTTTGAAACAAAACAAATTGTGATAAAGTACTTTACAGAGTCTTCATGGTACAGGCCCCAGCTCTCTCACTGTGTGAGAGATATAACGTGTACATAAACATAAATCTTCAGTGGACCACCGCAGGATTCACGTGTTTGGAACAACATGAGGGTTTTATGGTAATGTTTAATGTTAATGATTAATGTTTACATGTTCATTATTAGAGAGGATTATTGTTTACGTATATTGTAAACATTGACTTTTATGTTCATCCAGAACCTGGAGACGTGTTTTCATTTTGATTACGATGGTGTGATTTCTTTTTCATTTATACCGGGAATAGTTTCCTCACAGTACTCATTGTTTTTGCCAATAGTTAATAGTAAATGCAGACAATCACAAGACTGGAGAAACTAGACTTTACAAATTTAAATAAGAAATTGAATGATTATTGCTTATGATAAATATCAGATTTTTGTACTTTTTTAACTTTAGTAATGTTTGATTGCAGTGTTGTCTAAATTTTAGATCAGTCTTAGATACTTTTGAACATTTTTTTTTCCAGAATTTTTTTTTCTTTTTCTTCACTCAAAGCTTTGTGTAAGTCAACAAGTAAATGTTAACTCTATAATGTAGGTATGTTTTTTTTTCTCTTTTAGTTAGCACAGAATCTGGAGACCGACAATGAAGCAGTAGAAGTTCATCGATCAAAACTAGAGTACTGAAGCTGAACTGTATTACCACTGCTTCTACCATGAGAAGACTGAGATGTTATTTAGTGAGCACTATTTAATTTGTCTCTGAACTGAGCAAACTTCCAGTGGCTTATGAAAAACACACTTCCTCTTCTGCATTCCAGGGTTCATCATTATACAAAGGATTTCTAGACCTCTAAACTTCATTGCTCATGGCTTCAGTTATCATTAGTGGTTTATTTATATGTGTAAATTATTTTAAAGGTAATTTCTAGTTTCTAATTACTGTAATTTCTGGACTACAAGGTGCTACTTTCTTCTTCTTCTTTTTTCGCACTTTGAACCTGCAACTTAAAATGTGAAGCGGGCTAATTTATTAATTTTTCCAGGCTAGCTGCTATCTTGG
>UELW01000591.1:0-25940 GCA_900490495.1 Danionella dracula
AGAGAGAGAGAGAGAGAGAGAGAGAGAGAGAGAGAGAGAGAAGAGAAGAGAGAGAGAGAGAGAGAGAGAGAGAGAGAGAGAGAGAGAGAGAGAGAGAAAGAGAAGAAAAGAGAGGGGGAGAGAGGAGAGAGGGAGAGAGAGAGAGAGAGAGAGAGATCTCTCTCTCTCTCTCTCTATCCTCTCTCGCTCTGATCTATATCGCTATCTCCTATCCTCTCTCTCTCTCTCTCTCTCTCTCTCTCTCTCTTTCTCTTTCTCTTCTCTTCTCTCTCTCAGTGTCTCAGAGGCTCGTTACGGCGGTCCCCGTTCAGGGTTTTACACCAGTACCCATTTTCCCCATCCTTTTTGGACATGAGATTCCACCTACCCCCTTGGTCTCTGTTTGATCTCTCTTGTGCAGTAGTGATCAGATGTTGCGGAGTGAATGAATTGCCTTGTTTTCAGCGTGCCTGCTGTTCAAAGCTTTATGTCCAGAAGTGAGCGTGCGTGAGTGAGTGTTTGTGAGCTGTTTCTCACCATTTGCCCTCCTTGTCAGAATTCTGTGTTTATCTAATGTTTGTTCGCACCCTGCTACTCTTTTGATTGAGTTTGTGAGCGGGTTATTGTTTAGTGATTCAGTTGGTTTTTCAACAGTGGTAACCGTTACATATATATTTGATGTTTTGTTGCATTGCAAATAAATCACGTTTTGCTGTGGAAATGTTGTCAATTATAGCTTGTCTAATAACCAATTAAATACTCTACTTTTCTCTACTAATACTCACTGGGCGGTCCACGAGTCAATTCTTTAACACCGAAACTGGGCTGTAACAGCAACGAACACCTGATGAGCTCTTGATCTGATTCTGGAGTGATGTTACGTTGCTCATCAGGTGCCTGGCTCTTGAACCTGACAGGAATGGTTTATCATTGACTAATTCATCTGTATTATTTCAGAATGGGGTACATTTAGATGGTGGGAGAAGGAAGTTTTTAATTTGCAAAAAAATTCTACCAGGCTGCCAGAGCTATTGCAATTGACATAATTTTAAGACATTGATACTTTTTGCTTGTTAAATAGAAATTCTGAAATGTTAAGACCCATACATCTAGCTTGTTCCACATCTAGCCAAGTGTTTAATGAAAAGTCAAAGTTGATCCATTTATGTGTATATTGGAGATGAGTTGCCAAAAAAATTATTGTAAAAATGTAGGGGATCTAGTTCCAATTGTGGTTTTGAATTCTGTAATTTTGCAAGCTTAATTCTTGGGATCTTATTCTTCCAGTAGAACTGAGTAATGATTGAATATCGCCAACTAATTCAATTGTGTACAGGTTGTTTTGGAATCATGGTAAATAAATAATTGTGTTGAGGAAATATAGACATTTTCATTACCAGTATTGTGCCCATGATGGGTAATCAATGAGAAAATTTAGCAGCATACATGACACTAGTACATGGAGTGTTAAGTAATACAATTAGTGTCAGGATACTAAAAGAAGTCACAGGATTAAAAAGGGCTCTAAAAAGGCACTGCCATACTCCATACAGAAGGAAAATTATCTAAAATAAGACAAAATAGGCTAAACCTAAACTTGAGAACAAAAAGAATGTTACTAGACTGACATGAAGTGCAGCAAAATGTAGACTGGAGATCCAAATTGAGGGGAGAGGAGAACTGAATATAAGGGTGGCTAGTGATTAACAACTCAATTGGTATGATGTGGAAAGACGTTTGTGTCATAAAGAAGGGTGTGCTAACAATCATATTTATAACAATTCTAATTACCAAAAAAAAAGAAAAACACATTTTGCCCTGGAGAGTACCTTTAAGTGAATACCTGTTTTATAAGAATTTTTAAGTGTGTTTTCCAATATGATTCTAACCGCATGTTGTGCTTAATGACTGTTTAGAACACAAACTTGTGTCTTCTTCTATATAGTCCAGAACATAGTTTGTTAATACTAAAATACTAATGCTTTTAAAGTTGACATATCACACCCTTTAAAGCAGGGGTTCTGAAACTTTTTTCACCAAGTACCACCTTCGAAAAAATTCGGCACTCCAAGTACCACCACAATGAGCAACATTAAAATACACGACTCCAGATTAGACACAGCGTATAGCCCCTCCTGTTCAGCTACAATTCAGTACAGCTAATAAAAACATTTATTAATTTTAGCAGAAGTATACAGACTGAACATCAGGAATGTAATGATAAAAATTTTTTAAATATCAAGTTTAATGGAATTGTTTTTATTATTCTCTCTCTCCCTCCTTTTTCTCCCTTCTTTCTCTCTCTCTCTCTCGCTCTCTCCCTCTCCAACCCTCTCACTCGTCTCAGATATTTGTTTTCTTCAGATCAGCAAAAACTTGTGTAATCATTGCATAAATATAATTTAAATTGTGATTTTCTGGGTTTAAAACAGACAGTTTTGGATATAAAACATCTTTCTTTATTCCAGCTGCAGACATAACTATAAATTTAGGGTTAATGTAACTTTTGATTAACTTTAAAGCAAAAGTCTTCCTGCTGTGATGACAGGTGTGTGCCCCTACACAGAGGGGCAGAATGCGTGTGAGTAACTCACATATAAGTAGCAATGCTGTATAATTTACCTGTACTGGATTGGTGCCAACAGACTTGGAAATGTAATATTTTAACTGCAATTAATCTAATTTCTCCTGTTTAAAATGAAACTCATTGAAAGTTTGAACTGAGGGAACAGCGCTAGCAGGCTCCTGGTGCTGGAACAGCATTGCTACGTTATCAAACACTATTTACCAAGAGTCTGGATAGAAGGACCTGTGATTTCATTAGACTAGCCCAGTGTCCTTCAAAAAAAATTACCAATGGGCCACGATTAATCAGATGCAAAGGCCAATAATTTTTTGTTTTGACATCCACTTCCACAGTAATAACAGCCTTCAAGTACTGGCTTCACGTACCACCAAGAGATTTTCAAGTACCACTAGTGGTATGCGTACCATGGTTTGAGAACCACTGCTTTAAAGCATTACAATAAATATATAAATGTTAAACCTCCATACTTTAAGAGAACCCTAATTAACCTTTAAATTCAGTAATTATTGTAAAAAGATGGCGTTGTAGGTGGTCGTTCTGTAAACGGAAGGTTGGCGATTCGATCCCCGCTAGAGCTGTTCTACCGTTGTGGCCCGGGGCAAGCCACATAGGGCTGCATATCTATAACTATGGGCAGTGCCAAGATTATTGAGCCCCCAGAAAATGAAATTAAGACTACAAAATAAGCATGACTTTTTTTTTGTATTGAAATAATGAGTGACCAACACTATAACATGGTAGAAGTGTCAGAAAAGTTAAGTTTACAATTTTAAACAACATTCATCTGAATATTTACCTTTTTATAATAGCCTAGATGGTAAAAAAAATCCATGCTGGAACATGTACCTGTAATTAACAAGGATTTATCATTATCAGTTAATCTTTTAAACTGAAATCTGTATGGCAAGCAGTCTTGAAGCCCTCTTCTAATTTTTTTTATGTATAATTAATTTTGATGACACTGCTGATCAACCAAAACGCATTAGTGATTTATTAGCTTGTTAAGAAGCCTATGATGCATACTTAAGAAGTTCTTGTTTACAGAAAGATAAGGTACATTTAGAAGATTAGAGCATCAAAGTGCATCTCTTTCTCTACAGTATAAAGCATGCAGAGTTCATACTGGCCACAAGCCATCAGCTTATTAGTCCTGACATTGCACTAATGAAGAGGAAAACTCTGCTTCTATAGAACAACCTTTTTTCTTCTCAGCCTTCCCTCTATTTTCCTCTCTCACCAGCCAGACGCTGCCCAATTACCCAAATCTATTACAGCAAAATGAAAACATCCAAATGCACTTGTGTCTGGTCTTGCTATCCCAACTTTCAAATGAAATTAAACCCAAATTGCATTTGAGAAACAGTGCTTTTGGAAACCAAAGGCGCCAGCGGATTGCTTCTGCCTTTTTTCTTTAACATAGATAGGTACTCAGCTGAATCGTTGCATAATGATTCCATTTGAATAAAACATGTGCATCTGTTATCATTAAAAATTCATTGTTATTTACTTTAAAAAAAGAATTGTAGAGATTTTTCACAGGTGCCATTTCAAAGGCTAAGCAAATGGACTGAGTCAAGGTCTATTTGCATATTCATCTGAATTTCGCTCATGGCATTGAGGACTCTGTCTGGATATCATCAATGAAGTATGTCACACCTATTTATTTTAATCCAAGATATAGAATGGAACATAACACCAACATCTATATGCAAAAGATGTTGGTAACATTTCACTTCATAATGGCCTCTGTTGTTAACTTACTTAACTAATATAACAGTCTTATTTCTTCAGCAAAAAAATAAAAAAAATAGGCAATTCTATGATTAAGTTTAGGTCTAACATAAACAGTTTAGGTCTAACATTTATACAAAGCATGAACGACTTGATTGTGTGATATACCAGAAGTTTCCCAGTAATTTAGACCTGACATATCATGTAATATGCGCTGTTTCTTTAATTATAATAATAATGATAATAATAACGTGTTCAATTTATAAAACACTTTCCACAGCTCAAAGGTGCTTTATAATGATTTAGACCATTATTCATTCACTCCACATTCACTCTCTGGTGGTGATAAACTACTTTGGTAGCCTTCAGCTGCCCTGGGGCAGTCAGAGAGAACGTGGCTGCCAATCCAAGCCTACAGCCTCCTGCACACCACCACTACAAACTGAATTATTGGATGGCCGCACCCCTGCACAGTTTTGCTCCAACCTTAACTGAACACACCTGACTCCACTGAATAAGCTCATCTGGTTTGGTTTGAAGCTACTGGTTTGTCTCTTGAAATAAGGAATTGAGTTTGAGAGCCCTAGTTTAGATTATAACACTACTTCACTGTAAATGCTTGGTTTCTACATGTTTCTAAACATAAGCAATGCAAACCTGAAAAATGACAGACACTCTGGGCATTTTTTTAATAAGAGACCTCAGACACCAATTAGACACAAGCTAATTTGATTCTTTATGTGTTGTGTAACAATAAAAGTTTATATGTTTTTTGTTAAAAAAAACCTCACCTCACTTTTGGTAAAGACAAGCTGTTTTGGGCACTGTGCTTAAAGACTCAGCTTACCATGCCCCTCTCTGCACGGAGTTTGTTGGGTTTTTGTGATGCAATGCATTATTATAGTGTGTGTATATACATTTATTTACTTTTTTAAATTTTGAGTCTGGTACTCTGAATTATATATTTTTTACCTTCATCTGCTGTGACTGCTCCTACTTATGGTTTCTTTCTTTGGTGTATCCACTATCTTTCACCATGTTCCTACTGTCCTCCAGTGGAAAAATTTAATTAACATAGCCACCACTAATCAATATAAAACATAATCTGCTCTTTTGCACCCTGTTTTCTCTTCTCTAGTTAAGGCAATTACAGGTTACTGCTTTTTCAAGATGTTCTGATGTTGAAAAAAAACTGGTTGTGACGCTTCAAACTTCTCAAATACCACCTTATCTCAAACCTTCCATTAGGTCAAACCATTTCTCACCATCTTAGAGGTTACATTTTTAACACAGCTTTAGCATGGTTCCAATCCTACTCATCAGATCAGAGGCAGTCTATACAACTTAGGTGCTTTATCTCTAAGTGCTATAGTCATGTCTGGTGTTCCTCAGGGCTCTGTGCTGGGTCTCATTTTGTTTCTTGTTCAAATCTGCATTTGCATCCAATGAAATTAAAATTGATACCAACCTTTACATATCTTCGGAGCCTTCATCTATCTTTTAATTACCATATTTTGTCTCCTGTTTCTCTGGGCAATGAGTGTTAAGTGACTGGAATAAAGCAGTAATGAGGGAGTGCAAATATAATTTTTGATGTACTATAAACAATTGGATCTAATAAAGCCTTTTAAAATATGTTATACATTCTAAAAATTTTAAGGTTGCTTTAGGGTTATGGTTAATGAAAATCTGTAGTTTTTATTTTCTCACTTTTAATATCCCAAAACTTACATTCATTTCTTCAATAACTTGTTCAGATTTTCCTTCTTGGGAAATTATTATCAATGCTGACATCAATAATGTTGAAAGTAGAGTGTAATGCTTCATGGATTATCCCCCTGTGAATCTTGGCTAATTTGTCGCTAGCTGCCAAAGCAACAATGTGCTGCAGTTAAAGCAGGGTTTGTATAGCGGATGTAAAGACAAAAATACCCTGCTCGCTGTCTTTTCCAAGTTTTTGTTTTTCTATTATTATTATTGAAAGTTCAAACCCATGCACTGCTGCTGCCCGCCGCACACTTCGTGAGCTAATGATAAAATTATGAACATTCCTAGTTGTATAGTTTGCAGAGACTATGCAAATCTATGTGTGCATGTGCAGCTGAGATCTGAAGCTAGAGAGAGAGATTTTTTAAGCGTAGATGTACATGCCTGACTTGAGTGACATGTAGATGGCTCGATGTTGATGCAGACATCAATGCATCTTGGAGACAGAGCATCTACAGCTGCTGAAAACACTCCCAGGACAAGGTTGAAGATCTTCACCATCCTTCTGATAAAACTAGATGGATCTGTCACTAGTATGCAGTGTGTATCTCTTGTTTTTCGTATCAGGAAGACACTTCCTTGGCTCCAGGTAAACTGAGGACAAGCTACATCATGAAATGCTTGAATTAATTAAACATTAAAGATTTGGGGGGTTCTGTATGATGCAGATGCATGAGTGTAAACACCATTCCTCTCTTTTTTACTTTACTCTTTGGTCTGCACATTATCTCCAAAGCACATCTTTTAAGCACCTTGGACTTCTATAGTTATAGTTCTATTACTTTAACTTTTACTACCTCTATTTGTAGAATATTACTATTCTATTTACTTTTAACTTGAATTTATTTATATAGCCCGTGTTACTGTGCAACTGTGTTACTGTGTAACGAGTGTTACACTACTGTGTTACTGTGCAATGTTATTTTGTATCAACACTGGAGAATACTCCTGTACCACAGCAAATTCCTTGTGTGCACGCACACATTCACTAAAGCAAAAAATATGTTTCTGACTCCCAGTGATACAGGTCTATAAGACTTCCTACAAGAAGCAATGAAGATCATTCAGGGGTGTCAAATAAGGTAGATGTAATTGGCTGCTAAAATACGATCCACTAATGATCTTCCAGGGGTGTCAAGTGGACGTGATTGGCTGCTAAGATTAAATCCGCCGATGATCATTCAAGAGTGTCGCATGAGGTAGACGTGATTGGCGGCTGAGATTAAATCCGCCAATGATCATTCAGGGATGTTGCATGAGGTGAATGTGATTGACTTAAAATTAGATTCGCCAATGATCTTTCAGGGATGTCACATGAGGAGGATGTGATTGGCGGCTGAGATTAAATCCGCCAATGATCTTTCAGGGGTGTCACATGAGGTGAACATGATTGGCTGCTAAAATTAGATTCGCCAATGATCATTCAGGGATGTTGCATGTGGTGGATATGATTGGCTGCTAAAACTAGATCCGCCAATGATTTTTCAGGGTGTCACATTAGATGAACGTGATTGGTTGCTAAGATTAGATCTGCAATGACCATTCAAGAGTGTCGCATTAAGTGGACGTGATTGACTGCTAAGACTAGATTCGCCAAATATCATTCAAGAGGGTTGCATGAAGTGGACGTGACTGGCTGCTAAGATTAGGTCCGATTAGGTGCTAATATTTTAAGATCAGTCAGGGTCATCGCATGATGTTGATTTCATTGGCTAAAAATTGCACAAAATGGGAATGATCGCTGGCTAAGGAATGTTTTGATATAAATGAATAACTGGGCCAGATTGCATATAGTGATTTATCTCTTCAATTAAATGTACCTCAGGCAACATCCCACAGGCAACGGCCATTTATTTCAGGCTAGTGATTATATACTGGGTATTAGTAAAATACTAGTATAACACTGTCTTAAAGTAGTAGTTTAATAAAATCATTAACAAATTTTATGAAGAAAAAAACTATTCAAAAAGACACAATCAAAAAAAAGCTATATTACTCTAAATGAATTACAAAAGCTCTACCAAAGATAAAAATATATTTGTGTCCAGGGTAAAAAGCTTATGGTTCATGATGTATCTCAGATTGTAATGCTATATATCATCTTTTTACGGTGGTTCAGTAAGTGCACAACACACAAAAACTCAGCAGTACAAAAAAAAAAAAACCCATAACACAAGGAAAGTCCAAAATCAGAAGTTAGTTTAATCCTTGGGTGGCTTCACCAAGACAAGTAACACATGCAATTGTTAATAGATTTAAATTATTTCATGGATTATATATTATTTTTGAACCATAATGACAAACTAAACATGGAACGTAACTGAGACTGTGAAAAAAAAAAATCTGCCGTGAGAGGACGACACCATGGCGCTTCAGATTTGGCCACCGGATCAACTTTGAGTACATTCAACAATATAATAAATGTTCCCTTTCTCTAATATGAGAGATAATAGTTCTCCATCTTACCAAGAATGGCTATGCAGGGTTTTATTTTTTTATTGTCTATTAGTGGTCCAGTGAAGAAAATTACATTTTTTAAAATAGCTAAATACAACTCTGTGCTAATAAACAGCAAGCACCTGAAAATATCAGCTTTCAGGACGCCATCCATGTAGTTTTTGTAGAAAAACCATAAAATGGTGGTTTAACTGAGGTCAGGCCTATACTTCAAAGATCAAAGCTCAGATCACATTGCTCAAAGCAGGAGAGAGCAGAGCTTCAGAGAGATATGGAGCAAGGAAGTTGTGAACGTTCTGTCCAAGGCACAAGAGAATTGTCTTCATGCCCTGTAGGCATATGTGGAAGTCAAGCCGGGCCAGACATGTCAAAGCTGCAGTCAGCAGACTGCAGGTGGACTGATACAGAAGCAGATTTGTTAAAATACTGAACGAGTCTGATAAATTCTTTCATTACACTCCATCATTTTAAAGTCAAAATTAGAGAGGGAGAATAGAAGTTTCCTTACACATTTTTATTATAGCATTCACTTTTTGTATCACAATAGAGTTCATGGCATATTTCAAACACCATATACATAAAAAAACTGATGCCAAGATTGATATATAATTATTTAGATTTAGCAAGGGCAAGTAAGGTACATTATATAAAAAATATGCATTACACTTCTGGACTTAAAAAAAAATTTAAATAAAGATTTTCTTGAAAAAAAAATCTGTGTTTTTGTTTACATTAAAACCAAATTCAATTCAACTGTTAAATGAAACCTGGCCAATTTATTGCATTGAATTGAGAAGTGCTTAAGATTTTTTCATGGCAATTTATAGCCATTATTTACAGAATTATTATGTTTTTGTAGCTGATGATTTTACCTGCTGTCAGCATTGAATCAGAGCAATATTAGCTATACATGGTACCATTTGTGTCTCCAAATCTGAGCATTCAGTGCTTTAGCCTTGTTCGCGTTTCCTAAGCCCTAAACAATTTATTTTGAGAAATGCCTTATAGCTGAATTGTATAAGGTTCAGATTCAAAGATTTATATTTCTTGACTTGTCAACAATAAAACTTTATAAACAAATAAATGAATGAGACCTCTTTTAAATCTGAAATGTAGCCAACATGCTACAAAGCCGTTTTAGTCAAAATATGACTAAACTCCTGAATGCAGAGGTGACTAAAAGGGAGAGAGTAAAACCTTTCTGTTGCAGTTTTAGTGGCATGAAATACTCATAAAAATCAGTGGTGTATGTCAATAATTTACTGCAGACACAGATTTACTACACAGACAAAACCCTCACCATCAGCCGACAGTTTGTACCACCTTGCACCCAAATTCATCCACAATCCTCAACACCTTGCAAGTCTTCATTCACTCCACTCACAGAAGATCAGGTGTCCAAACTCCTTCACTCACACATCCAACCACCTGCCCCCTCGATCTCATCCCCTCTAACCTTCTATAAACCATCTCACCTGCCATCACTCCTCGATCACTATCGGCATTTTCCGCAACACCTTCAAGGTGGCCAGAGTCACCCCGCTTCTCAAGAAACCTACACTCAACTCATCACTGGTGGAAAATTACAGACCTGTCTCTTTGCTTCCCTACACTGCAAAACTCATTGAGCGAGTTGTCTTCAATCAACTCTCTACTTCTCTACTTTCCTGACTCAGAACAACAAGCTCGATAACAACAAATCAGGCTTCAAGAATGGACACACAACTGAGATGGCTTTGTTGTCTGTAACGGAAGATCCTCTGTCCTCATCCTGCTAGACCTCTCTGCTCTGTTTGACACAGTCAATCATCAGATCCTTCTCTCCACTCTCTCTGCAATGGGTATCACTGGCATTGTACTCCACTGGTTCGAGTCTTATCTCACTGGTAGTTCTTTCAGTATCGGGTGGAGGGGTGAGGTCTCCAACACTCATAGACTTCTCACTGGGGTTCCCCAGGGTTCAGTCCTTGGGCCCCTTCTCTTCTCCATCTATAACACCTCCCTGGGCCCTATCATCCTCCGACACGGATTCTCCTACCACTGCTACGCAGATGACACTCAACTCTATCTGTCATTCCCTCCTGATGACCTATCAGTAACTACCCGCATAACTAAACGACATCTTTACTTGGATGAAAGACCATCACCTACAGCTCAACATGGCCAAGACAGAACTTCTGGGAATCCCGGCCAATCCCTCTGTGCATCATGACCTCACCATCCAGTTGGAATCCTCTGCAATCACCTCTTCTCCTTCAGTCAGGATTGTTGGAGTGATTTTGCATGAACAACTGTCCTTCAAAGACCACATCACTAAGACCAACTCGAGCGTGCAACTGCACAACATTCGAAAGATCAGGCCCTTCTTAACTGAGCATGTAACTCAACTCCTGGTTCAGGCTCGGGTTCTCTCACCTCTGGACTAATGCAATGCTCTCCTAGCAGGACTTCCAGCAAATACGCTCAAGCCTCTGCAGATAATCCAGATCTCTGCAGGTTGTCTATCTTCAAAGGAACCGAAGCAAGCTCATGTTACACCCCCTCTTCATCCTTCGTCACTGGCTCCCCATCGCAGCTTGTGTTAAATTCAAATCGCTGATGCTGGCATACAAAACTATCGTTTACCACCACAAGCTCATACACTCCTGCATGCCCTCCAGAAGCCTGTACTCAGAGAAGGATCACCGACTCGTGGTTACGTCCCATAAAGGCAGAAGATCTCTCAGCAGAACCTTCTCTCTCACTGTCCTGGCTGGTGGTCTCTCTCTCTCTCTCTCTCTCTGAAGGAGGTGAGACTCCGTCAATGGGGGCGTGTTTAACCTCAAGAACATGCTTTTTTATTTTTCCCCCAAAAAAGTTATAGAATAAAGTGCAATACCACCCCACTACATTAGGGGACAGTGGTGTTCTCATTGGCAGAGTATGAAGTCCTTAGCTGTTTTGATATTAGTAGTAAAGCCATGTAAACAAAAAACAAGCAGAGACAAAACTTTTTTTTAAAGAGTGTTTTTTATGAAGCAGTTCTTAGCACTGACCCCTTCAAACCCGTTCCCAGGACATGATGTCATAACAAATAAATTCTGATTAGTGAATGAATTCAGTCTGGACTGCACAGTACAAAGGTAATAAACATCCTTGCAGTCATACACCACATATTGCCTTCAGTTACAGTGCAGTTCACATTAAAAACAAGCTCAAATGGATCCAAAATGTGTACTTTAAAAAACGTTTAAAACCAAGCAAGCAAAATGCATTCCTTTTTTTTTCTCCTGTGATCGTTGATGGGCTTGTGATTATGATTGTGAAGTGGCATGGAGCACCCTGTTCAAAAATGACATTGGTAAAGATGTGTGAGATGTAAGTGCACATTCATAATGTGACCAAAGCAACCTGGACTCTTAAACAGTATGTTGGTTTTGTGCTGCAGCTTGTGGAATAAGGGTAGGCTAAAGTAAAGCATATATAGTGGTCTCTCACAGGGGCTGAGATACTTTCACAAATGCACAGCTGTGATCAAGAAGGAAAAGGAACACTTTATGTGTCTTGTATGCCTGGATCATGGTAACAACAGCTACCTAGAGCTTATTCAAAGGTTCAAAGAGAGAAACATCAAGAGTGCCGGCTGGACTTCCATAGTATTACACCTTATTCACATTGGTTTGAACAAGCTTTGTGATACCCTAATTGTTTTGTTCTTGTTAGATGTGCTTAATCTGTATATAGATTCTAAAGGAAAATCTATCCATTGTTATGTGTACTTTATATTTATTCCGCCCTCCTGACAGTTATACTTTCGATTTTTTCTGTATGTTTCAATTTGTATGACTGTATCTGTATTTGTATTTGATGTATGACCCTCTCTCTCAATGCATTGTGTCACTTAAATGTCCATGTGGTAAATTAATACTTAAAAAAAAGCATATGCTGGTCAAAGCCACTATAAAAAAATATGTTATTCATAATTTCAAATAACTTAAAATGTATTGTCCTACGACAGTTCATCGTTATATGTATAGACTAAAGTAAAGCTAAGATAAAAAACACCTATTGACAGACATGTTTTGGATTATTAGGAAACAGAACATATTGGCACAATTAACTAATCACTTGACTCAACATACAATTGTAAAGCAAAAAGGTCTGCAAAAATTTTAAGTTGTCCATTTTGCCTTGCAATTTTGTTCAACGAATTACTCTGACACAGCTTGACTCTACTTTTTTAATTCAGCCAACAACAGGCACTGAAAATGTGAACTCAATTAAAAAATATTAAGTAAGTAAAACAAAATTATAAAAGAACTAAAAGAAAATCATTGACTGAATTTCACCTTTAAAAAAACTGTTAAACTTCTTTTATGTTCAGTCAACACCATTAACCCTTAAGTTAGATTTTGAATTGCTGTTTTCAATGTTTGGGAGTATCAAACTTTACAAGGTCTTCATATGACAAATGTTTGTTAAATTGTATTTATTTATTTGTCAGGAATTTTCTTTCAAAAATGTTCCATGTTGTTTTAAATAATTATCTGATTATAGTAATTGAAAACAAAAATCTGACACTAACTGGTAATCATTTTGTTAAAGGTTGTGTGTTATGCGATCCTTCAAAATTTCCTTACATTTGTAAGAAGTGTGCACCGCATTACCAGATAAACAGTTTGGTTACAGATCAGTGTCTATTGGATATGCATGCTATTTCTGTTAGAACAGGATAATAGGCACATATTTGGCCTACTCTGGGCATAATGGCCAAAGAATTACATGCAGAGCACCTCAGAATTCAGTTAGCTTAAAAGACTTTCAAGCTTTTAACAGGGTGGAGAATGCCTCCTGATCTGACACTCAAACAATCAGCCCCTGTGAGTCTGTGCAAATAGTTGACCAGCCCTTATTTCTCAGCCATATATTGATCACTGCTGACAGTTCTACCAACAATCTCCAGTCCTGTGCTATGTCTCTTCCACCATCAGCTCATAAGTTAAAACTTTATAAAGTCAGAGGCATAGCCTTTGGTGTTTTTTTTGGATGACATGTCTAATTGCCTACAGTGTGGCAAAAGTTTATAAACGGTTCTCACATTTCCCATCATGGCATCTGTTCAGCACAGTTTAGTGAGTGGAGTACAGTACCACTCAGACACTCTCTACAGTGTCACGGTCACCTGGTACAACTCTCCAAGTCACATGTCAGTCGATAACATCACAACTTGCAATTGATCATCTTTTTTAACAATCAATTGATATGAGCAGGAACACAGTAGCTACAGGTCTCTGTAGTTTTTTTGCTAACTGAGCAAACATACAGAGGGATAAACAAAGGATGAAGCATATCTAAAAAAGATTAACACTAAAGTTATGTTTAAGTTATCTAATCAGAGGTGATACAAATATTGAGGATAATAAAATTAGTGTTGGAATGGATGGTCAGAGTGGATGGATGGAAAATTCAAGCCCAAAGTATACTTTGTTTTTATATGTCTGTGATAAGCCAATTTGCCCTGCAAAAGCATTTATATTCCAGAAATAAAAATACAAATCTATATTTGTATAATTTGTTTTAGAAGTACATCAAGATAAGTAACTTAGAATTTAACGAGACCCAATTTTTCTTTAACATTTTTTATTCATTTGAGGGGTATTGTGACGAGAAATTACTTGGGTATAAATAAATAAAAGATGAAATAGTTTAATAAAACAATAAATACATGAATATGTGCTTAAAAATAAATGTATAAAGAAATGCATTAATACATATTGTTATCAAAAGAAAAAAAATGCTTAAATAGGAAAATGAATAAGTAAACATAGTCAACATATTACTACTGTTCAACATGTGTATTGACTCATTTAGACATTTCCACTTTTATTTATTTATTTGTGTATTTTTTGTCCATATGTTAAATATAAGGGTGGTCCTAACTTCAGTTAATCAATCATAAGACAGACACCAGTTGATCAACAATTGCTTCTGCAGATAGGCCGCAGGACCCTGCTCACGTTAGCCGCACTAGTAATATTGTGGCTGTGAATAGTATATATTTTTGTTTATATATGGCATCATGTAATTAATTGTCTGCATAATGAAGGCTAGCGTTTGCATGATTAAAATTCTAGCTTGGGTTAATCAAGTCTCTGAATCTGCTCCTCAGACTGGATGTCAGCAGTCCCTACAACTTGGACTTCTAAAGTATTTCTGGAACCAATGGTATATGGAGTGTACGTGTTTATCATTACTTGCTCCTCTTCAAACATAATATCTACTGTTCAATATGTTTTTATTTATTTAGCCATTTCCACTTTCATTGATTTAAATGTGTGTGTGTTTTTGTGTGTGTCAAATACAAGCACTTTAACCGGAAATATCCAAGGAAAGATAGCTCACCAAAATGAGGGGTCGCGTCTGCATTCCAATGTTTCCATTTTTGCAAATGTTGTTGAGCCTACAAGTCTGAGATGTGACTTAACTTACAGTAAAAATAATAAACTGAGCTTCAGGAAACAAAACCAGCTGCCGCAAAGTAATTTTGGTATTGTCTTATGTTATATAAAATACCCTGTAATGCTTTTTACATGTTTGGATCTGATGTGTGACGGGTATTTAATTTATTTGCAATCTTAGTAAAGATTTCTAATTATTATAGCACAAGTATGAGCAATATGAACCAAAAGCCACATTTGGATTTGATTTTGTGGCAAAGTTCAATGTGTGTCTCAATATATTTCCTCTTCTAAGAGCACGTCATATTGAAGTCACATTTAATTCACACAGAATATCAGCTTCTGCTAAAAATGTTAATTGAGTATTAATACCTGCAGTCTGAATGTAGCCTAAGTAACAGCAGCTATATTGAAGTTAAAAATGGAAAATTATCCACCATCACATGTTCCCATAGTCTTAATAGTGTGTATTATAATATTGTGCTGGCCTACTTTACGCATTTAATTGTTTCAAAATCCAGAAGGTGACCTGAACCCTTGCAATCTCCCTGAGAGGAATTGAACTTAAGTGAAGTGGTGGCTGGAATTAATCGCTAATACATGGAATTATGAAGACTGCTTATATACCGTATCACTCATTGGACTGAGCAGGTTCCAGAGGAAAATGCAAAGCTAATCGTTTTACATACTACTCTTAAATATTGTGTGAGAGAATAAACAAACATCCAGTTAACCAACATACTACCAAAGACGGAGGAAACCCACGCAGATTCTTACTGATACAGTTTAAAGAAAAATGAATACTGATAGTCTGCATTTGTCACTTCCTGCAAGTCTCCAGCCACACTCTAAAACGTAGGGGCTGAAACCTTGTGCTCTGTGTTCGACTATATAAAAACAAAGCATATTTTGGGGTTGAAGAAAGGCGGGTGTCACAAAAGAAACAAACAAGAGTGAAGTGGAAAATTTCTCAAATGATCTGAAAGAGTTTAGGTAGTATCAGAGTAACTGGTGGTTATGTGCTATAAATGGTGATTAATGGAAAAATGGATTGATATAAAACATGTTTCTTGTATTTTCTTCACAGGCACTAATGTTTCACAGTCATATAGGAGGAATAAAATTCAAAAATGTTTCCAGAATCTAGAATTGCTACAAAGCTAAAACATTTTAAAACTATTTCTAACACTTCCTCCAAATATTTCAAAATTAAATCATTATATATACACCTGTTTGTATATATATATATAGATCTTTATATTTATTTGTACATGTAAATAAATACTTTATTTAAATAAATGATATAATGCAATGAAAACTGAATACAATTGGGTATTAAATATCTAAGTCACTTCACAATCTAATATGATACATTCTCAAAAACATACTGTATATAGAGATAAATTATTTTTTAGCTCTCAAGGACAAATAGCTACATGGGATTTCTAATTCTGTATCTGTACATGCAGTCACAGAATACACTGCTAGGGCCTTCTGGCTCAGTAAGGGTCAATGACAGATCAAGTGTGCTCATGGCACACCACAGTAATGCAATCAGTCAAACATCCATCTCCCTGCTCCCCATTGTTGCCCTCCATGCCGGGTGAGCTGGACTTTTCGCTGACGCATCGGTATTCCTGGCATTGGAGGAACGCTGTACTAATAGACATTGAGAGGCTGTGTGTGATTCGTTTCTACACAACACGCAATTCAATTCCTGAGCTTGTAAATTCTGCAATCGTGCCATGACACATGGGTCTTAAAACTGTGGAAAAGCCCTAAGTTTTATTGAAAATGATGACAAACCTTCTTCGGGAGGTGTTGCTTGAATAAAAACATGAGATATGGAGACAAACAATTACTCTTTACAAATAAAGGGTGATAGAATCAGTTGATCTGTGACAACATGTACAAGCCCTCTATACCACCCCGGAATAAAATTATTGTTATTTTTATTTTTTTGTAGATGGGTCACTATTTCCAGAGTGCTACAAAATCTATCTGATTTGTCTAAATCATTTCAAAGCTACATTCAATTATAAGGTGAGCAAAAAAGCAGTGCCTGATGTAAAATAGATATCCAAAACAGAGTCAAAGTTACATTTTTTAAAGAAAAAATACCTATAACAAAGGATTCTCTTCATGACCATATGCTAAAATTTGCATCGACAAAACTCAGCAGATTGTGCTTTCTATTAAGAAAATTGAATTAGATAAATCCATTCTGCTGTGGAAGTAGACTCGACTTGAATCTTAACTTTTTTGAATGTAAGGAGTAGGAGAAATAAGTGAGCAAAAAAAGCATTATGGTCTGCTGTTTGAAATTGGTCATGTTTAGCGCCAATATTAAGCAATCTACTTTAGTGGGACTCGGAATATTGCAACTATCATCATTTGATGAAAGACAAGTATTGCTTGCATGGAAAGAAAGGACCATCAAGGGCTTTACCTAGGAAAAAATGAATCAAAAGAATTAAAAAATTTATTCGCATCTTTCATCCTACTATTTGACATCAGACACGGCTGGTTTACCCTTGTGTTCAAAATACAACCACAGTGAGAGCAATAAATAGCTTAAAAGAACCTGCAGGGAGAAAACATACATGGAAAAATGCTACATTTTTGTTTTTTGTTCTTATTGTTATTCTTCTGTCTCTTTCAACAAAATGCCACTTCTATTTGATGTCAAAGTGACACTATGCAATTGGAGTTTGATAGAATGTTGGTTCTTTTGAATGAGGTGACTCCATCAAGATTCGGATCAGCTTGGAATCAGAAATATAGAAATATTAACAACGTCTTGATTGTTTTGAGGTCAATTAAGAATGTTCCAACACGGCCCTGAAAGAGGAAGCCTTTTCTGGTATGGAACGCATAACATCACTGTTGCAAGTATCAAAGAAAAAAAAAAGGAAAATTCTGTCTCTATGTGCATCAAGTTGCCATGGAGACACTTTCCCATTTGCTTGGCGCTGATCATCTGAGCCTCTTCAAGACCACATCCAGACAGAATATAAATGAATGGCGAGTTGTCTGTAAATAAAAAACTGAAAGTCACACCAGTGTTCGATGTCTGTCACTTCTTGTTCTATCTTGATGATACAGTAGTGTCCTTGTTTGAGAGTGTATATGTAAACATGACATCATTACTCACAGAAAATCCCAGACATTTGCTATCCCATGTCCTCATTGGAGGGAAAGAAGCACAGAGGACATCATAATACTCAGCTCAGATCGAAGATGGAACAAGGCTGGAGTATCCCCTGCGACCGTTGCAGAGTTGATTAAGCCATTCACTACATTGACTTTTTCTTTGCTGCTTTGGTCACTGTCATGGTCGATTTCCACATCTACGTTGAGAGCATGGATGTGCATTACACTCCAGCTGCGCTTTACAGTAGAGCTTACACAAACGTGCAGCAATGAAGCCCCGTGTCATACTTCACTCTCTAGGCTGGAGAAATGGGCAGAACCACGGCGTGAGCACAAGCTCTTTGCTTTGAGTGGCAGGTGTGGGGAGTAAAATCGCCTCGGCTGGGGCACCGATCGAAGTCTCTGGTACTGAAGCTTAGCACTGGCAGAGGCTGCCTGGGAGGAGCTGGATGCAGCTCCTGGGGAAAGAACAGGTGGAGGGGACATGGATGCTGAAGATGGAGGTGGAGGGATGGGCATTGGTAGGGAGTTCGGAGCAGAAGGTACAGCTAACGAGGGTGGGGAGGGTGACAACGGGGGAATGTGTTCTGAGAGTTGAGCTTGCTGTGAGGTTAGGTTGGACTGACTTCCAGATTTAGATTTGTCTGGTTTAGTGGATGCTTTGGGGCGTGAGCTCCCACTGAAGCTGTGGCAATGGGGAAGCAGATCCTCCTGACGTGGGACTGAGTACTGCTGCGTTTGTGATGCAAGTGAGGCCTACCTTGCCCATACTGCGAACATGTACATTGTGCAGAGTCTTGCACTCTATCTCGAGACCTCTGACCTTTCCTCTTTGATCCACTGCGGCTACGCTTCTCAGCCTTCATCTGTAGCTTGTCTACTGACCAGTAACGCCGGGGTGGTGGTAAGGAAGTTGGAGGCGGTGGCCATTGTGAACTAAGCCCCCCACTTCCTCCTCCTGAACCCCAACCAATCCCTGGACCAGAACCCCAGAAATCAGCTACCCCGCCCCATCCTTCAGCACGACCTAAAATTGAGTCATCTCTACTGTTGACACTTCCACCTTTCTCTCGAGCAGGGTATGTACCAAAAAACCACCCACCACCACCAATTCCACTAGCTCCACCAACACCTGTTCCTTCCCAATATCTTTCGAAACGTCCAAATTCTCCTGAGGACCCCTCATCTGAAAAACTTTCTTCTGCCCTTAATCTATCTCGTTCTGACTCTGAAACAGCCCCTCTCCCTGCCCGTCGCACTCGCTCCTCTAATCTCTCTCTTTCTCTTTCTTCTTCTTCACCTTCTTCATCCTCATCCTCTGAATCCCACTCATGGAAGGAAAGGCCTTTCTTGTGTTAACTCGGCCTCTTTCATAGTGAAGAAGCAGTGGCCTGCGCTCTCCTACTCTCCCATCTGCCTCTCTCTCTGTCCCGCTACTCCTCCGTCTCCTGGATGAAGAAAGGAGAGCATGTAAGGAGGAGGGAGGGGAAGGTCCAGAGGGCTCAGTGCCACCTGATGCACCTCCGCTTACCCAAAATTTAACTGAAGAGGGAAGTTTGTTAAGGTTTGGATATCGTTTACTTATTGATCGTTGCCGCAAGTGTGAGGTTTTGGGTCTTCTCTGTTTACTTCTGACTCCCCCAGTCTCATCTTCTCTTTCATCCCCCTCACCTTCATCTCTCCTACTTCGTTCTCTCTCCCCCTCCCATGCTGAAAGGCTGCCTTTGTCCACAAATGTATTTCGATACTGAGTTGAAAATGATGAGTACTCACCTTCTCTGTCCCCTTCCCCCTCGCCGTCTCTTTCTGCCTCAACATCACCCTCTTCTGGCTCTGATCGCTTGTCAGAGATAATCTTCTTCTTCTTTGTTTTCAATGCCTTCTTTTTCTTTTTTTTTACCTTGCGCCTCTTCCTTTCTTTTTCTCTTTCCCTTTCACGTTCCTCTCTCTTTTTCCGTTTTTTGCTTTTCTTCTTCTTTTTCTTTTTCTCTCTTTCCCGCTCTTTCCTACGTTTTTCTCTTTTCATCTCCATGTCACCTTGAGGTTCACTATTTCTCTCCCTGTCTCTCTCTCTCTCTGCCCATCCTGCCCACCATTCTTGAAGCTGTGTTAACTGATTACCACCCCTCTCTCTTTCTCTGTCTTTTTTCTGCTCCCTGTCTCCAAATGTGCCCCACGGCTTGCGTGGGGGTATGGGAGGGGGAGGCCCATGAGTTAGAGATCGAGGGGAAAGTAGGGAGCGTTCTCTGTCTCTGCTTCTGTTGTGGCCCTGAAGAAGACTAGATTCTTCAGTCAGCTCATCCAAATCCTCCTCATCCTCTTCTTCAGCTTCTCTGTCTCGTGTGCTGCGTGATGAAGCTGTAGAACAGGATGAAGGAGAGGTGGAGCGTGAGGACGTGACTGATGATGTTGTTGAGGAGCTGGTAGTCGATGAGGATGAAGATGTAGAAGTGTATGGAAGAGAAGGGGAAGGTGACGGAGGAGTGTATGCTGGGGAAAGAGTGACTGGCACAGGGATGGGTAGGGGAGGAGAAGGTCTCGGTCTTCGACTCGCTTCCCGGTCTCCACCCCTCCGTCCCAGAGGCAGAATGTTCTCATATAGTGGGCCCCCAGGTTCTTTGGGCTTTTTTGGTCTACGTTTCCTCCAGAAGGATGAAGGAAGAGGGGGAGAGGGGTGCTGCAATGGGGGGTTAGGTGTCAGTGGGGCTGGTGTCTGGCTTTTAGGAGGAGCCCTGGAAGTTGCCAGAGATTTAACCCCTCTACCCTGACCCCCTCCACCAGTACCCACTCCCACCTTCTTCCCCATGCCATGGTCCATGCTCTTCTCCTGGTAGAAACCCACACTCGTTGGTGGAGGCTGTTGGTGAGCTCTTGGCATTGTTTTTGGCGTTTGGGAACCTGTTTGTTGGTCTATGCATGGTCCAAGTCCTTCTGGGTCAATTGGCCCATAGTAACGCTTATATCCATCTAGACCACTACTTGTACCTCCACTACTTGCCCAGCTTGGTGCCACTTTTTGGGGTAAAGGACCAGTTTCCACTAAAGGTCCTCTCACTCCCATTGATGAGGTGGTACTAGCAGTTTTGGGTAGTCTCCATCTGTCTACAACAGCAAGCCTACGATCTGGCCGGGGTAAGAAAGTAGTGCATGGTAGTGGAGCTCCTATAAGTTGAGTGTTTGCAGGACCCAAGGTAGTTCCAGAATGAACAATTGGTGGAGGGGATCCAGGAAGTGATTTGTACTGGGTAGGTTGAGGCTGTTGTGGTTGCGGCTGCTGTTGCTGTACTATGGCAATAGCTGGATTGGAAACAGCTGTTGTGACAACATGTGAGGAGGAAACAGGAATCATTGCAGTATGATGATGACTAGAAACGGTGACTTTAGTCCCAGGTTGTAGAGTTTCATCTTCAAAACTGCAGCAGCTATACATTCCCTAAGTAAAAACAAATAAGTTGAGTCAGTTTTTACAATCTACATTCACAATGTTCAACTAAAGGTCAGATAAATTTTCCCTGACAACTTGTGCCACTGAAAATGCATAATAATTTCTCTATACAGTGGTCCTTGTTTATCGCGGGAGTTATGTTAAAAAATAAGTTGCAAATAATAAAATCTGTGGAGTAGAACGAGCTTTATTTTTTTACAATACAACAAAATTATTATTTTCAAAGTCTCAATTTTCAAACTTCTTCCTTTCGCATGTCCAGAGGTCCAGCTTTTTGTGAGACACACCCCTGGATGAATTGAATAACCTGCAGAATAATTCTGCAGATTCTTCATCGGCTCTTATTAATGCTGTACTTCTTCATCTCATTCATTACTGTTTCCTGTCATGAAGTCAATGTGAGAATGTGTATAGAGCACCACCCAGCTGCTCCATTATGTCTCAACAGCACTGTGAAAACATCATCATTTGAGCCAAATATTATGGTTCGTCCACCAGATATAAAGCAAAACTATTGGTGACATAAAAAAGCCAAACTTAGTGGCCTTTAGCATCTTCCTCTGCCTTGTGAGTGCTACCGTATGTCTTTGATGGTGGAGAAGATTTGATTGATATTGTAGGGTTTTTTGGGAACTTGTATACATACAGAACAGCACTTCTAGACTGCTAGAGATTAAACATTTTATGAAAATTTGGAAAGCTGAACACATTCTGTACTGTACAAGAGAAATAGCATGGAGGAGAGTGATTGATAATCAGGACACAGAACATTTACATTACATTACATTTACATTTATGCATTTGGCAGACGCTTTTGTCCAAAGCGACTTACATTAGGGAGAGACAATATGCAATTTGTTACACCGTCAAAGTCTATCTCAACTTCTCACAATAGAAATTGTATCAACTGATCAAAAAACCAAAGCAGTAGGGGAAGAAGGTAAAGACAGAGGAGGGAAAAAGAAGGTAGTAGTTTTTTTTTTTACATTTTTTTTTTATAGTTTTTTATAGCTCTGAAGAGAAGAGTTTTCAGTTGCTTTTTGAAAGCTGTTAGTGTTGCTGCTTTCCTGACTGGATCAGAACACTGAGCTCTTGTTCTCTTTCACTGCAACAAATGATTGAAGTCCAACTCCTCCCCATCTCAGAAACAGAGACTTCAATTTAAGTTATTTTGTAAATTAGTCACTTGAATGGATTATCATAAACAACCACCAACCATATCCCTAGCAAACTCAAACTTCCTGTCCCTTAATTCAGATGAGGAAGCTGGAGCAGTGAGTGAACTCTCTTTTCCCCTTATGTGGCATCAACTACCACTTGGATCACAAAAAAAATACTTGAATCAAACTCAAATGTAAACAAAAAAAGTAATATAAATAAAAAATAAATAAAGTGACTCATGCATATCTCACCCTGCTGAAGGCAAGCAGGAAGTCCAGTTTGCCAGACTGGCCCATTTTGCTCATGCAGTGGCGCAGCCTCCAGTAAACCAGGTGTTCCCAGGCAAAGACCAGAAGGCTTAGGCCCATGGCCACCAGCAGCATATAGAAAACACCAGCCATGTTGTCTATGTCCAGTTTGGAGCTCATCACCTCTATTTTATCATTATGGCAGATCCCTGAGAGCCAGAGACGCTCAAGCATCTCAATCTCATCTGATGGGAGAAAAGAGAAAAAGACAGCCCATTAACATTGTCTTTTATTTTATTCAGTTATTTATCATGAAATAAATATGAACTATTCAAGTGCTAATTAAGAATTAGACTGAAATTGTTCCTGTGGGATAAGAAAAGATTAGAACAAACCTTTGTTTGAAGTTCGACAAAGGAACAGTTTTGTTATCCTTACAGACAAAACACAGAAAACTGAATCACATCAGTTTTCTCTCAAATGCAAAACGATAAAGTAAATAATAAAGTAGAGAGACACGTCTTTCTCTGCTTCATTGCATCATGGGAAATGAGAGGACCTGGAGATGAAAGTGAAAGCCTGGAAGAGAGAGAGTGGCTGTCATTTTAACAAACAGCAGAGGCCCCTGTTTGTTTCAGAGGCGGGGAGACAGGGTATAAGAAAAAAGAACAAAGACTGAAAAGATGGTATGTGTGAAGTATTTACATTTATCTCACTGTATGTACGAGGTGGTGAAAGAACAGATAGGGAAAATGCCGCAACTGAGAGATTGTCAGGGCGTTAAAAAACACATGAACAGAGAAGCAGACAGGGTGGTGAAAGGGTGAGATCATAATCATTTAATTGTGCTAGAAGCTGGTCAGTCCAGAGGCAAACTTAGGAGAACATCAAAAATCTCGCGCAAACTGGTCCCTTGGCCGTCCTCCCTTTTTTTCTTGCGGGTCCACGGAGGTGCCTGGGACTGGGGGCCTACCGCGGGGGGATATGGGCATGGCGGTGCTTGTGGGTGGGGCCTCCCAGTCTCTGCCCGCACTGTTAGGGGCTGCATTCCCGCCTAGCTTTGGGCTGGTCGACCTCCTGCTGCAGCGGGCCCACTGGGGCCCCGGGCATTGCTCTGGGGTTGCCGACTTTGCCGGGGGAGGTGGGGCGGGTCCGGCTCCGGGTCCCAGGCCCCAAAACTTGTCGTTCTGTGGGGGGTGGGCTGGATATCTGGGTAGTTCCTGACCATATATGGGACTTGGCTTGAGGCAGATCCCACATTTCATTTGGGACATAGAAGGTTAGTCACGACACCTGGGATGTTTGGTCGCTGCTAGATGCTTGAGGTTTAGGTCACCTGTCCTGTAACACTCAATTACTTATGTGTATGTGTATATATGGTGTATGTATGTATGTATGTATGTGTGTATGTATGTATGTATATGTATAGGTGTAGGTATGTATGTGTGTGTATGTATATGTATATGTATGTATGTATGTATGTATGTATATGTATATATATATGTGTGTATATATAATGTATATGATATGTATGTGTATATATATATGTATATATATATATATATATGTATATGTGTGTATATATATATTATATATATTTATATATAATATATTATATATATATATAATAATTATACTAATTCTATTTATTATTATTATTATTATTATTCTGCGTGTTTATCTGCTTGTATGTATGTATGTATGTATATTTATATTTGTATGCATATCTGTAGAAAGATGCGAACTACTTGGATGTAATAAGGTAGGTATCTAATATTATTTATTTTACTTATTCTCATTTTCAACTGAATCTTGACTCCTTCCCCACAATTACCTCTCATCTCTTTCCCCCTCCAAAACTTCTCTACCTTTCTCCCCTCAATTACTTCTCTCCTCTTTCCCCTTTTTTTTTTTATTAACACCGTCCTGTCCTGATGTATGTTTATATGATTGATTAATGTAATTATTGTGATGAATGCGAATGAAATAAATTAAAAGCTTCTATCCAGAGGAATAATCAATATATAATATCTTCAATTCTCTGGAAAGAGCAAAACTGACCAACTCATACGAAGCACCTCCCTTCTCATGGGGCTGCTTTGAAGTAGGACAGGACAGGTAAAAAAAAAAAAAAAAAAAAAAAAAAAAAAAAAAAAAAATCTCGCATTCAATCTATCAAAAGACAGACTGGTGAATTAGCCCAAACCTTACAAGATTTTGTAATGTTTTTCAGCATTTTCCCACTTTGATGAGGTCTTGCCTGACATGCGTAACATAATAAAACACCATCATACCTTATCACATATTGTTCTCGCAAGGGATGAATTAAGGCATCTGTCTCAGTTGCTATCAAAACAAACTCTAGCCTTCAGGCATTAAATCTTATGTTTCTCTGTTTAAAAACGAATAGAGGCAGAAAGGAAAAAGGTATCACAATAATTATTTTGCTTATTTATCTTAAACTTTTAGATAAATCATACAACATGCTCTTCTTACAAATCTCCAGAAATGGCATTATTTACAACAAAGACAAAAAAAAGCAATGCAGCATCTTTTCACAGGTGCTCCACAGATATGTTATAATTTTTTTTTACCTTAAGTAAAGTACTTTTTTGCATTTGAAACCAGACTCTTTACTTGATTAAATAATGTATATTTTAAATATTAATGATCCAATAAAAAGGAAAAACAACAGTCATCTTAAGCATACTGATCTATCGCAGGCTGGGCAGATTATTGATACAGTCCCAGCCAAAGGAGATCCAGCTGCAGCATGCCAATTTCAGACCAATCTGTACTTGTGCATCAAACCTGCAAGTGGCCCTTTGACCCCGCCGCAAAGCCTCCCACAGAGACTCTGATTGGTCGAGGTGGAGCAGAGTAAGCGCTTGTAATTTCTTCCTTATACTCCATGTTAAACACTGGATGATGGAATCAAACCTCCCGTTGTAATATCCATCAGTGCAAAAATAGTG
>UELW01000556.1:0-10000 GCA_900490495.1 Danionella dracula
TCTGTTAATGTGAGTTGCTTTTATTATTTGGTACAATAATACCAATATTTTGTGAAAAAAAATACATTAATGAAAGACATTTTCTGACATTTTCAGGAAAAGCATTTGACAGAATCCAGCATTAAACTGTGCCTTATTAAAACAATCCACAGTAAAAAATAATGGTGGCAATAATATTAAAAGTTACCTTTATCCCTTCTTTCTTCAAACTTAGATTTGATGGTTTCGGAAGTACCATGATTTGCTTATGCATACATCCTGTGTTGAGCATCTCCTGATATCTCAACATTTTGCATTCAGTCAACATTATAAGAATATTCATCTCTCACAAAAACTTTTGAGTTGTGAATGATCCTTAAAGAACATTTTCCAGCAACATTGTGAGAACATTCATCATCTCACAAAAACTATTATTTTTAAAACGTTGTTTCATCAATGTTTTCTGCCAACATTGTGGGAACATTTGCCTCTCACAAAAAAAAATTAAGAATGGTTTGTAAGACATTGTTCTGAAAACATTTTCTGGAAATTTTGTGAGAATATTCAAATTAAATACATGTGAATTTCATTTATCTTCATGTCGGCTTTCTTCCTTTTCGGGGTCGCCACAGTGGAATGAACCGCAACTCTCTGGCATATGTTTTACGCAGCGGATGCCCTTCCAGCCGCAACCCATAGCTGGGAAACATTCACACTTTAACACTATGGGCAATTGTTCTTACTCAATTCACTTATACCATTCACTTATACCGCATGTCTTTGGACTTGTGGGGAAACCGGAGCACCCGGAGAAAACCCACGCGATCACGGGGAGAACATGCAAACTCCACACAGAAATGCCACCTGCCCCAGCCGAGCCTAGAACCAGCGACCTTCTTGCTGTGAGATGACTGTGCTACCCACTGCACCACCGTGGCTTGTGAATTTAATTAAATCAATTGATTCATTAATATGGTACAGTCTCTCCTAACATTTAATTACTGACCAATCAGCAAAGAAAGAAAGAAAAGTTAAAGAAAAAACAATAAAAGGTATATGAACCCCTGACATATATTATATCAAGTATTTTAACTGTCACAGTATTCATCTATAAAATGGACAGACATTCCTAAAATAAGGTATTTCTAGCTTTTTTGTTTCTTTTGGCAACGCTACAATGTCAAATATAAAATTAGCACACAGTCACTGAACACCACTCAGGATACAGTTGCAAATGTTTGCAGTCATACAGTTTTACTCATATGTTTGACTTAGAACATAAAGTTCTTGCACAAACAGTTCTGGAATCATGTGAATCAACTCTAGAATGCCTGAGAAGGTTTCGGCTTTTAAGAACAAATGCCAATGTCGTCAATGAGAGCTTTGTATCCAGAATGGTATTTGGTTTCTTTTTTCTTTAATGTCTGCCTTTGGTGTACTATTTTTTCCCCTCTCTCTCTCCCTCCTAGAGTTGCTTAGGAAACAAAAACATCTGTGAAACCGAGATGGGATACTCTTGTTCCTAGACAAAACTGAAAAGGGTTTCTTTGGCCTTGGGCTTTGTGTTTATAGACTAGAGACAGTTTTGTTGTTGTGTGGTAGAGAGCTCTGTCATAGGTGCTGTGATTGGTCCCATATGAAGGAAGTTGTTGTGTAGCTGTTCAAATTTCAGACTCAGACTACAGTGGGATATGATTTCAGTATTCAGGAATGCAAAAGCACCATTGCTGGGAAGTGAACAGCTAACCCCCCTCCAATCCTCCCTCCCTCTTTTTGTTAAAAGGGGCCACAGCGTAGACCACACACACCAGTGAAGTCAAAGTCAAGATTAAAATAGAAAAGTAATGAAGAAAAGTAATTAAAGTTTCAATATATAAGTTGTTTTGCTTTTTTCAGATTAGTCATTTGTTGATTGACTTCATAGACTCTTGTTGGTCCATTTTGACTTTCACTTGACCTATTTAGCATTCATCAATTACATTTCAAAAGCACAGGTTTATAGGTTTAGGTTATGTAACAATCCCCGTTCTTTCAAACAAGCTTTGGGTTGCTTTTGTTTAGGCTCTCATTCCCTTCTGCTTCACTCTCTATGTCAAAAGCATTACATCTTCTGGTTACATAAGGCCAGGATTTTGTTTGGGCATGTTCAGTGACTGGACTGATGTTTTGACCCAAAGAACAGAATGTTCCATGGTGACGTAATGTCTTAGACACCCAGCCCACGGGCAACACTCACATCATGACCCATGTTTTCCTGTTGAAAATACAGCTTTAAACATTCAGTTAATACTTAAGAATCATCATTACCATGTTCTAACTGTACAATTGACCAGTTTCATAACTTTTTAACAGAATGAAAAATGTACTATGTTAACCCCTGTAATTTAACCCTCCTAGAATATTACATGAGGTGTTAGAATGTTATAACAGTGTTATAACTGTTGTAATCATCCATTACACAAATCATTGTGTAAAATAACCTTTCAATCTGAATAACACAGTTTTAACTTAAAAACAAATGTAAAGTTGTTATCCTAAAATGAAGCATTTACTTTCAGATTTTTATATGTTTTTTTCACTGATGCTGAAATTCTGGTGACTTTCAGAAGATCAGGTTTGGAGCTGATGTAGGACAGTCATTTTTGTACTCACATAATTGCATTTTCACACCAAGACTGGAGGTCTCTCAATGGGTGGTGCTAGCAGTTAAAAACAAAAACTCAGAAATGAGCCCCATCTGGATGCAGCACCTGTAGATAACTACAGGACAGTCAATTGCAGTTAATGGCAAAAGATTTGGAACTATGTGTGTGATCAGCTGTATGCTCTTTTAGGGTGGAATCAATTTTTTGACAGATTACAGTCAATGTTTCAGACAAGACACAGCATGCAATCTGTGTTCATAACATCTGTGTTATTCTGTCATCTCCCCTTCTTGATTTAACAGCAGATTTCGACACAGTAGACAATTTTATAATCCTGTGGTACCATTAGGTGGCCCTGTTTTACAATGGGTTTAATTTTATCATCATTCCTTCACTGTTTCATGGGGTAGCTGCTGCTCATTTTCCCTGTTAAATATGGTGTTCCCCATGGCTCAATTTTAGGCCCTCTTTTAATGTCTTTTGTAAATAAAGATTGATTGATTAATTAATTGATTGATTCTCAAACTACTGTAGGCCTGCAGCCCTACATTGTTTTGTGCCAATCTCAAATGAATACATCTGATTCCACTAAAATTAAACTCTGCTTGACAACTGTATGTATGCAAAACAGCATAAAATGGCTGATTTGACAATTTCACAAAAGTTTCATGGAATCGAAAAATCTTCTCCTCAACATGTGACTGCCAGATCTATTAAGCCTATATTTATATATATACACCCATTTTCTCAAAGACACATTGTGGGTTTGTTTACTTGACTGTTTTATTTTTGTTTCGTTAAACAGCATCTAGTAGACTGAAAGATATCCTGTTGCTCTGAATCAACTAAAGTGCATTACTTATATTTGGGGAAAAGAGGCACAGACGATAAATAACTCAGTCAGAACTGGTGATGGAGTGCATGTGACAACATTGGCTCCAAACATTAGTTGATCGGCATGCAAAAATGTACATTTTATTAGACACATTAAACTGGAACAGACTGCTATCTTATATATTATGTCTTTGCAACCATATTTCTAATGGTTAATAACTTGTTGAGTTATTGTCTAGGCTCCCTTATCTTTTTTTACTTGACTTCTTAACAGGCGCAATATGCAATTATTGGTATCCAGTGTTGACTTTTGCAATCCTTAATTCAAGTACATCCCAAGACCAACAGTTTCTTTTAGATATTCTGAGAGCTTTTTTGGTGCCCACTCTGCTGATGCGACCAAGCTCAACTGAAAAGACTTGCGAAATCACAAAATGCACCATTAAAGTAAACTTTTAACACCTTTTGAATTTTGATTTGTGATGCTGATGGAAACTGAAACATGTTTATCTATTGTAACACCAAACACACATATTGACCAGTGAAGAGTTTATATAAATCTCTCATATGATGATACCCTGATGTGTGAATGTATACACTGCGCTTAAGGTGCCAGGCAATAAAGTGAAGAAGTAGACACCAGTCCCTCCAGGACATGTGACTGTAAAGGAGGCTGTTAAAATGACAGGGTTTATCTCAAACAAATATACACTAATACACACACCCTTCAGTGACTTATAGCAGCATGTGTCAGGCTTATTACATACAATACCTAACACACAACCTTCCCATAATGACTAGATGAAACTCTCAAGCAATATGTTTGGAGTTTTAGTAAATATTTTGTGTGTTATTTTATATAGTTCCAAATTCAAAATAAAATATTTTAAGAAACCATTCATTTTAACAGCTTATTTTAATTTAAGAGGCATCTTTGTTTGTTAAACAGTACTATTCTCATTTAGAGATTTACATTTCACCTCTTAACTAGTTTAAAGAGTGTGTTCAAGCCAGGCAGACACTCAAGGAATCTATCATCTACCCTAAACTGAAACTATGAGAAGAACATTAGAGTACATTTCCTTTAATCTAATCGGTAGCAAAACATTATAAGAGATGGTTAAGAGCCTTAGAACATCAACATGCGGTCTATAGAACATCAACCCACAGTCGTTTTAAAATGATTCTTAAGAGTCTAGAAACGGACCTCCGGCTCTTTCCGAAAATCCCTTAAAACCTCAGTGATAAAGCCACTACTTAAAAAAACAAACTTATATAATACTGTACTGAGCCACTACTGGCCCATCTCAAATCTCCCTTTTATTAGTAAAATTATGGAAAAGATTGTGGCAAAACAATTGATTGAATTCCTGACCAAAACAGAACATATGGATTGTTATCATTCGGGTTTCAGAGCACAGAGACAGTACTACTGAAGATAGTCAATGACATCCGGTAAAAAACACTGATTCTGGAAAAAATTACTGTGCTGGTTCTATTAGATCTGAGCGCTGCTTTTGACACAGTTGACCACAAAAGACTATTTTATTGGATTTACTAAACAACTGTTGTTGAAGGTTGGATCCTATGAAACAATCCATGATTTTAATCACTTCAAGTTTTATGCTTTCAGTCATAACTGCTCTGAAACTGGGACTTTTGTGTTGAATAACAGTATGGAAATTAATACTCATTCAGTAAATATATTCACTTGGTTCACTTTATCTTATCATGGTTTACTTTTCTATCAGTGGACTTACAGATATCTCTACAGTTTTTAGGACTATTTTAAATACAGTTATTACTAGTCCGAATAAAATAAATCCTATCATTAATTTTTGTTTAGCAGACAGATAACAGGTTTGTGTGGTATTGGCTTACCAGAATTGCAAAGATCACTTGTGTTGGCTCTGTCCATTTCTGGAACTGGACACATCATAACATAAAACATCTTTGTCTCTCTCATTCACACCTCCAAAAGACATTCTTTAACAAAAAATTATAAAATATGTTAAATGTCTTTTTAACTGAAACTTCACTCGCCATAATCAGTAAACCCATGAGATCAAGGGAATAATAGGTGACTTTTACATTTTGACATGAATGTTAACAGAAGATTGTAGAATGTAGAGTAAAGTGAGGGAGTTTAGAGTGATATGTAAGGTTAACAAATGTTGCTAAAACCTGTCGGTACCTGTGAGGCACAGTTGTGTCACTTGAAAGGTGTGGCGTGCAATTTTGCAATAGATTGTAAGGGATCGTTTTTGGGAAGACTTGTTTAGAACCAGAACAAAGTTGTAGCTAATCAACAACTTTGCAAGACTGTCACGACACGCTAAACAAACCAGGCCTATTGCCTAGCGCTCTGAGCAGACAGGAAAAAAGTTTTTATATTAAAAACAAACAAATGTAGTTTTGTTAATTTCTGTCATTCACATTACAGTGAGCTGCATTCTTGAGTGTTGGTTTCTTCAGTTCTGGGTAGAGGCAAGGAAGAAATTATATCCAAAAAACGATTGTGGTGTGCAAGAAAGTATCAAGGTGAGCAAACATTCACTCCTCAACACACATGCTCAAGAATCCCATGAGCAGTTTCAGAAGAGCATCTGCGCGGAGATCCATGCAATGGAAATAATTAATTTCAACAGGGAATATCAGTTAAAAAATCAGGCAGTTAATATGACTCAAGAAGATCTTGATTACTTCATGGAAGTTTTCATGAAATGAAAGCATTATATTGTTTTGTTCTTTACCTCTGTGCTCTCTGTAAGAAAGAAACTGAATAAATTATGAACTAAACTGACAAAAATTGTTGGCTGGAAAGAATGAAATCAATTGTTCTAAAATGTACTAAAAGTACAAAATTTCAGTTTTGCTGTGTATGTTTTTACTATTTTAGTATTTTACTATATTTGGTGTTTGGTAAATGCCTAAAACATATGCCAGTTGGCGGTTCATTCCGCGGTAGCGACCCCACTAAAGGGACAAAGCCGACAAGAAAATGGATGGATGGTATTCAATTTAGACTATTAATGTGATAGTGATAGACTATCACTGATTTAATAAAGATATAGTCTCTAAAGACTAAGCTTTACATATATTTGAGGTTCATAGATTTTATTTTTCAATAATACTTCACAAATGCACAGTGCCAAAGCTACCAGTACCTGGTTAAATTTTCAAGCTGTTCTTAATTGACTTGCAAACTTATCTGACCTAAACTGCATATTAAATCAGTTAAAAAGAAGATGTGATTCACCGGACCCAACAGTATCGGTCTTACGAAATACTAAACATTTCTGAGATACTGATCTGTGGTATGCATTATTTTTCAGTTGTTAAAACAAATCAATGAATAGAACGTACACATTTCAGTTTTTAAATAGAATTACTGAAACAAATAATTGTTTCATATATTTCAAATGAAATGACTAGCACTTGTAGTTTTTAGCAATGGCCCTGAGCAGGAGATATCAAATTCAGGCACTTTTTAATTTAGTGTTGTGTTTGTTTTGTGGGTTTCAAGTGACAACACTGGCTTCCTATTTAATAGCATGATACTAATCAACTGTTTGAGAATGCGCAAGTAATGTATCTAACAATGTATGACGAACAATGACTATGGTAAGACAATGAAAGGAATTTGACAGGAAATACGCACAAGACATTCTATTTAAAACTTAGATATAACTTCTGGTAAGATTAGAGGTTGTCTTCTTAGTGTTCGTAGAGTTGAACTGCAGGTTTTAACTCCATGAAAAGTGTGAGAACATGATCAATAGATGCAAGAAAAACAGCCAGCTCTAGGCAAGCCAACTGAGGCATGTGAACAAACACGGCAAGCTGTGTCATGCTGTGGGTGGTGTAAAACTGTTTACACTGTCAATTCAGTGTTTGAACCTCATTTCTTTTTGTGCTTGCTTTTAGAAATCAGAGAGTGGCCTTTTTGACGACACAACACTTTTCTTTATAACACAGCCTCCTTTATGGGGAAAAGATCCACTGAAATGAGAGTCTGTCGTGGGAACTGAGCAGTAACAAGTTCTCATGCATTTTATGTTTTTGTTCGTCCATGGTCAAGGTCAAAGTCAATGTCCTTCTTCCGCTCGGTGTTGTTTGGGTTATCCACTGCAAAACAATTATTCTTGCTAGCTGTAAAATTGTATTCGGTTGTATATCTTTCCTGTAGTTGTATTTTTATGTGTTTATAATTGTGTATGTGAGTGGAGAGTTGCAACTTATCTTTAGGTTATAAATTAATTTGTTGAAAACAATTGAGTGTTATACCTTATTATTATATTTTTAGCAGGACGCTATGTGAATTTTGAAATCCCTGTTCCTGGGGTGGGAGCTCTGACAAAAGTGTGTTTTGCTGTTTCTCAAAAATGCTGGTCGGTTTAATATGAGTACAAATGTGTAGCTAACCAGAAAGAAGAGCTAAAAAAGTATGAAGAACTGGAATTAGACTTGGGAAGTCTTTTTTGTGATTGAGAAAAAAAATTACTTTTCTTTTTTGTTAACAGGCATCATCTTTTACCTTCGACCCAAACTTTTTAGCCATGTTTTAGAAAATTTAAATTTGTATAGTGTTTAAACTGTATGCTGAATTTATTAACAACTGTAACTTCCTGTTCATTCAAATTTCAAAGCATTTTTGCTTTGTTGGTCCATACCATAAAAACCTCACAATGATGTTTATATGCTTTAGTCACCTAACCCTCAAACCTAGTATAAGCATTAACACATTCAGACCCTACATCTATTCCATTCTTAATTCATTTTCCTTATCATTTGTTTTAAATAATCTAGCTTTAATTATACAATTTCAAGAGCCTGACTTTATTACTATTAATAAACTTTGACTTAAGATGATTACTGAATTTATGTTTTGTATTTTTGAGACCTAGAAATAAATTCAGGTCTGAAGTGTTTCACAAAGAAAATGCAATATACAATACAATGCAGTACAATATCATATTAAATGTATCATGATACATTTATTATTACTCCACAATAAAGACCTTTGTCTCCAATGATATAGGGTTACTTGACATTCAATTATTTCGGTGGATGAACATTTTAACCTTCTAAATCTTTTTTTTTTAAAGATTATATCCTTCCTCCCTCCATGAGAGGGATGTTCAATTAGACTCTTAAACTGTCAGGTGAACATGGAAATTATAGTGTTTTATTATAGTCTTCTGCCACATTTTGACTAGTTTTCAAAAGAATGAGAAAAACATTTTTGTTCAAGTTCCTAAACCTGCTGCAGCAAGTTTTAGGAATTTGCTAATTGTTTAATGCTTACAGAAACGAGAAAAACACCTGTGGTCGCTCCCAACCTTTGGCCTGTTCATAACACTGCGTTATACATGCAAAACAGCTGACAGGAGAAAAAAACGATCCTCCCATATTAATGGTTATTTTTTTATCATGAACAAAACCAAACCTACATCTGTGGAGTTTTTTTGTCTGTCAAAGCGAAGTTTGCTGATTTGTATTTTTTTACTCAGGGAGTTTTCTTACAGATGCCTTTAAGCAAACATGCCACAGCAAGAATTTTTTTTTACTTCAGGGCTGCATTTGTAGCTTGGCTTTCTGCTCAGAGCTCACGCTAGAAATAATGATGAAATTACAGTAAAGCTAAAAGTGTTGATCTATCCTCATAGATCATGCTAGTGCACAATTAAATTGGGGAATTATGGCTACCAAACAAACTTCCTGCATGTAAATGAATGTGGATTGAGATATTTCCTAGAGCACACTACTAAAACCCACATGCATGCTGGGAACTCCGGTTGTTATTCCACTCTTTTAAGCAACTTGGGTTTTTTTGTATTTTAAGAATTTTGCCTAAAATAAAAAATTACTAAATTATTTTACTTTTGTTAAATATAAAACAATAGGTTGATCAATAATTGTATTGGTTATTAAAATGACATATAAAGGCCACATATTTTAAAAACAGAAATGTGGCTTATTAGTGTGCCATTGTTAGCGACCCAAACCATTTAACATTCATAATGGACTGGTTTTTGGTGAGCATTAACGGTTAGCGTTGAATAACAAACAAAAGGCTCTAGATAGAATTTGATCATTTAATTGAGTGTTTTGCACACACATAATAACATAATTTCTATTCAAATACATGCAGTGATTTTTCAATTGAGGTCACCTTTAATGAAGAAAAAAAAATTTATCAAATTTTTTGTGAGTCTTTATGCTGCTCTAAGCTATACATCAGCAACACTGAATGAAGAGTTGATTAGTGCTTTTGAAGACCTAACAAAGTAAACAATGTTACTTTTGTTGAGTGAGATACAAACATTTAAGTCACCAGTCGATTCTTATAACTAGTGTGTGTGCACTTAGCCGGTGCCCCGTGCATCAGTGTGTACAGCAATGTACAGCACCAACAATTATAGTACTACTCTCAGACTGTAACTGTCCTGAACGGAAACTTCTTTTTTTTTTTTATTCTGAAATAATCTAGTCTAAACACAACGATATCACAAAGATTTTTGCAGATGTTGGCAGTCACC